>JAABKJ010007545.1:75324666-75354447 GCA_011634705.1 Andricus grossulariae | reverse complement strand
AAAAAAAAGAAATGAGAAACTAAAAAATAAAAATTATTAAAAAATAAAAATTTACAAAAAAAATCTTGGGAGAATCTGGAATGGATCAGATTCAATAAATTAAAGATTCTCATAAAAACAGAAATGAGGAATTAAAAAAAAAATTTTAATTTAAAAAATCATGAGATAGTCTGGGATATATCAAATTCAATAAATTGAAATGCCTCATAAGAAAAGGAATGAGGAACTGAAAAAATTAATGAATTAAACAATTTAAAAAAAATTAATAAATAAACATAAAAAAAATCTTGAGAGAATCTGGAATAAACTAGATTCAGTAAATTGAAGTGCCTCATAAAAAAGGAATGGGGAACTAAAATAAATAAATAAATAAATGAAAAACCAATAAAAATTTGTTAATGTTGAGAGAATCTGGGATGGATCAGATTCAATAAATTAAAGTACCTCATAAAAAAAGAAATGAGGAACTGAACAAAATAATAAAATATTAAATATATATAAGTGCCTTATAGAAAAAGGAATGAGGAACTAAAAAAATAAAAAACAAAAAAGAACATGAATGAATGAAAAAAAATCCAAAAAATCTAGAGAATCTGGAATAGATCAGAATCAATCAATTGGAGTGCCTCATAAAAAAATAATGAGGAACTAAAAATAAATAAATGAAAAAACAAATAAATAAAAAACAAGAAATAAAAAAAATATAAATATAATAATAACAACAATCTTTAGAGAATCTGGAATGGATCAGATTCAATAAATTAAAATATCTTATAAAAAAGGAATGAGGAACTAAAGAAAAATAATAATAAGGTGATAAATATATATATATATATATAATATTGAGAGAATCTGAAATGGCGGATCAGATTCAATAAATTAAAGTGCCTTATAAAAAAGGAATGAGGAACTAAAAATAAATAAATAAATAAATAAAAAATAAAAAAAATCTTAAGAGAATCTGGAATGAATTAGATTATTTAAATTGAAGTGCCTCATAAAAAAAGAAAAAGGAACTAAAAATACCAAAAAAATAAGAAGAGAAAATAATAAAAAAAAAATCAATGAATAGAAAGAAGAATATTGAGAGAATCTGGGATAGATCAGATTCAATAAATTGAAGTGCCTCATAAAAAAAGGAATGAGGAACTAAAAAAATGAAAAAAATTATTTATATAAAATCTTGAGAAAATCTTGAACGAATCAGATTCAATAAATTGAAGTGCCTCAATAAAAAATAAATGAGGAACTGAAAATAATAATAATAAAAAAAAAAAAAATTTTTTTAAATTCTTGAGAGAATCTTGAATGGATCAGATTCAATGAATTAAAGTGCTTCCTAAACAAGAAATGAGGAATTAAAAAATAATAAATGAAAGAAAATAAATGAATAAACAAAATTTTAAAAATCTTGAGAGAATCTGGAATGGATCAGATTCAATAAATTGGAGTGCCTCATCAAAAAAGAAATGATGAAATAAAAAAAATAAATGAAATAGAATTGAAATATATATATATATATAAAATCTTGAGACAATCTTGAATGTATCAGATTCAATAAATTAAAGTTCCTCATGAAAAGGGAATAAGGAACTAAAAAAAAGTAAATAAAAAAGAAAAAAAAATATATATATATACAAAATCTTGAGAGAATCTTGAATGGATGAGATTCAATAAATTAAAGTGCCTTCTAAAAAAAAGGAATGAGGAACTGAAATAAAAAAAATAAAAAATAAAAGAAAATAAATGAATAAAATTTTTTTTTTTAATCTGGAGAGAATCTGGAATGGATCAGAATCAATAAGTTGAAGTGCCTCATGAAAGAAGGAATGAGGAACTAAGAATAAATGAAGAAAAAATGAAATAAATAAATAAAAAACAAGAAATAAATAAAATTTGAAAAAAATAAAAATCTCGAGAGAATCTGGAAGTGATCAGATTCAATGAATTGAAGTGGCTCCTAGAAAAGGAATAAGGAACTAAAAAAAATAAAAATAAATTAAAAAAAAATAAATTAGATGAATTGATGAATGAAAATAAAATTTTTAATCTTGAGAGAATCTGCAATGAATCAGATTCAATAAATTAAAATGTCTTATGAAAAAAGAAATGAGGAACTAGAAAGAAAATGAAAAAAAAAAAAAAAATTTTTTTTAATTATGAGAGAATCTGCAATAGATGAGATTCAATAAATTGAAGTGCCTCATAAAAGAAGGAATAAGAAACTGAAAATACTGAAAAAAAAGAAAATAAAAAAAATGAATGAATAAAAAGAAGAATCTTGAGAGAATCTGAGATGAAGCATATTCAACAAATTGAAGTGCCTCATAAAAAAAGGAATCTAGAACTAAAAAAATATTAAAGAAAAATGATATGTATATATATAAATTCTTGAGAGATTCTTGAACGAATCAGATTAAATAAATGAAAGTGCTTTATTAAAAAATAAATGAGGAACTAAAAAAAAATAATACTAAAAAAAATCAATGACTATTTAAATTTTTTTTAAATCTTGAGAGAATCTAGAACGCATCAGATTCAATAAATTGAAGTACCTCAATAAAAAATAAATGAGGAACTATAAAAAATAATAATAAAATAAATAAATAAATAAATTTTTTAAAAATCTTGAGAGAATCTGGAACGGATCGCATTCAATAAATTGAAGTGCCTCATAAAAAAAAGAATCGTCTTCTAAATCATCATCTTTTATCCAATGTTCCAGAATTTTTTTTCCTCACAAATCGCACATTAATCCGCAGCAAATCGACGCGATTATCGATTAGCGCGGGCTGGCGCACTTCATTATCCTTGGCGGCCATCGCTGAAAATTTATTCGAGCTCGAAATTGAATTTTATATCCGCCGATAGAGAATAGCGAGGAATCCCGTAAGGAATAACACAACCTCAATATTGGCCACTTTCGGCTGTTACGGCGTCGTAAATCGTTACCCGTCTTTTCTACGAGAATCAATCCTGCTCGAAGAAGTGGATACACCACAAAATTGCTTCTGAAGCCGCAAAGCGTCCGGATATTTTATTTAACGCGTTTTGCACGTCGTTAGATCCAAGATGGAACAAGAGCCCCGGTTGAACAATTTTTACAAAAATGTACAGAAAACTAAGACTATTTTCACAGGAATCTGCAAAAAAATAAAAAAATAAAATAAAAAAACAAAAAAAAATTACAAAAAAAGAAATTAAAACCAAGCTTACAGCTTCTTGTAAAAATATTTGAAACTGAAAACAGCTTTTAATGTTGATACATCACTGAACTTCTTAGTCTTAAGGTGTTCTTGAGATATGACCTTTTACCTTGACCCTTGAACCTTGACCCAAGACAACTGACATTTGACCTCCGCAACCCCTCATAATTGACCCTGACCTATGAACGCTTACTTTTGAACTATGCTCTCTAACCTTGACCTCTGACCGATCACATTCCCCCTATATTCTTTGACCTCTGAACCCAGTATTTTTATATGAGAACATTTATTTATGATCTTCAACTGTTATTTTTTATTGCGAGCAGTACACCCGTCACTTTTGACCTTTGACCTTCAATCTTTGACATCTGTTACTTGGAATTTGACCTGTGCTCATCCACTCACCTTTGATGCTGACCTATGACAGCTAGCCTTTGACTACTCATTTTTGAGCTATGTTCTCTAATCTTTGTCCTTTGATCCTTAACCGCTGACAACTGAACTTTGATTTCTGACCCTGGATTGATGAACCCTCAATTACAATTTCGAACTTTAATTTCTCACACATAGCTTCCGACCTCTGAACCTTGACAAAGGTCCCCTCGCCTTTGACTTTTCATCCATGAACTCTGATCTCTTTAAGGTAACCTCTGTTCTCTGAATTCCGTAACATCATTTTTGATTTCTGAACCTTGATTTAAAACCCCTCGCCTTTGACCTTTTATACCTGACCTTTGTCCCCTCACATTTGCCCTCTATTTTCTCAATTCTGAAACTTGAATTTTGATCTCTGAACTTTTATTTACGACCCTACCTCTTAGATTCCAAACAACAGTCCTTCAGTTTAACCTTTGACCTCTCAAACTTGATTCAAGACCCCTAGTCTTTGCCCTCTCGTCCTTAGTCTCTGTGCCACTCACCTTTGTTCTCTGACCTCAAACACCTGACTTTTGATCTCTGAAGTTTTATTTATGATCTTTGCGACATTTCATTCATAACCTTCGACACCTTAGAGGACTTTTGGGATCATGAATTCCCCTACATCCCCTCCCCCCTATCACACGAACACTTCAACCGTCGCTTAACCCTTGCTTCCCCAAATTCTTCTTCATCTACTTTCCCATCTCCCCACTTCCTCAACCAACAGCCCCGTCTCTACTTTCCTACCACACATTTTCTTCCACTTCCCCTTACACTCTGACTTCTCCTCCTCCCACTTCACCTAGTTCTTCTCCTATCTGTTATCATACATCTCCTCTCTTCATTCTCCCTACTTCTTCTACTTCCCTTCACTCATTTTCTCTCACACTCCCTTTCCCTTCCCCCCAATTCGACGCCCTTTCATTTCGGCACCCCTTATTTCCCCTACTTCCACATCCGACACTTCCGATAACTTCCCTTCCCTAATTTCTCCTACTTTTCTTGAAATGATTTCCCCGTATTCCCTCCATTTCCCTGTATAATTTCAACAACTTTCCATGTGATAATTTTCCCTCATTTTTCATTCTCACCTTCTGTTCATTGTTCCAGCTTCCCCTACTTCGCCTTTCCACATTTATTCTCACTTCAAATACTTCCCCTCACCTTATTTCCTTTCACTTCCTCTACTTCCCTTTGTCCTCATTTCGCCCTACTTCCCCTTATTCTCCTGCTCTCACAATCCCATTTATCTCACTTCTCCTACCGCCACTTCACTGATTTCAGCTCTCCTTATTTTCCCTCACTCCCTATACTTCCCCTCCACCACTTCGACACTACTCACTCCTCCGACATTCATATTCCTTAGGTCCCCTTGCTTCCTCTTCCTTTATTTCATTTGCTTACTCACGTTCCTCCCAGTTTATTTTCTCTAAATTACCTAATTTCCCTCTCCTTATTAACCTCACTTCATATACCACCCATTACCTCATTTATCCTTGCTTCCCTGAATCCCCTGCGCTCATGTCGTCTAAATTTCCCTTCTTTCTCCTTTCTTTATTTTCCCCAACTCGCATATTTCTCCTTCCCCACGTTTGAAATCTGTGATATCAAAATTTCATACAAGAGCGACTCATATTGGATCAAGGTGAAGAATCTAGCAGGATGGATTGACTCTTCCGACAGAGAGCAGTCAACAAAATTAATTTGTTCACTCCAACTACTAATGAAAATTCAGGTATCAAAATTGGAAATAGTCCAGCTAGGTCCTAAATTTCAACCAGTCTTACAGTCATCCCACATTCTACAGAGTTTATTTATGAACCAAATCTAAATTTAGAACTAACAAAAGTATCACCTGTTGTTGGACACAATAACAAGAAGAATAATATCACGAAATTAATGCTTATAAGATCATCAAAAGGAGGCATTAGCTACCGAGAAGAGAGTTTAGAATTTTTATGGGAGATTGAGAAGAAATAAGAGGCATTCAGTGATCATAAGTCATTCTGAAAAAACAATTGAGCCCATACTCGAAGGTTAGAGAAGAAATCTAAAAATATCTCCAAGAGCCACTGACAGGAATTTAAGTCAGATCCTTTGAAAGGAAATCATCTAGCGGGCTCCTGAAAAAGCAGCCAACATGTAAAAAGTATCGAAGATGCCCCTGCCCAAGGTACAGCTAATGGTAAAAATGCTTTAACACACGTAAAGTGATTAGTGATTGCGAGTGATACCTATAAAAAACCAAAAAGAAAGAAAATGCTTTTAAGTGTTGAAATGTAAAAAGTCGAAAATTTCCAAATTGGAAGTGTAAAATTTAAATGATTTTTGTCACAAATGTACCATATTCCTTAAATTCAGTTTAAACCACTACACAGAAGCAGCTAGGATTGAATATGAATTACATTACATTCTGATATATTGACTTAAGATCACTTTCGAGAAGTCATCTTATCTGTTTATTACCTTCTTACATAAATCATAAATTTTTCTGAAAGAAAATAATTCCAAATGTGAATGGAAAGGACTGTTCGTTTTGACTCCGTTGTGAACGACATTAAAAAAATTTTCCAGGCTGGGTTTCTCACGTACCGTCCTGGTACGTGCATTTTCTTAACTTAAAGCGTCCTTCCCATGTAAGCAACCGATTTATTTGCATTGCTGATCTGACCTATAATAATTAGCCCTACACGTCTGCACTCGACGCAAAACTGAGCTTAGCCGCGACAGCATTAATAATGAAATTTAGACATTGGGCAGGAGTGACTTTTTCAAACGGTAGTCCGATCCGACTCCTTATTTTTTTTGGGTATCAACGGACGTCACCATTCAAACTGCACCAATGGACATTCGTTTCTACCAAATTTAGACGAACCGGGACGGCATCGAATGATGGCATCATCAGACCTCATTTGACAAATTTGATTTATTCACACAGACAGATTTATGAATGGACATAGGATACTTTCGAATCTTTAGTCGACGGATGTCATAACGAAAATTTGGGTGACATAACGGCGAAGAGACGTGTAGCAGACGTCTAGTCCTGGAAAAGGTGTGAACCTTACAAGTTACATCCGTTCCCAAACACGAGAAACCTACTCGTTGCATACTCCTTTCCGCCCCTTCGCGAATGAAGTTTCGCAGTAGCTATAAGTTAGTGTAAGTCGGATATGATGTCGCTTGTGTTTTTCTTCAATCCTTTGGAATTTTACTATCTGTTTTGAATTTTATTTCCTCTTGGTTTAAGAAAATGAGAATCAAAACTAGAGTCAGTGCGTCAGTTATTCAAAAGAAAACACTTTTTATCGTTAAAATTTAACGGTGGCAGGGCAGCCGAAGAAGGAAACATCTAAAATTAATAAGATGGTAATCACGATCCTTCAAAATTGAACAAATCAATAAAATTAATTTGACAGTTTGAACCGCCAATACATTATGGTAGTTGGAGCTCCTACACAGGCTCTTAATATTTAAAATTATAATCTCTTACGTAGAAGTTCTTCATTTGTAATGAAATAAAATTTTAAAAATAGCAATTCAAATAAAAATGCGAAGAAAAGAACACAATGACGTTTTATTTCTATTTTGATCCTACTTCATTACATTCCTCAATTTCATCTGATGTCATACTCTGAACATGACCGATTATCATATTCAGTTTTATTCTCAAATGATTTCTATCTGTCTTATATATTTTACGAAAAATCTGAGCATACTTCAGTATTGCAAAAACGTCACCATTGGATGTTAATAACACAATATATTCTTGGTTTGGCGCGATACAAATTTACCATTTTCTACAAGCAATCTAATTTATTTATCAGCGGGAAAATAGTGTCCTTGAAAGTCGGATCGTCGGCTCAGATTTGGCTCGGGCATATGCCGAATACACCCAAGTTGTCTACGTTCATATCCTAGTACTGGATGAGAAGGAGTCCCGCTGGTAGGAAAACTGGACCTGGCATTAAGAGAAGGCTACTGAGCAGAAGTCCGATCAGGTGCATTTTTTCTGTCACAAGAAGAAGAACCAGGACAGCGTTTGCCATCGGAACTCCATTCTGACTCTAGTGAATCGCGATTTGCGAAAGCTTTAATAAAACTGTTTGGCAAGATTGGGTGATTTTTTCCTACTGGACAACAACTCATTTCATCTGCAGTCAAATTATTAACTGCGCCGGTTATTATATTTATTTTTATTCGGGAATTACTTTCATCAATCTTATATATTCCATGAAGAGTCCCAGTATAATCCAATATTGCAAAAACTTCACCACTGGATGTTGATAACACAACATATTCTTGGTTTGTCCCAAGCTCATAGTTCGTATGATCTATTCGCATTTGCATTGGTTTATAGGCAGGAAAAACGTATCTTCGAAATTCAAATCGCTGGTTTTGGTTTATGCACGGAATAAGCCGAACATAGCCAAGTCGTTCTATTGCACATCCAAGTACTTGAACAGAAAGATGTCTTCCCGGAGAGGAAATGTACCTGGCATGAAGGGGAGGCTCCTGAGGTGAATTCCGTTCAGTTGAATGTTGTCTGTCAGAAAAAGAAGAGCGAGGGTTACGTTCGCTATTAGGATTTGATTGGGCCTGTAGAGAATCGTAATTGGCGGAAGCTTTATTGAAACATTTGGGGAAGATTGGGTTACGTGTGCCTACCGGACAATCTCGAATTTCATCTGGGGTCAAAATATCAACTGCTCCGCTTATCATATTTATTTTCACTCTTTCACGAACGCAATTTGTCGAATACATTCCACGAAGAACCCCACTATACTCTAATATTGCAAAAATGTCACCATTGGATACTGATAATACAATATGTTCTTGGGTTGGAACGGGACAATAGTTCAATTCTTCTGTTCGCAATCTAATTCGTTTACCAGCAGGAAAAACGTATCTTCTGAATTCGAATTGTAGGTTCTGATTTGTCCGGGGAATAAGCCGAATGTATCCAAGTTGTCCAAGTGGATATCCAAGTATTGTAGGTGAAGGCGGCCACCCAGGAGGCGACCTGGCTTCGGCATGAGGAGGAGGCTCCTGAGGAGAAGTCCAGTCAGGTGAATGTTTTCTGTCAGCAGGGGAAGAACCAGGGTTATGTTTGCTATTGGAATTCCATTCGGAATGTAGTGAATCGATATTTCCTGAAGTTTTAATAAAGTTTTTGGGGAAGATTGGTTGACGTTGGCCTACTGGACAATCTCGCACTTCATCTGCGGTCAAATTATCAACTGCACCGCTTATCATATTTATTTTGATTCTTGATCTATCATTATGTGTCGTATATATTCCAAGAAGAATCCCGCTATAATCTAATATTGCAAAAATGTCTCCATTGGATGCTGATAATACGATATGTTCTTGGTTTGGCACGAGAATGTATTTTCTTTTATCTGGTCGCAATCTAATTGGATAACCAGCAGGAAAAACGTATCTTCGAAATTCAAATCGTAGATGCTGATTTGTGCGGGGAATAAGCCGGATGTATCCTAGTTGTCCAAGCGCGTATCCAAGTATTTTAGGAGAAGGAGGCCTACGAGGAGGTGTCCTGTCCCTGGCATGAAGAGGATGCTCCTCAGGAGCCGGAAGTATACGACGAGAAGGAGAAGAGCGGCAGGGAGTGTCAAGACAATCTCTGCTTGACTGCATGCTTAGCTCTGCGAAAAGGTATAGAGGATTTCTATTTTTTTGTTGGAAAACTTCAAAATCAGGTTTATACTTTATTTTTGTATTTGGTATAAAATACTTTAACCCTTCCATGCATGGTGGGATATTGAATATCCTACCTAGATTATCATCATATTTATAATATTTCAAGTCGTTTTTTCTTGATTTTGGGGATTCTTTTCGTGAATGGACTATGACAACATGTTGCAGAATTGAGAATTACACTCCGTTATCCGAAATTTCTGGTTAATTTGTTAATATTGATAAACAAATACCAACAAAATCAATTTATGCAAGAAAAAAATGATTATTTCCACAAGTTTTTGTTGTATTCACATAAAGCTTCGTATATTCAGGTTTTGAGGGTTGCCATTTTCATATTTGTCATTAGATATATAGAATACAATTTGGCGGATCCAATATGGTTGATCAAATATGTGAAATTTACTCTGATACTAACGGTAGATTTATTATTGCAGTATAATTAGTATACAGAGTTTTTTGGGATTGGTGATTACAAATTTCCTATCAGATTTCTGAAATTCAAGCTCGTTGATTCAATATGGCGGCGAAAGTGTTTTAAAAATAACTATTGAATTTTCATAAAACATCGCATCTATGGATTTTTAGGGTTTCTGATACCAAATCTGAAGTCAAATTTCAAAAATTCAAAATAGCGGATCTAATATGGCAGACTAATTTTGAAAAAGTTATTGGAATCACATAAAACTTGTTACTCGGGTATTTTTGGAAATGCTGATTACAAATCTGAAGTCGCTTTTCAGAAATTCATGATGCAGAATCCAATATGGCGAATGAAACCGGTGAGTCATCAAAGATGCAACTTTTATACTAAATTGCATTTTTCACAGCCAAATCAAAATCGAAATTTTTTATTCTAACTTAAGTTTTAAAATTAAGAGCCTCGAAAACTCCTAGATGCCAAGTGTCATGAACATCCAACAATTTTTTGAAAACTTGTCCACCATATTGGACCCGCGATTTTGAATTTCAAAAATGTTGGTTTCGATTCGTATTCAGCGATCCCGAAAACCCCTGAGTGACAAGTTTTATGAAAATACAGCGATTTTTTAACATTTGTCCACGACGTTGTATCCGTCATTTTGAATTTTTTCAATCTGACTTCAGATTCGTTATCAGGGGAACCAAAAATCCCCAGATGCCAAGTTTCATGAAAATCCATTCATTTTTTGAAAACTTGTCCGCCATATTGGATCCGTTATTTTGAATTTATCAAATCCAACTTCAGATTTGGTATCAGAGGCCCAAATAACACCCAGATGCAAAGTTTCATCAAAATTCATTAATTTTTTGAAAACTCGTCCGTTATATTGGATCCCCCATTTTGAATTTTGCAAATCGGGCTTCGGATACATCATCAGCGACCAAGAAAACCCCCTAAGGTGCATATATCCGTAAAATCAGTTTGATAGAAAAATGCATGCATCAAAGGGTTAAAATCATAAGTGAGGGATTATGTGAAGAAAATTTGTGCCATAAAAATGTCAGGCTAAAAATAGCTGAGGCTCACTGCGTTCAAATTTAACACAACTTATTGATTTGGTTTCATTTTTTGAATTGAATCTGAGTTCGTTAAAAATCACCTGGAGTCCTTATAAACTTAATGCAATTCTTTCAAATTCAAAATATCATAAGTCTTATTATTCATGCATGCTCGTCACTTGTAGATAATTTCAGTACCATTTTGGTTTAGAAATTATTATGATGTCAATGAACTGTATTTAAAATCAAAATGCCATTTGCAAATAACTTCTTTTTATCTTAAAAATGCAACCATTTTGTGGAAAAAATGAATCACTTCGTTAAAAAATTGTCTCCCTCGATGACAAATTCAACTCTTTGTTCGTAAGACCAACTGTTTGGTAAGAAATCAAAAAATTAATTTCTCCATGTTCTTCTGTCTGTTCGGAACTATTGTTTAAACTATTTGGTTAAAAATTCTATTTTATTGCTAAAAAGTAATTTCTTTATCGTAAGTTTAGTAGTATATTATGCGCAAAGGGGAAGAAGAGGGAAATTATCCTCCTCGCTAATACTGATTAGCGTTCTTAAATGAATAGTTGAAGTCGACATACGATTACATAATACACTTTTTCGTCCATTACTGATTAATTTCATATCAAATTATTGTTTCTTGATAATAAGACTATAAGTAGTAATAAGTAATAAGACTCATAAACTCATATGATCAGCACATAATCGATTTTATTATTCACTCTCACAAAATACATGTATGTACGTTTGTATATTCGGGTATGTAACTTTGAATATTTATGTATATATGTATAGTTAATCGCAGAGTTGTGAAAAATTGTGAATGATATTATTGTATCTTTATCTGCATAAAATGCCCAATTTTTTCCGAAATTTTATTTAAGTTGATATAGAAAAAATTTAATCTCTTATGAAGTCGTGAAAATGAAAAAAATATAGCAGCTTCAAAATGTTTGAATAATTTGTTTAACATAGAAAAACTTTCTTATGTTTAAAATGTACTTCCAAAACATTTAAAAAATCAGATCATTAGGAATGACGAGAAAATCTTAAAAATTCAGCGACTCTTCATTTTTACTGATCTGATATTCAGTTGCTCATACAATAATTAATCTTTTCTACAGAAACTCAGAAAAAAGTTTGAAAAAATTATGAGAATTAGTCATAATATGCAGACTAATAAACAGGAATAACATCAATGATATTTTCAAAAATACGATTTAAAAATTATTTTCTTTTATTTCGACTTCGTCCAACCGCCAGATATTAACTAATATTCAAAATTTTTGAAAGATTCCAAAATATTTCACAGAAATTTAAAAATTTCATATAGATTTTGCATATACGTTTCAAAAAAGTTCACGAAGATTTCAAAGATTTTGCTATAATTTCAAAACATTTCATGAGATTTCACAGAAGTTTCAAGATTTCACATAGATTTTGCATACTTTAAAAGAGTTCAAGAAATTCGCGAACATTTCCAAATATTTCAAGGTTTTCAAAAAGATTTTAAATATTTTAATATGTGTTCAATTCTGTAAACTGCAAATTACCTGAAAATCTCTCTATTTTTATACATTTCTGTTTTTTTGTATTCTGTTGTTCTGAATGGCATAATGAATGATTGATAATAACAAAGCAAAATACTAATAGAGTGAAGTTGAATCTTTGAAAAAGTCGTAACATAGTCCTGTTTTATATGAACTTATTCAGTAACGGACAAACGAGTAAAATATATAATCATATTGCGTCTTCATCTATTAATGTAAGGTATGTCTCGTCTTGTCCCGTGTCGTTTCTCGAGATTTCTCGCTTGGCGGTAAGACTAATTTCACGTCATAACTTTTGACGACATAAATATACAAATGGCCATTATATGAATATGAGCTGGAAAAGCCGACTTTATGTTCGCTTCACAGGCTTGAGAAATGACCGTATTCATGCATGTATTATATCAAATACAATAAAAAGCAGATATATATTATATCAGTATATTCACCAATAGAATTGAAGATGACCGCCAGAGTGAAAACGAAAGTATGGACCAACTTCATTTTCACAATGTAGAGGAAAAACTGATTAATGCGCCAGTGAAGAAGTAGTTTAACAAATGTAAGCGAAGAATATTTTATTGCATCATCAGAGTACAAATATGTACGTGAGTAATCCTTATCTCACATATATGTGAGATAGCGACGTTATTATTTTCAAGGTTGTCCTTCAGAGATATAGTTCATAAATTTTTATCTCAAATGAAAGGTATTGGTTACAACTGCTTACAAACTATGTATGTAACAAACAAAATTGTTAAAAATAAAAGTCCTTCGAATCAATTAATGCTACAGAGAACAGACAATGTGAAATAATGAGCAAACAACGTGATAAAATACGTGTGCTTTATTTTGTTCTCTCCAAATCAAATCAAATATTCTAACAAAAAATAATAAAATCTTACAGTTTTCAAGGCTCTCACCGTGAATTATAAAAAGCTGTACATGTAATAAGTGTGAGTAAATAACAAAAATATACCTTAATATATAAGATTCAAAAAGATGCGTACCTTAGTATACTTTTAGAATGAAACCACTATAGACTTCATTTTAGTGAAAATCCTGTTCTAACATAAAACATTGATTCTTTTCAGGAAAACTACACGCAGTATGTAAACACTCGGAAAGGGAAGATCATTGAGAAACGTTATCGGGCTAGCATCGTTTGACCTTTTCGACTTATTTAAAAAACATGGACTTTTTGAAGGTTAAAGTTGAAATACTTTGTCAAAAATTAATTTTATTATTGTAGATCCACGTGTTTGGTTGAAAATCAATCATTTTTAGTTAAAATTTTCACAATTTTGTTTTGAATTTCCCTTTTTTTGGCACGAAACTAATCTTTTTGATTGAAAATTCGAATACACGCCCAAGTTTAACTACTTTTGTGAAATTTCATTTTGTCAATTATGTAGAAAATTCTACTCTTCTCAAATCTCTGACTATGTGTGTCGACAAGTATTCAGTATTATTTTATTTCAGAACTGATACCCTAAAATTCGTTCTGCATAGTTGTCTTTCAGACCCATTTTCCTTGGGACGAGAAAATACGGATTAATGAGCCACATACTGAAAGAGATTCGAAAAAACCAGAATTTTCTACATCCTTTCTAATACAAGGAGCAAGTGATAATAATTTCATAAATAATGACATTCGTGAATTGTGTAATTAATTCCAGAAACTATATCTTTTAATGATTTACTGAACGAAATATTTTGTTCGAACAGGAATAATTGTTTTAACAATTTTAAATCTATTTTATATTTGGAAGATGCTATAATCATTTATAGATTATAACGTTGGAGTCTTTAATTTTTTATTCAATATAAATTTCGATAATAAAACGATTACTTCGGACAAATACATTTTTAGGATCAAGAAAAGAATCTGCCTCAGCCCGGATTCGAGCCGAAGTGATCGTTTTAATATCAAAATTTATAATAATTACAAATTTAGAAACTTGGACGTTAACAGCTATTAATGGTGATAAATTCTTTCAAATATTTATTAGATTAAACCTCCGTTGATCAAAAATAGTACATATGTCGCAGTGGAGAAATACGTATATTTCTTCCTTGTAAAAAGGTGGCTATAAAGAACAAGAAAATATCTGCTGATGCATGGGTGGCGTAATTGGTTAACGCTCCACTCATGGATAGAGGCTTTCCCGGTTCCAATCCGGGCTGAGAAAAAGTTTTTTCTTTTTCTATAAAATTTATCTGTTCAAAGTAATCGTTTTAGTATCGGGATTCATAATTATTAAAGATTTTAAATCTGGTAAAAAAATACATAAAAACTTCTCACTTATTGAATAAGAATAATAGATTTCTATAAAATTAAAAACAATAAAACGTTTGTAGGATGCGTTCTACATGAAACTGCTTTCTTACCTATTTTGGAAAATTTTTCGCGCACGAAGTGTAAAGTGATTTGGTGAAAATTAGTCTTTAAACATGCATTAACCTCTCCCTAACCATCACAATTGGGGGCTGAGAATAGAATACGTCCTCGGGTTGGCACGGACACATGTGTATAGAGTTCTTCTAGCACGAGAATTAGTTTATCGTCAGGCAAAATATATCTTCTAAATTCGCATCAAACACACGCGCTCTTACAGTATCAGAAATATCGTAGACCGCTATCTGAATAGCCGCTTCAAGTTGCTTTACGTTTTTGGTTGATGGGCGTCAAAATTAATGTATTTAATGAAATTTTACAGAAAAAAGTCACATGGATTGAGATCTGGTGAGTGGGCAGGACATTCTATATCATTATCTGCGAATTTCGGGTACCTTAGTCCAATAACATGATATCCGTATCTTTTGAAAATGTATTCAGAAAATGTGTGAGTGTGATACGAGGATGCTCCATCTTGTATGAAATAGTGCTTCTTTACTAAACCTACTTCCTCCCAATGAGGAAGGAAGTTTTGTTAGGAAAGTTGCTGATAACTTTCGTAAAAGACGGTATTGTCAAAAACCGCTAATAAATTACCTTGGAAGAAACAGCTGTCCATACAATGACCTTCAGAGGGTAAAGCGGTTTTGAATGGGATACATGTGAATTTTCCCTTCGCCAAACATGCAAATTTTGTTTTTTTACGTAACCATTGAGCCAAAAATGTGCTCCATTCCTGAAAATAATGCGATCTGTATCGATCTCTCCATGATCGAACATTTAATGCAGCTGCTTGGAAAACTCCACCCGCTTGGCCATCGCAGCATGTGTTAGCATTTAATATGTCAAGATTTTGAAAGGATAAAGTTTCAAAAAGTTCTTCAGGATTATTCTAAATGTTTTCGGGTTGAAACCTAGTGCCTGTGCTGCTTTATGTGTCAAGGAATTAGGGTTATTCCGAACATATTCCTCCACCTTTGATATCTTTTTACATTCTCATCCTGATAAGAAGGTATTGGTTTCTTGCAAAATTGGACTTTGTCGGTTTCCATCAATTCTCCACGTTTTAAAACCCCCTCTCTAAGCACACTTTCTAAAGTCTAAAAGGAATGATCAAGTTTCTTAGCTAATAATTTTCGATAAAACTTCAAAAACTTAGGGCATTTAAAAAATTTTGGTGGAACATTGTTTTTTACGAATTAAAAATTTTGTGTATTACTTTTTGTAGTGCCCACGAAGTCGAACCATTTATCTCTAAGACTTTTTTTGATTAAAAGTAAATTATTAGAATTATAGCATTTTCACAATTCACAAAAAACAAAGAAAATTAACATTTTTAGCCAAACAGTGCAGGATATGAAAATAAGTCTGGATAAGAGAAACGTTGCTTCTTGAAAGTTCTACAAGATTATCATAACAACTTTTCGGTTTTTCCTTGAAAAATTAAAAATTCAAATTATGATCACACAAAAAATCATGAAAAATGAAAAATTCTATTTTGCGGTCAAACTATTCAAGATACAAAAAAAGATGCAGTAAAGAAAGTAATGCACCCGAAAGAAACTATTAATTCATTAAGAATCACTTTTTCATTTGACGCTTAGTTACCGCGAAAAACAAATATAAAAAAAAGATAGCTTCATTTTCTATCAAAGTAGTTGAATTTTTAATCAAAAAAATTATTTTTTCTCCAAGAAGTTAATTTTCGAGGAAATAGTTTAACTTTCTACCAAATTGTGAAATTTCAAAGACAAAAAGAGAACTGAATAATTCACCAAAATAATTCACTAAAATAATGAATGAGTTTGATATCATTTGTTTATTCAAGGGATCAGAATAAATCGTTCAATCAGTTCAAGATGTCAATCGATCCTTTAAAGTTTCCCATTTTTTGTTTCAAATTGAAGGTATATCATATTTTTTAGCCTAGATTTGAAATTGAAATTCTTTATTGGGAAGTAAAATAGGTGGGTTACATTTTTTTTATTTGATGGGTGGTTGTAATTGTGTATTACTAGATAAGGGTGATTACCAAAAAGTGGAACAGTTTTCACAAAGAGATTTTCGGAAACGACAAGATTCTCAAATTCGCGAAAATATTTTAGTTAATTGAGGGTACCACAACAGAGTTACTGGCCATTATATACAAAAAAAGGAACCCAAGGATAGTGATAATTATTTATTGTAATTTGGAATCCACGTTAATAAATTGATTTTCAACTGTACCAAAGCCTTCATGAATATGAAATTAACCATTTAAACCTGTATTCTGAATATATTTATTAATTATAATAGTTGAATTGGCAAGAAAATAATTATACTTTCAATAAAATAGTTACATTTTTCACCAAATAGCTGAGTTTTCAAACTACAAAGACGAATTTCCAAACAACAAGAATAATTTACTGCCACAAGACGAATTTACAACAACATACATGAATCTTTAATCAAATGGTTATATTTATAACTCAAAAAGATAATTTCACCACCAAAAATGAAATCGTTAGAGTTTAAGTTTTAAAATTAACGTTTAACAGAAAATGAAACGATTTTTCAAAAAAATATTCAAAGTTACAACCAAAGAGATAAATTTTTAGCAAATGCGAAAATTTGCTACGTGAATACATGAATTTTCAACAAGATACATGAATTTTTTACCAAATATTTGGATTTTCAACTTAAAAAGAAACAATTTCGAACCAAAAATGGAAAAGCTACATTTTCATATTACAAAAAATAATAACTTTTTATCAAGAAAAAAGAATTTTCATCTAAATAGGTTACTTTCGAATCAGTCATTCAAGTTTGAGGCAGATGGTTTAATCTTTTTCCAAATTAGTTAAATTTTCAACGCAAAATATGAATTTTCAATAAAAAACGTAATTTTTAACAAAATATTTTTATTTTCTACCAACATGTTAAATTCTGAAGCCAAGAAAAAGAATTTTCTACAAAACAGTTGAATTTTTCACCCAAAAATATGAATTATTAACAAAAGAGTTAATTCACGACAATAATGAATAAGTATGATATAATTTGAATATTTGAAGGGTCAAATTAAATAGCTTAATCGTTTGAAATTTTAACCAATAATTCTCATTTTCCTTTTTTTTCGAAATTAAAGTTAATCAGATTTTCACATTCTCATTCTAATGAGAAGGTATTAGTTTTATGTAAAATTAGAATTTGCCGGTTTTCATCAAATCGCCACGTTTCAAGACACCCTGAGTCAGAAAAAACGATTTAAAATTTGTGATATACTCTTGTTATAAAAATATATTAAAAATGAAAGAATTAGCTTTTTGGAAAAAGGTCACATGCTACAATAAAATTTTACGTAACAACATTTTTCGCCTAAATTGTACCTACAAAGCTTGGAATCACCCTACGCAGTCCCAGACCGAGATACAGAAATAAATATAATATATATTTGATGTAATAGAGTTGAACATAATGTACAAAGGTTTGTATTTTCGGCAAAATCAAGTGCGACGCACGACATACGTGATGAGAATGTGTTCGGTAAAGCCGTTGGAAGTTCAAAAAAAGAGTAAAATTCTTCAGATCAAAAAGATGAAAACATGGTATAAACCACATTATTTTGCGAATTTTTGTGGACTTTGAATTTTTCCAAATAAGAGATGCCACAATTTGACTTGCCAGGTGTTGGCATGATTCAACCCCACTTCATCGGGAATTTAACTTGAATTCTTAATCATGTATTCTGAACTATTATTTAATTCTTTGGAACTCCCTTGCATTTTTTACTTATTTAAAACTTAATAAATTCAATAAATTTGTCATATTCTTCAATTGTTTCCAATTCACTTAGTTTGTTTCAATCCAGCTTGAATTTTGATGATTTTCATCAAATTCTTCTCATTTCTCTTAAATATATTTAAATTCACGCCAAGTTTACTTACTTCAGTGGAATTTTGTTTCTTCAATCCATTCGAATTATTTTGAATTATTTTTTTTTTCACTTTTACTTCCTCTTCCACTTTTTGAAATTCACGTCGGTACTCTTTTTTTAATTTTAGTCGTCACAAATCTTTAAAAAAAAACTTATGTGAAGTTCGAAAAAGTGGAAATGAAAATAAATGTGAGGAAGTTACATAATCGCCCCCTTATTTTATCATTTTCTGTTTTTCGAATCCCATATTTTTGTAATATTCCATACAAACAATAAATACCCATTTGTTAAAACAAAGTATTTGAACTAATTAATATGCACTTCTTAGTTCTTACATTGAGCCATACTACATACCGTCCTTTCGTGATTGAGCTTTCTCAAATGATTTCAAATCTGTTCTATAGAATAAAAATTGCATTTACACATCCACCGAACTGCACGAAAAGGATTATATGAAATTAAATATCAAACTTTTTGTAAATGTTAAGGACCATGAAAATATAAAAGGCTCAAATACTAAAGGCGTCTAAACCTAGGACCATCAATTATTTCCTTAGCAAACTTTTTATCTTTGTGGTTGAAACAAAAATCAATATCATTATTATTATCTCTAGTAATAGTTTCAGTAAATGCTCAATAACTTTAAATTAGTAAGAAATTCACGAGTTAACTTATATACAGAATTGTTTATTAATATTGGAGTAATATTCTATCATTTCACAAATGGGATGGTGAAAAATCACAACTTTATTTTACCTAGAGAAGTCATTAGGTAGAAATATATTCTAATTCTTTCGTAATATCGGTAATTAAACAATTATTAAACTTTCCTGGTTGATTATTTCGATATCAAATCAAGATTTTGTGGAATTATTTTTAACATTGAATAAGCAGCGTAAAATAGATAGGTAGGTAAATAATTTTACTGTTTCCACATGACCTGTATACAAGTTTCACAATACTGCATTCTCGTTGTATCAATAAAGTTGAGAATTCTCCAATTTCGCGTTTCATGAATAGATTTTTCTATTTGTTTTTCTTTTTTCAAGGCAAATAGTGAAGTACCTCTAGAATAATCAGCGAAATTTCGTAAATTTAAAATTAGAGAGTATTAAGAACATATGCAACATTTATCCCTCTTTGGCCCCAAAGAAAAGTGACTCTTTCAAATACGAAATTCTCGTGAAAAGGTCCGCTACTATTGCTTCGAGGTTCTCCAGACAAATCAGCTCTTATTTTCACTGTATTAGGGGAGTAGTGAAAAATGTATGAAATATAGTAAAACAGAATCAAATTCATAAATTAAAATAATCACCGTTTAATACCATTGCGACCAGTGATCTTTAAAAATTGTGACAGATTGATTTTTTCCATTACATTTTGGAAATTCTTTCCACAGTTTTTAGCATCTTCATAATTGAATGCATCTGGAAAAATAAATAAGAATTGAGAAGCTTTATTCCAAGAATCCATTATGTAAATTTCAACTTCCATTATTTGGATATTTCTTGCAAAATTAATAATAATCAATAAAAAATTACTATTCCTAATGCATACATGAATTTAAATTGAAGCGGTGGTAAATTCAAGTTCTTTAAACTTCGAAGAATTTCAACTAAAGATTTTCAAATTATAACTCATTCAAATTTAATAATATGTTACTGTGGAATAAATCATCTTCTAAGAATCAGCGAATAAGAAGTTCTGATAATGTTTGTTTCCGAGCCACTCTAATCTGCCTGCTCATAATTTTTATGTTTTCTCTAGGATTTCAAGTTGAAAGTTTAGAAGTTTTTTAATTTCCAATCGTCCCATTTTAACTATTCACAATTTTAAAATGTGCAATGTTTTAGTACTTTCACAATTATTACATTTTTACGGTATATAGTTTAGTATTCTCCACTTTTTGGAAGTTTCCAGTTTCAAATTGCACAATGTAAAGCTGGCTCCTGATCTGATATTGTAAAATTCTAAAGCCATGAAATTCGAAATTATTTAATTTTGAGTACCCAAAAAAATCTACAAGTTTGTTATTAGTAATTATTAGATAGGACATGACGACTTTCTTTTAATCGTAAAATATAATATTAAATATGAAAGAATTAAATTTTTGGAAAAACGACACAAGAGTCGAAAAAAATGACAAAAAAAGTTTTTCTACCAAAAAATATCTTCAAATAGTTCATGAAATTTTGTTATAGAAATATATTTATAAAAAAAATAATATTTTGGAAAAAAGGACATAAGCACCAATAACATTTTATTTATCAACATTTTTCGCCTAAACTGTATCTACAAATTTGCTCTGAACCACCTTACACTATGATGCGTATTTAGTAACAATTTTTTTTAAATAGGATACGCTTTTGTCAAATTATAGGAGCAAGACAATAAAAATACTTTTGTTTCAATGCCAATGCATGTTATAAATTGCAATAAGATAAATTTGTTGGAATGATACATTTTTCAGGGTACTGAGAATAAATTTAATGCAAAATAAGAAATAAATATTAAAGTAAACATGGCCGAATTCATTTCCAATCGGACAGGATGTGCGAGATGAAGTCACAGAATCATTTCAGCATGGAATATGTAGCTTCTGAAACGATTTTAGACGACACGTATTTCACCGATTAGATGAAAAAATTGAATATTCGTTACGAATATTTAGACTTTGAGGAAAAAATTGTGTAAACAGATTTCTTCTTCCTGTTGGTTTACATACTATTTGATTATTTATGATAGCAGAAAATTGTTATTATTCATGTTTTAGCGAATAGTTTAATAATAACGCAAAACAGAAAAAAGTGCCAAATAGCTTTTTGTAGAACACTTTTCAAGGAATAAATTTTATTACTCAGCTTTTTTCATATCTCGTCTTCTTTTTGCAAAAATCGTGAATTTTCATTTTTCAGAAAAAAAAAATTCTTTCTCCTCTCCAAGACGCGGGCACAAGATAAACTGTACTGATATAGCCTCACTTCTATTAAAAACTAATTTTTTCATTAGAATAATAAATAATACAAATTACAAAAATTCAGAAATTTTTTCTATTATGCTTTGCAAATTTTCAAGATTTATTAATTGTCTGAACAATCGTCATGAGCAAATTGAGAGTTTTGCAATTCATCAAATAATAGGCTCAATTTGTTTACGAAATCAATAAAGAACGTACGCTCCAATAACTTTTCCCTACGATACCTTGCAAATTTACAATTATGATTAATAATTAGAAGAAGTTTGATAAATAAATTCATAGTTTGACTATTTTTTAGCTCAAATAAAAACATACATGCAGCAATAACCTTTTGAATAATAAGTACAACTTTTCTATCTGCACTATAATGTTATAATAAAAATCATTTGAACATTTCAAACAAATTCATTTCTATAAGAAAATATATGCACTATATATTTAGTATGAATTTCAATATATATTTCCGTATATTTTACTGTGATTTAGCACATAATCGAACATGTGACTGGTATTATAATTACACGGGTTATCCTTGCAGCTAAAGCATCATTCAAGTCCTTTAGCATGAGTACATATAACGTCAAGCGGCTCCACTTCACTGTGTATGGGACTATGCAATTTTTTCTTTTACTAAGATGGGCGTGAAATCACTGTATCAATTTCATCACATCCATTGATAATCCGCAGTTGCATGCGGCTTCATTGGAAGTACTCGCATAGGCTTGGACATTTGGCCAGAGGAGTGCATAACTGCAGAAAACTACCTCCCGAGTTCAGCCGGATTTCTAACAGTCGAGTTTAAGGTTTTAAAAGATAATTTTGCAAAAGTTAGCACAAAAGTGATAAATGATAACAGTCAAACCTGACCAGCTGATGGATGACAACGCTTACGAAAAGTTAACTACAGTTACTGAGTAACCAGTTTGCGTGATTTTATAGTATACTGGTATGAACATAATACAATTCTTAATTATATAAATTATTGCTTATCAGAATTTTCAATTTCGGAATAGAGATTTCGCACAACACTTCTGTATTTTTTATAGCTATGTTTGGTTATAAATTCTGAAATAACTGCAAACTTTATCTGAATGCAGTCATGTCCTCTATGTACCGAACTAATTGGGTAAATTTTAATAAATAACTTTTCTCCGTGTATTATAATTCACTACCAATACAGAAACGACAAAATGTAATCTTTACAGTGATTTCAAAGTAATCTTCACCCTTGTAACGTCAATCCGCTACTTTCGACTGATAACGTCTCAAACACACTGTTTCCTTGAATTAAAAAAATTGTAAAACGGATGATAACTGAAGGCTATATACTTTAATGAATAGCAGGTACTCTATTCGCAAGGTAATAATTCTCTTGACTCAGCATCCCATGCACCCAGTTTTCGGCCCTACCTTGAGAAATAATAAAATGTGTAAATAAAAAATATGAATTCTTAACGAAAAATGTTCATAATTTATAGTTTAAAGAAAAGCATTTGAAAACAATATTTTACTTCATTTTTAATACTCGAAAAATTGTATGACTATTTTGACACTTTTTTTTACTTTTTGACACTATTTACACTATTTTTGATCTCTAAAGTGAGTCCGAGGCCTGAAATTCATACACTTATTTTGAATAAAAGAAAAAGATTTTTCTACCATAAAAGATTAATTTTTATTAAAATACTGGAATTTTTAACCAAAAATATTAATTTTCAACAAAATAATTGAATTTTCAACCTAAAAACATGAATTCTCAAAAAAAGTGTAATAGTGGATATTTCAACCAATAAAGATGGAATTTCATTTTTTTAAATGAATTTTACAACCAAAAAGATGAGTTTTCAGCAAATAGAGATTTTTCAGTCATGAAAGAAGAAAAATTTTACCTAACATGTTGAACCTTCAAGCCAAAAGACTAATTTTCTGTACAAAAATTGCATTTTTAACTAGAAAATATATATTTAAAAAAAACATCAACAAAATAGTTAAATTATCAGCCAAAGAGATAAACCTTAATTCAAAAATATGAAGAAATCATTTTTCATAGTTTTCAACAAAGTAATTAAACTTTCAAACAAAGAGATGAATTTTCAAGTAAAAATATGAATCTTCAACAAAAAAATTATTTTTTTAACAAAGTGGTTCAAACATTATTTGAAACCAAATAGTTGAATCCCCAAGCAAAAACACATGAATTTTTAAATCAAAAACGCAAATTTAAAAAATATATTCATTTGAATTTTCAAATTAATAAATTAATAATAAATAAATTAATAATTATTGAAAATCTTTTGATAGAAAGGTATAAGATTTCTCGACAACGCTTCTCTAATTTAAAATGATTTAAATAATTTTGACGCTATTTTGGTTGACTAAAATAAATTATTGGGTTGGTAAATAAGTCTGTTCGGCTTTTTGTAAACAATTGATCATCCATTAATTATTATTCTATATTTTCAAAGCACCATAAAAAAAAGTCATCGGAAAGATATTCTTAGTTATTTTGTAAAAAAATGAGCCTATTCATTGAAAAATAGCCAAGATGTGAATGTGTTTATAAAAATTGTTTAAATCATTAATAGTTATTGGAAATTTGCAAAGTACTGTAGAAAAGAGTTATTGGAAATACATTCTTTATTGGTTCCAGTAGAAAATTGAGCCTATTTTTTAAAAAATAGTTAAACTCTTAATTTGTTTATGCAAATTGTTTAAGTAATTATTAAATCTTGGAAATTTGCAGACAATCATAGAAAAAAGTCAACGGGAAAATATTTTAGTAAATTTTGTAAAAAATTTGAGCCTATTCGTTGAAAAACAGTCAAACTTTTAATTTTTCAATCGAAATTGTTCAAATATTGAATAATTGTTGTAAATTTATAAAGCAAAATAGAAAAGAGTAATCAGAAAGATATTCTTAGGCGCTTAAACAAATTGTGTCTCTTCCTTGAAAAGTACCCAAACT
Organism: Andricus grossulariae; assembly: GCA_011634705.1. Lineage (NCBI taxonomy): Eukaryota > Metazoa > Arthropoda > Insecta > Hymenoptera > Cynipidae > Andricus > Andricus grossulariae. Next base: position 75,329,806 of record JAABKJ010007545.1, on the reverse strand, counting down.
CTGAATATGTTTATATAAACTGTTCAAATAATTAATAATTATTGTAAATGTGCAAAATGTCGTAGAAAATAATTATTGGAAATACATTGTTTCTTAATCCCCTAAACTAATTGATCCTGTTCATTGAAAAATTTTCGAGCTCTTAATTTGTTTGTAAAAACTGTTTGAATAATTAATAAATCTTGTAAATTTACAGAGCAATATAGAAAAAAGTCATCGGAAATATATTGTTAATTAATTCTGTTAAAATTGAGCCCACTCCTTGCAAAATAGGCAAACTCTGAATATGTTTATAAAAATTGTTTGAACAAACTAATTTTTAACAAATTAATTAAATGTTTAACATAATAGTTGAATTTTCAACATAAAAACATAAATTTTCAACAAAAAGTTTCATAGTTTATATTTCAATCAAAAAGGATGAAATTTATACAAAAAAAGTCTTTAAAACCAAAAAGACGAATTTTCAAAAATAAAGATTTTTCACTAAAGAAATAAAATCTCACCAAAAAAGGACAATTCTAAACTAAAAAAGGTCAAACTTAAAAAAAATGGAAAAGTCACATTTTCAGTTAAAAATTAATTTTAAACCAACATTAAATAGTTAAACTTTCAACCAAAGAGATGAATTTTCCGTTAAAAATATAACTCTTAATAAAAATGATTTCTTCACAAAGTGATTCAACCAAATATTTTTAAAAAACATGAATGCTCAAGAAAGGAAGAATAATTTTTAACCAAAAAGTTGCTTTTTAATACAAAAAAAGAAATTTCTACCAAAGCGGATGAATTTATAAATAAAAAAAGTTGAATTTGATTCTAAAAAAGATTTTAGTTGACTTTTCAGGAAAAATAATTTTTAAAAACTTTGAACATAAAAAAATTTGTTTCTTTAATGAAAATATTTCATTTGTTCATTTTTAATAAATAAATAATATTTATTACAAAACAAGTTTTTTAATTGTTTAAGTTCGGAAATTTTATAATCCAGGAATTTTCTAGTTTGGATATTTTATAATTTGTCAATTATCTTTTACTTAATGTACTTTTTTGAAAAATTTTAAAATAAATTCTGAACCTTCCAGCCAAAAGACGAATTTTCTGTACAAAAATTGAATTTTCAACCAGAAAATATAAATTTTCAGCAAAAAAAAATAAATTTTTGACAAAATAGTCAAATTTGCAACTAGAAAGATAAATCTTCCTTCAAAAACATCAATTTTCAACAAAGCAATTCGACAACAACAACAAAACAAGAATTTTTAACAAATTAGGAAAATTTTCCACCAAAGAACCAACTACTTGCATTTTCAATAACAAAAAAAAATCTCAACGAAAAATATGATAGTTTATATTTCATCTGAAACAATATTTTAATTTTAAATAAAAAACAGTCGAATTTAACCAAAAATATGATTTATCAACAAAAAGTGTGATAGTTGATATTTTAAGCAACAAAGATTTTAATTTAAATTTAAAAAAACGTTGAATTTTTTATTTAAAAAGACGAACTCTCTACAAAATAGTGGATTTTTTACCTTAAAATATGAATTTTTAACTAAAAAGTTAATTTGTAACTAAATAGTTGAATTTTTAACCCGAAAATAAGAATTTTCAACAAAAAAGTCAATTTTGAACCAAATAGTTTGGTTTCGTACCAAAAAATATGAATTTACAACAAATTACATAAGTTTTTACCCAAATGATTGAATTTTCAACTAAAAACAATCAATCTTTCAACAAAAAAGAACAGTTAAATTTTCAGAAAATTTTCTGAAAAAAAGATCTTTCTCCTTCACTCCGGTGGGAATCGAACCTCACGCCTTCCGATTGCCGGTCGGGTGCTTTAACCACTAAGCAACTAGAGAGATCGAAGGCAGGCATTTTTTATTTACAGAATACTCATTCTATTTCTTAACCTGATGCTCAGAATATATTAAAAACCATCCACTTACCACTTGAACGTGTTAAAATATAATTATTTTTAATTATTAATAATAAATAAAAGAATTGTATTTTGTAACATTTCAAATAAGCGCGCGAACGGCAGCCAATGAAGCGTCTTGTGCATCGCATGCGCAGTAGTGCAGTGCGCATCAGAGCACAAGTGAGGGTAGGAGGGGTATAGAAAGTAGAAGGAGTGAATGGAGGGAAGGCATATTTCTGGTAACTTCAGATGAAAAATAATGCGAAAAAGAACGATAGTAAAAGGAAGAAAAGGGAGAGTAGAGGAAAATATAACCTGGAAAGAAAAAGAAGATGACTGATTGAGCGGAGGGCATGAGTGGAAAGAAGAGGAGTTAGGAGGGTAATAGTAGGGAGAGTTAGGATTTGGATAAACGGAGATGTGTGGATTTGGCACGAATAAGGCAAACAAGGCAAGGAAGAGAGATAGACAAAGAACAGGGAAATGAGATGGAAGGGAACACGTTGGTGTTTAGGGAAGGCAAAAAGGACTAAAGATAAGGGTGAGAGGAGCAAAAGGAGAAGATAGAGAGAGGTAAGGGTGGTCAGAGAGAGGTAAGGGTAAATAGAGAGAGGTAAGAGTAGTAGCAGTATGTATTTAGAGAGGAAGAAGGGAAAAGGATAGATGAAAAATTATAAGGAGGTGAGTTAAAGAAAAAGCGGAGGGGCCGGTTTTGATCAGGGCTGATCTGAATGCTTGGCAAAACCGTTATAGACTACACTCTAGCAGAAGAAATAATAAGGAAGCTGATGGTTGGAATGGAAGTGGGTGAAGATCCTTATCGTTCTAGAGGAAAGAAGGAAGGAGAGAAGGAAAGGAAGAGGAAGGAGTAGATGAGATAATAGGAAGAACGAAATGGGTGATTGAGAATATAAGGGAAGAGGTAAGGCCGAAAGGAGAGGGAGAATGGATAAGAAAAGGATGGTGAGATGAGGAATGGAAGGAGGGTAATGAAAACATAAAGAAGTGTGTAAGAATATTTAGGAAAGGAGAGATTGACAAAAGAGATTAAAATAGAAAAAACGAGATTATGAGAGAATGTTGAGCCAAAAAAAGTAGAAGAAGAAGGAAAGGTACATGGAGGAGGTAAAGAAAGCAGTAAAGGAAAGAAGGGAATGGGATTAATCAAATTTTGATTCATTTCTATTTTTTTCTAGAAATTTCCGTGAAATTATGAATTGGATGTTTTTTATTCATTTGCAGGTAGGCAGTTTGTGATTTCGTTGAAAGATCAATTCACCTCTACAAGAGAAAATGGCTGGTTACAATGTGAGTAATTCTATTTCATGCTACACAGCCTATTCCCTATTTCCCCTTACTTCCCCTTCTTTCCCTTCACTTATTTTCCCTACTTACCCTTGCTTTATTTCCTCTACTTACCTTCCGTTTATTTTCCCTACCTCCCCTCCCTTCATTTCTCCTTACTTAGCCTCCTTTACAATGATTTCTCCCCACTTTCCCCACTTCCCCTACCTCACAACCACTCATTTCCCCTCCCCAGTTCCGATTTTCAACGGACCTTTTATGATTTTTTTTCTAAATTCGATTAAGTCGCTCAAAACCTTTCCCTCCTATACTTTCTTTCCCCTGCCCCCCTCATTTCCCCTTAAATTCCCTGCTTCCCCTTCCTTCCCCTAACTTCTTCCTCCTATAATTCCCGTAGCCTCTTTTCCCCAGCTAACACTCCCCTCCACGACTTACCTTCCCTGACCATTTCTTCCCCTACATTACTAGCCCCTCGCTTACTTCCTCTACTTTTCCCTTTTTCTAATTTACCACTCCTCATTTTCCCTCACTTCCATTTTGTAATGGACTTTTTATGGGTTTTTTTTCGAAATTGCATCAAGTCACTTGAACCTCCTATACGTTCCCTCCCCTACTTCTTCTACTTTTCCCTCGCCTCCCCTATTGCACCTTTCTTCCTCTAACTTATTCCCCCTCTAATTCATCCTCTCCTCACTTTCCTAGCTAACAATCATGTTCCCCTACTGCACTTCCATGCCCATAACTTCCCCTACTCTACCAGACCTTCCCTTACTTCCCCTACCTTTTCCTTCACTTATTTCCTCTACTTTTTTCTTCCGTTATTTCCCCTAATACGCTGTCTTCCCCAACTTTTTCCTCCTCTAATTGCCTCGCTCCTCACTTTACCAGCTAACACGCCCCTTCCCTTTACTACCCTCCTCCCGTCATTCCTTCCCCTATCCTACTAGCCCTCCCCTCACTGTCACCACTTTTTCCTACTTTCATTTCCCCGACTTTTTCCTTTCTTTATTTTCCCTACTTTCCTTCTGCTCATTTTCCCTACTTCTGCCTTCATTTATCCTGACTTCCGCCCATTCACCATAATTTCCTCTTACTTTTCCTAATTCACTATCCCTCATTTCACTTCACTTCCTCCTTAGTTCCGATTTTCAACGGACCTTTTATGGATTTTTTTCGACATTCCATTTAGTCGATTAAGCCTTTCCCTCCTGTACTTTCCCTCTCTCACTCCTTCTACTTATCCCTTGCCTCCTCTACCTCCCTTTCCTTCCCCTACTACCCCTATCTACACCAACTTTTCCCCCCTCTAATTGCCACTCTCCTCACTTCTTCAGCTAACATGTCTCTTCCCTTTACTTCCCTTTTCCAGTCATGTCTTCCCCTACCCTACTAATCCTGCCCTCACTTCCCCTAATTTTCCCTACTTTTATTTCCCCCTCATTTTTCTTTCTTTATTTTTCCTACTTTCCTTCTGCTCATTTTCCCTACTTCTCCCTTAATTTCTCCTTACTTCCGGCCATTCGCTATAATTTCCTCATACTTCTCTCACTTCACAATCCCTTATTTCCCCTTACTTCCTCCCCAGTTCCGATTTTCAACGGAACTTTTATGGATTTTTTTTCGAAATTCCATTAAAAAAATTCCCATCCTAAAACTTCCTCCTCCTCTAATTACCCCTCACCTCACTTTTTCAGCTAGCACATCCCTTCCCCTCCTTCCCTTCTCCAGCAATTTCTTCCCCTACACTACTAACCCTTTCCTTACTTCCCCTGCTTTTCTTTTCCCTCATTCTCTTTACTTTTCTCTTTCTTCATTTCCCCTACTTTCGCTCCACTCATTTTCCCTGCTTTCCCTTCCTTCATTCCTCCTTACTTCCACTCATTTACTATATTTTCCTCACGCTTCCCC
>JAABKJ010007545.1:75010583-75324566 GCA_011634705.1 Andricus grossulariae | reverse complement strand
CACTCATTTTCCCTGCTTTCCCTTCCTTCATTCCTCCTTACTTCCACTCATTTACTATATTTTCCTCACGCTTCCCCTACTTCACCACACCTCATTTTCCCTCACTTCCTCCCTACTTCTGTTTTTTAGTGGACATTTTATGGATTTTTTTTCGAAATTCCATCAAGCTACTTGAACCTCCTATACTTTCCCTCCCCTACTTCTTCTACTTTTCCCTCGCCTCCTCTACTGTACCTTTCTTCCTGTAACTTGTTTCTCCTCTAATTCACCTTCTCCTCAATTTCCTAGCTAAATATCCCGTTTCCCTACTCCACTTCCCCAGTCATAACTCCTCCTACCCTACTAGACCTCCCCTTACGACCTCTACTTTTTCCTTCACTTATTTCCCCTACTTTTCCTTTCCTTTATTTCCCCTACTTCCTTTTCGCTCATTTTCCCTACTTCTCTCTTCATTTCTCCTCGCTTTCGCTCATTTACTACTAGCCCCTTTCTTACTTCCCTTACTTTCCCTTCCATCATTCCTTATACTTTTCCCTTCCTTCATTACCCCTACTTCCTTTCCGCTCATTTTCCCTAATTCTCCCTTTATTTCTCCTCATTTCCACCCATTTATAATAATTTACTCTCATTTCCCCTACTTTCCCACTCCTCAATTTCCCTCATTTTACTACATTTTCCCCCATTTCCCTACTTCTCCTCCCTTCATTTCTCCTAAGATCCGCCTATTGACCATAATTTCTTCTCGCTTCCCCTACTCCACCACCTCTCATTTCCCCTTACTTCCTCCCCAGTTTCGATTTTCAACGGACCTTTCATGTATTGTTTTCGAAATTCCATTAAGTTCTTCAAAACCTTCCCCTCCCACACTTCCCCTTGCATACTCCCCCTACTTTTCCCTTGCCTCCCTTACTTCTCCTAACTTCCTCCTCCTATAACTCCCCTAGCCTCTTTTCCTCAGCTAACACTCTCCTCCTCCTAATTTTCTTTTCCAGCCATTTCATTTCCTACCCTAGAAGCTCCGCCCTTTCCCCCCTACTTTTCCCTTCCCTTATTTCCCCTACTTTTTCCTTCCTTCATTTCCCCTACTTCCCTTTGCTCATTTTCACCACTTCTCCCTTCATTTCTTTTTACTTACGCCCATTTCCCATAACTTCCTCTCATTTCCCCTGCTTTTACCTCATTTCACCTATTTTGACCTACTTCATCATCCCTCATTTCCCCTCATTTTACCTCATTTCCCCTACTTCAACAATTCTGATTTCCCCTCATTTTACCTTATTTCCCCTACTTCACCCCCCCTCCCCTTATTTTATCTCATTTCGCATCATTCCCCTACTTCACCATCCCTCATTTCTCCTCATTTTACCTCATTCCCCCTACTTCACCCCTCATTTTCCCTAATTCAACATCCCTCATTTCCCCTCATTTCACCTCATTTCCCCTACTTCACCACCCCTTATTTTATCTCATTTCCCCTACTTCACGACCCCTCATTTTGCCTCATTTTACCTTATTTCCCCTACTGGGTCCCCCTCTCTTCATTTCCCCTCATTTTACTTCATTTCCCCTACTTTAAAAACCATCATTTCCCCTCATTTTACCATACCATACCATACCTCATTTTAGATCATTTTACCTCATTTCTCGTACTTCACCACCCCTCATTTTATTTCATTTCCCCTACTGGGTCCCCCTCTCTTCATTTCCCCTCATTTTACCTCAATCCTCCTACTTTAAAACCCGACATTTCCCCTCATTTTACCTAATTTTACTACTTCACCATCCCTCATTTCACCTCATTTCCCCTACTTTACCACCCCTCATTTCCTCTCATTTTATCCAATTTCTCCTTGTTCACCATACCTCATTTTACATCATTTTACCTTATTTCCCCTACTTTACCACCCCTCATTTCCCCTTATTTTACCTCATTCCCCCTACTTAAGGACCCCTGATTTACCCTAATTTGATCTTATTTCCCCTACTTCACTACTCCTCATTTCCCCTCATTACCCCTACTTCACCACTCAATTACCCTTATTTTACCTCGTTTTCCCTACTTCATAACCACTCATTTCCCCTCATTTTACCACATTTACCCTGCTTGACCATCCCTCATTTCCCCTCATCTTACCTCATTTCCCCTACTTTACCACCCCTTATTTCCCCTCATTCTATCTCATTTCCCCTAGTTCACGATACCTGATTTTACCTCATTTCCCCTACTTCCCCACCCCTGATTCCCCCTCAATTTACCTAATTTCCCCTACTTCACCACCCTTCATTTTCCCTCATTTTATCTCATTTCCCCCACTTCACCACCCCTCATTTCCCCTCATTTTACCTTATTTCCCCTACTTCACCACTTCTTATTTCCCCTCATTTCCCCTCATTTCCCCTACTTCACCACTCCTCATTTCCCTTCATTTTACCTCATTTCCCCTACTTCACCACCCCTCATTTCCCCTCTTTTTACCACATTTCCCCCACTTCTGATATTTATTGGACTTTTCTTTAAAATTCCGTGCGACTTTCTTTGTAAATTTGTACGACTAGTACGACTTTTTTAAAGCCATCAAGTCGATTTAAGCCCTGTCGTAATACTTTACTGGAGGAGTAAAATGGCTGAACAGCGATGGCTGTACTAGAAAATGTTGAAACGTACATAGATGAATCGGTCTACTCCGTGATCATTTGGGGGATAAACGACTCTGCTTTTTCTCAACATTTCCAGTTCCATAAAGAAATCTTAAGAAATGTGGATTACGTAGTCGATCAATGAGCGACATATTGATGAAGGTGTACTTTTTCAAAAAGCTCTTCCGACAAAAGACTTCTTTCGATATGTCCTTATAAAAACTTCAATTTCACGTTCGATCACTCTACGAACTATCCTATATATCTTTAATGTAAAATATCTACCTTTTTTTGGCTTTCCTAGCCCCGAGCTATCATCTCGTTGGCGGAAAATTGAACTATTTTATTGAAAATTCGACTTTTTTTTACTAAAAATAATTTTTTTCACTGAAAATGTTAATTTTTTGTTGAAAAACGATCTTTCTCAGTTAAAAATTCGTCTTTTTGGTAGGAAGCTAATTTTCTTGGTTTGAAATTCCCCTTTTTTGTTTAAAGATTCATCAGTTTAGTTAAAAATTCTTTTTTTTTGTGAATTCTTTTTTTGACTCAAAATTAAAACTTTTCATTTTTCACTGAAAATTGATATTTTTTAGTTAAAAATTCAAGTATTTTGTTTAAAATTTTACTCTTTTGTTGAATTTTTTTATGAATCACCCACTATTATAGTTTTTGAGCTACTTAGTTGAAGGTTGATTTTTTTTTTTTTTTTTTTTAAATTTGACCATAGTAAATTAAACTATTTTATTGAAAATTTGTCTTTTTTTGGCTAGAAATAAATTTTTTAACAGACAATGTAAATTTTTAATTTTTTGATAATCTTCTTGGTTTGAAATTCCCATTTTTTTGGTTGAAGATTCATCACTTCAGTTAAAAATTCATTTTTTTGGGTGTAAATTCTTTTTTTGACTAAAAATTAAAATTTTCCATTTTTCACTGAAAATTTAACTTTTTTAGTTGAAAATTCAAATATTTTGTTTAAAATTCTACTCTTTTGTTGAATTTTTTTTATGAATCATCCACTGTTATAGTTTTTCAGGTTTTTGGTTGACGGTTAATTTTTTTTTTCAATTTGACCATAGCAAATTGAACTATTTTATTCAAAATTTGTCTTTTTTTGGATAAAAATCATTTTTTTAACTGAAAATGTAAATTTTAAATTTTATGTTAAAAAAGGATTTTTCTCAGCTAAAAAATCGTCTTTTTGGTAGGAAAATAATCTTCTTGATTTGAAATTCCCATATTTGTGGTTGAAGATTCATCACTTTAGTTAAAAATTCCTCATTTTACCTCATTTTCCCTACTTCATAACTACTCATTTCCCCTCATTTACCACATTTTCCCAACTTTACCATCCCTCATTTCCCCTCATTTTACCTTATTTCCCCTAATTTACCACCCCTTATTGCCCCTCATTTCACCTCATTTCCCCTACTTCACCACCCCTGATTTCCCCTACTTCACCATCCCTCATTTCCCCTCATTTTACCTCATTTCTCCTACTTCACCACCCCTCCTTTCCCCTCATTTCCCCTCTTTTTCTCTACTAAATTTGTCTTTTTTCGCTAAAAATAATTTTTTTTAACTGAAAATGTAAATTTTCCATTTTTTGTTAAAAAAGTATTTTTCGCAGTTAAAAATTCGTCTTTTTGGTGGGAAAATAATCTCCTTGGTTTAAAATTCCTATTTTGTGTTTAAAAATTCAGCGGTTTGACACAAAAAACCATTTCGTACTGATAATTAGATGTTTATATAAATTGTTTAAACAATTTATTATTGTTTTTAGCAATTTTCTCATAGACTAGAGTTAGAAAGTCAAGGTTTCAAAAAAAATATACACTTGTCTAATTTTTAATTAGAGTAAGGTAATAATTAATTATTGTTAACAAATATAATAGTTTAAACATTTTATTATTATTGTTAGTAATAATCTCTTAGAATAATGCTACAAAATTGCATTTTTTGAACAAAAATTTAACTTTTTGTCCATTTGTCAATTAAAATAAGCTAAATAATTAGAGTCAAGAAAATTAATTGTTTAAACAATTTATTATTATTACTATTATTCCATTTGAATAATGCTAGAAAGATGCGTGTTTTTCTGAAATTTCTGGCTTTTTGTCCAATTTTCAATTGGAGTGAAGTAATAATTAATTCAAGTTAACAAAAATAATTGATTAATTTATTATAATTGTTAATTAACGATTATTAATTAATTAATTAACTATTATTAATTAACTATTATATTACTTCACTCCAATTCAAAATTGGACAAAAAGCCAAAAAATTCAGAAAAACCCGCATCTTTCTAGCATTATTCAAATGGAATAATAGTAATAATAATAAATTGTTTAAACAATTAATTTTTCTGACTCTAATTATTTAGCTTGTTTTAATCGAAAATTGGACTAAAAGTGTTCTTTTTTACTGCAATTTTGTAGCATTATTCTGAGAGAATATTATCAACAATAATAATAAATTGTTTAAACAATCACTCTTGTTAACATTGATGAACTATCACCTCCCTCAATTGAAAATTGGACAAGCGGAAAGTTTTTGAAAAAACCGTAACTTTCTAACTCTATTTTATGATAAAATTGCTCAGAACAATAATAAATTGTTTAAACAATTTATTTATACATCTGATTATCGGTATGAAATGATCTTTTATGTGTCAGAAACAATTTAAATTCAAAAACCCACACAAAAAAAAGTCATAATTAGAGCCAAAAACTAGCAAAACCCATTTTTGCACTTATGGGGTTTTTTTGTAACCCTCTAAAACCGACTTATGGGGTTGATATTTGAAAAGTGATATTTTATTCGTATTCTATGGCTAATTGTGAAGAGAAATGATGAATTTCAACTCGATTGAGATAATATTGAGGATTTTGAATAAAATTTACAAAAATGTATTTTTTTCTTATGGGAAATACGTGTTAAACTTCATGGTGCTTGCACCTCCCAATATCATTTTTTTTTTTTTAAAAAAACTGAAACTGAAAATTTCATTTTTCCATTTTTACTGAAAATTTACCCTTTTTAGTTAAAAATTCTTTATTTTTTGTTATTTTTTCATTTTTTGTTTTAGAAAATTAATCTTTGTTGACAATTCGTCTTTTTCATTAATAATTCATCTTTTTAGATTAAAAAACTAATCTATTTGGTTGAAAATTAAACTATATTCTTAAAAGTCTAATTATTTTGTTTAAAATTCTACTTTTGTTTGAAAATTTGACCATTTGGCTGAAAATTCATTTTTTAGGTTGAAAATTAAACAATTTGGTTAATAATTTAAGTATTTCATCGAAAATTCGTTTTTTTTTTAATTATTCTTTATGGTTGAAAATTCGTCTTTTTTGTCAAGAATTTATCATTGCAGGTTGAAAATTAATATTTGAAACTTTGGTTAAAAATTCGTCTTTGTATGTAGAAAATTCCAGCATTTAGTTAATAATTTAACTAATTTGTTAAGAATTTATTTGTTTTGTTTGAAACTAAAAATTTCCGAATTATACAACTCTCGAATCTAAATAATTGAAAAAATGGTTTTATAATTAATATTATTTATTTATCAAAAATACAATAATGAACAATTTTGATTTTTTGCATTGAGAAATTTTATTTCAATTATTCTCATTGCAGATTCAAACAATTAAAAAAATACGATAAACATATTTAAAAAATTGTTTTTATCAAAATTGTTTCAGTGTCGGGAATTTCGCAGTATTTTTCTTAAATTCTTGGAATAATTTCAAATGAATTTTTATTTAAAAAAATTAATTTTTCAAGAAAATTTTGAAAGATTCTAAAACATTTTAAAAGATTTCTCAAAATATCGAACAAAATCTTGCAGAATTTCAGGGAATTTTTTAGTTTTTAAACATTTTCACAAATTTTGGGAAATATTCTAATCATTTTAAAAGACATGTACATTTTAGAAGCCTTTTAAGAATTTTGAAAAATTTTAAGATTATCAAATGTTTTCAAAGATTCCCAAAAAAATTGAAAATTTTATTTTTTTATTTTATTATTATTTTTTTTTTTTTTGACAAAAAAGAATCTGGTAAATTTGTAGCAAATTTTTTTAGTTTTCAAATAATTTTTCCGAACAAAAAGTGCAGAAGCTTTTTAAGGACTTTAAAATTTTTCAATGTAATAATACACATATTTTCTTAAGATTTCTGGGTAAATTGAAAGTGATTTCTTATTTTGAAAAAATTAATTTTTTAATATTTTATAGGGTCCCAAAGAAAAACCCATAAGTGAAAAAATGGATTTTGCGAGTTTTTGACGCTAATTATGATTTTTTGCGATTTTTTTCATGCAAATTGTTTCTAATACATAAAATACTACTCTATAGTGACAATTAGATGTACAAAAAATTGTTTAAACAATTTATTACTGTCTTTGGCAAATTTCTCTTTGAATAGAGTCAGAAAGTCGGTTTTTTTTTCAAAAAATTTTCATTTTTTATCCAATTTTCAATTAGAGTGATGTAATACTTAATTAATGTTAATAGACATAATTATTTAAATAATTCATTATTATTTTGAATAATATTCTCGTAGCGTAATGATAGATAATTGCAGTTTTTTCACCAATTTTTCACTTTTTGTCCAATTTTAAATTAGAGTGAAGTAAATAATTCATTAAAGTTAACAAAATCAATTGTTTGAAAAATTTATTATTACTTATGACTATCTTCTCCAAGTAGACAAATAGTAGACAATTTTAAAAAAAACCTAAACTTTCTAGCATCATTCATATTGAATATTATTAACAATAATAATAAATTGTTTAAACGATTAATTTTTTCAACTTCAATTAATTATTTACCTCACTTCAATTAGAAATTGGACAAAAAGTGGAAAATTTGTGGGAAACAGTGCAATTTTCTAACATTATTCTAAGAGAAAATTGTTATAAATAATAATATATTGTTTAAACTTTTTTTTGCTGAATATAATAAATTATTAAGTCCCTGCAAGAGAAAAGTGGACAAATAGTTGAAAATTTTAGAAAAAACCGCAACTTTCTACCATTAGGTGAAAATAATATTATGACCAATGATGATAAATTGTTTATACAATTATTTTTGCTAAATGTAATTAAATATGACCTCACTTTATTTAAAAATTGAACAAAAAGTGGAAATTTTTTCAAAAAACCGCGAATTTGTATCTCTATTCTAAAAGAAAATTGCTAAAAAGAATAATAAATTGTTTAAGCAATTTATTTAAACATCTGATTATTAACACAAAGTAGTATTTTATGTATTAAAAACAATCTGGATAAAAAAAATATATTAAAAAAAAACTATAATGATTTTTCCCTGACTTTGAGAAGACAGAAAAATTCAAAAAATTATAAAAAGAATTTTTTTGGATGTTCATTGTATTTTTAAAAAAATGTTCAAATCTGAAATAAGAATAATTGAAAAAAACATTTCTCAATGCAAAAAAAAAATACAAGAACAAGAAATTCATTACAAAAGCAATAATTCAAAAATAAAACTACTATGCACATTTAGAAAAAAAACTTTCATTACGATATTTTTTTCAACTATTGTTATATTAAAATTGAACGATAATTTTAAAAAATCACAATGGAACTTTTGGGAATTTTACTATCCAGAAATTTTCAAATTTGGTAATATTATAAACTTTTCAGAAATTCTCCAGTTGGGGATTTTTATATTTCGATTTTTCAACAAAATACTGCAATTGTTAAACAAATTGTTTAATTTTCAACCTAAACAAATTATTTTTTAGTCAAATGGACAAATTATCAAACAGAAGTAGAATTCTAAACAAAATGATTTTTAGTAAAAATGGAAAAATAAAATTTTTAGTAAAAAAAAATTTCTCAACCAAAGAACAGATGAATTTTATGTAAAACCGCTGCATTTTTCACTATAAAATACGACTTTCAAACCAAGAAGACTATTTTCCCATAAAAAAGACGAATTTTTAACTGAGAAAAATTGTTTTCAACCAAAAATGGAAAATTTACATTTTCAGTTAAAAAAATTATTTTTATTCAAAAAAAGACAAATTTTCAATAAATTATTGTTAATAATACTTAATTATTACCTTACTCTAATTGAAAATTGGACAAGTGGACATTTAAAAAAAAACCGCGACTTTCTAACTCTATTCTATGAGAAAATTGCTAAAAATATAAATAAATTGTTTAAACAATTTATATGAACATTTAATTATCAGTATAAAATGGTCTTTTATGTGCCAGAAACAATTTTCATTTAAAAAACGCAAAATAAATCATAATTAGCACCAAAAACTCGCAAAACCCATTTTTTCACTTATGGTTTTTTTTTTAGGTTCCTATAAAACCGCCTTATGGTGTTGATATTTGAAAAGTGATATTTTATTCGTATTCTATGGCTAATTGCGAAGAGAAATGTTGAGTTTTAACTCGATTGTGATAATATTGAGGATTCTGGGCATAGGGGGCCATTTAACTGTACCATTGATTTTGACCTTTAGGTCAATTTTCAAGGTCATGTGAAGGTCAAGACAATTTTTTAAAATGGAAATTCCTATTTTTTACTACAGATTTGAGTAGAGCGGAAAATTTCACGTCAAAAATGTACTGTGCAAATCTTGTTTTTGTGACCATGTTGAGCTCAAACATCAAGGTCAAATGTTCCAAAAACGATCAGATGCCCTTTTTCTGAAATCACGTGGTTTTTTCGGTACAGCAAACGTTTAAGATGTTTAAAAAAACTATAAAGTGTAAAAGTGTGAACCACCTTGAGCATCTTCAGGTCAATTTTCAAGGTCATTTAAAGGTCAAGACGATTTTATAAAATAGAAATCCCTATTTTATACTGCGGACTCGTAAAGAACGAGAAATTGTACCTGAAAATTGGTGTTTTAAAATCTTTCCTTTTGACCTGTAGAAGGTCATATCAAGGTCAATCATTTAAAAATCGCTTAGAAGCTTTTAGTTATAATTTTCTGGTTTTCTGAGTAATCTCAACGTTGATGGTGTCTTTAACAAGTACAAGATAAGTTGCAAAAATTTCGACGAACTTGACTAAATTGACCTTCAAGTATATTTTCAATGTTTATGAAGGTCCACGTCATTTTTTAAAATAAAAAAGTTATAAAAAATGGAAGCACCTTGACCTTACTTTTAGCGGTTACCCAGAGGGAACGTCGTGGACGTAGTAAGTTCTGTTTTCTTTGGGGTGCTTGATTATCGTAAGTCCCCTTGCCTAAAATAGGGATTTCTGTTTTGAAAAATCGTCTTGACCTTTAAATGACCTTGTAATTTGACCTGAAGGTCAAGGCTGACAAGGTGGTCAAGGTGGTTCACACTTTTACACTTTCTCGTCTTTTTTACAGCATCTTAAACGTTTGCTTTACCCAAACAATCACGTAAGTTTAGAAAAAGAGCATCTCATTGTTTTTTGGACATTTGGCCTTGATTTTTAACCTCACCAAGGTCACAAAAACAAGATTTCCATAGAACATTTTTGACGTAAAATTTTCCGCTCTATTCAAATCTGCAGTCCAAAATAGGGGTTTCCATTTTAATAAATCGTCTTGACCTTGAAATGACCTTGGACATTGACCTGAAGGTCAAAGCTGACAACGTTGTCAAGGTGGTTCACACTTTTACACTTTCTCGTCTTTTTTACAGCATCTTAAACGTTTGCTTTACCCAAGCAACCACGTAAATTTAGAAAAAGAGCATCTCATTGTTTTTTGGACATTTGGCCTTGATTTTTGACCTCACCAAGGTCACAAAAACAAGATTTCCATAGAAAATTTTTGACGTAAAATTTTCAGTTCTATTCAAATCTGCAGTCAAAAATAGAGGTTTCCATTTTAAAAAATCGTCTTGACCTTGAAATGTCCTTAGAAATTCACCTGAAGGTCAAGGCTGACAAGATGGTCAAGGTGGTTCACAATTTTACACTTTCTCGACTTTTTTAAAGCAGCTGAAACGTTTGCTTTACCCAAACAACAACTTAAATTCAGAAAAAGGGCATCTGATAGTTTTTTGGACATTTGACCTTGATTTTCGAGCTCCCTAAGGTCACAAAAATAAGATTTCCATGGTACATTTTTGACGTAAAATTTTCCGCTCTATTCAAATCTACAGTCAAAAATAGAGGTTTCCATTTTAAAAACTCGTCTTGGCCTTGAAATGACCTTGGAAATTGACCTGGAGGTCAAAGCTGACTAGGTGGTCAAGTTGGTTCACACTTCCACGCTTTCTCGACTTTTTTAAGGAATCCTAAACGTTTGCTTTATCCATACAACCACGTAAATTCAGAAAAAGGACATCCGATCTTTTTTAGAATATTTGGCCTTGATGATGGAGCTCACCAAGGTCATAAAAATAAGATTTTCATTGTACATTTTTGACGTAAAATTTTCCGCTCTATTCAAATCTGCAGTCAAAAATAGGGGTTTCCATTTAACTATCTAAGTCCAAAAATACCATTTTCTACACTTGAACACACTTTTTAATTGAATTATTGCTACTACTCCATATTTCTGTCTATATGGTTTCCGCGGCCATGTTTATATGACACCGCAGCGCCCCTTTTGACGCGGGGGATGTTTTCATTTCCAATATCAGTGGTTCCAGCGGAATTTTCCCAAACGGCGGACATTTAACACTTTCCGGGAACGGTCCGAAAGTTCCCGAGGAACGTTCCAGGAACGTTCAGTGCTATTAGGGAGCAGAATAGTTCCTTTCTTACCATAGTTGACAAAACCGAAGATGCCTCTAAGAATAACTTTCCTGACAAGGTGATGTCATCTTGATTTTTTTCATCTTTGTTTGCAAATTTTTCGACGGAAACTTTACATTTTCATATCAGGAAGCCTTATTACGATCGGACCTCTCCTTCTGCGATGTGCGATACAAAACGAGGTACGATCGAATTCGAAACGATCCTTTCAAAAAATTTATTTTTATTTCTTCTTAGCGTTTCGAAACAAGCAAACCCTCTCTGTCTATCTCATACGATAGACGGAGAGGCTTCGAAATGATCATTTTAAATTCGATCGGATCTCGTTGACTATCTAATATGGTAAAAGGAGAGGTCCGATCACAATGAATCATCGTCCTAGTTTGTGGCGAATATATCTCGTAAATGACCCTTTTTTCGAAACCCGTAAACGCCAGAGGCCCTGCCTGGGGCGTTTGGGCACCTGAGCCAGGTGAAAAAATTGGAAATTTGAAGTGACAGTATAAGAGCCAATTTTCTTCTAGGATCGATTATATAATTATAATTATTATCAATAAAAAAACTTGGATTTTGCAGTGATATTATAAGGTCTGGCGTTTTTAATAACATAAGGAATAGTATTCAAAGGTGGCATTCGTAAATTATTCGGTCTACAGACCGAAATTCCGGGGATAACACCTTGAAAATTAAGTTTGAAAATGAATAACTTTCCTTGAAAGTGTGGGTCAGAGCGGCAACCGAGGGACGTTGCCGGCAGTCGCCGTTATCCCCTCCACTCAGCCTTTTACCCTGACGCGGCTGCTCTCTCGTCCCTCGATCCCCGCTCAGATCCACACATTCGAGGAAAATTATTCATTTTCAAACTTAATTTTCAAAGTGTTATCCCCGGAATTTCGGTCTGTCGTTTTACGAATGCTATTGAATAATATTAAACTTGGGGCATCAATAATAATCGATCCTAGAAGAAAATTGGCTCTTATACTATCACTTCAAACTTCCAATCTTTTTACCTGGCTCAGGTGCTCAAATGCCCCAGGCAGGGTTTCTGGCATTAACGGGTTTCGAAAGAAGGGTCATTTCCCAGATATATTCGCCACAAACTAGGACTTATACTCCCACTTCACGAAAAACGTCACCAGCTCTTGGACTATACCATGCTTACAGAATATTCTGGGTACAGCCGCCGCATCTTCCTTCTTAGATCTCTGTACCCCTCTTTCTTTTCTTTCTTCTTGGCTATGATGTACATGTTGGCTGGTGTAAAAAATTCGGGAACGAACATCTTGGCGACCTAATTGCTTCCCTTCCCTAAAGTTTTAAACACACAACTATAGTCAAAAACACTCTGCTGTTCAAAATTTAGTATAATCTTTCGTGCTTGGTGTGTGTCAACCAGGGTGATCCAAAAAAGTTAAGTTTCGAATTATTTATGCACTAATACATTTCTGTGGCTAAAATAATATAGCATAGTTAAAAAAAAAAGAATTTCGAATTAATATCTAGAGGTTGCGGAGGGCTACCAAAGTTTAGTATTTTTCAAATCGGAAGCCAAGCACTTCTTTCTAAGTTTTTCTTCTGTATACTGATTCTAATCTCACCCTTTAGCCTTGTTGTATAAAGCTTTCAAAATGTGTATGGCTATACTAAGTCTTCTACCTGGTATTGGCATGATACCAAGTAGAGGAAGCTGAGCTTCAAATATATAGTTATTTTTATGGCAAGTGCGAAATCAGCGTTTCGCACCTGCCACACATAACCTTTTTTATTATATCATCGCGAAAAAGTTGGATGGAAAACGCTAAGGAACTGGAAGAGAAAAAGAAGCGTTTCTTTAACATCAACACTGGACCAAGTCTGTAAGGCGTGAATGGACATAAACTGTCATTGCTCGGCACTGTCTGTTTCTTCCGCTAGATGGCGCGCTCAGGCTAAATCACAGTAGCCAACCTGAATTCTCTTTAGTGAACTTCGGAGCAGTGAATTAAAGGCCAGAAAGCCTTCCACCTCCATCAATCTTCAGTTTTTTTTCATGCATTTCATGTGTCCAAGTTTTTGATTAAAAAGTACCTTACAAATCTCTACCGCGGCGCCACGTTCGCCTCAACACAAGTAAAAACCTCATAAGTGATGATCGTTTTATGTTTGCTGCGTATTGTCTGTCATTTGCTGTGTTTTGTGGTTGCATATTTGAATGATGATTATATTTAGTTTTTATAAAGAAATATTCAGGGTGATCGACAGTAACTGTGGAAAGGTAATTCATTTTTTTACAAGCATTTTATTGAGGTATATATTATATTAACACGATAATTTCAAACAGTTTTAAACGTCCAAAGTATTATATTGATATGAAAGTATAATAACGTCCGGAGAAGGAAAAACCTGCTGGAAAAGTGGACAAAATTGATTAAATAATCAATTACTGTCAATCTAAATATTACTTTATGAAAACTAAATATAATCATAATTTAAATATGTAACCACATATGACAGCAAATACCAGACACTACTAAACATATATGGGGCAGAACACGTCAAGTTTTTTCACCTAAAATTATTGTTTTTTTTTTTCATCGCATTGAAACTTGGCTGAATTATAGTCCTAGTTGATCTATATTAATTCACCAAACACAGGTGTACTTATCAACAAATATAGAGAGGCCTGAAGTTTTCACTTTTTCAGGTGTTTTCCAGTCTTAAAGTACATGAAAAGAGCTTTCCAAAACACGATAATAAAAGTACAATCGGATAATCCTGAAAGAAGTTACACTAACGTGAAGATGAAAAACCACCTGAAAAAGTGAAAACTGCAGGCCCCTGTATATTGACAATCGGTTCATAAATGAGCCTATGGTTTGGTGAATTAATATAGGTTCCATTTTTCGTACCTGCGCAAGAGACGCGAAGTGCCGATTCACACACTAAGTGAAAGAAGTTCTTCGCGCACGCTTGAACCTTGCCCGAAATAAGACGGCAAGTTCTTCGCACATGGCTGATAGCCTATCAAAAAACAGCATTCATATTCAGCCACAGCTGATTGCATTCGTGCACGTTTGCATGGATTACAATAGATGGTTCTGCTTTTAAATGTAGAAGTGTTAGTTTAAAATTTAGATCCTCACTTGTCAAACATTTTCAGCTTGTTAAATAGTACCACGTACTGGCAATGAATAAATATTGAATAGTAAAGTTCAAATGAGTTCTAAAAATAAAACTAGTAATAGGAATGCTGAAGATAATATATTTTTGTCTGAAAACTCAGGTAAAATTTCCTTTTTGTCAAATTAATAATAGAAAATGTCCCTGAGATATTTCTTTGGGTAAACCAGAACCGCAGTCCCTGAAAAACACCAGTAGTGTAGCGGAAAAGCGCAGTGCGTGGGTACTCACTCAAGTATATTGCGCAATATTATGTATTCCAATTGAAAACGGTTCAGAGAGCCCTGACTGTTTACGTTTGGATTTCCCCGATTTCTGGCCAAGGCTATTTGCAGGCAACCCCTATAACTGGCCTCAAACTGAGAGTTTGGTGTACTTAGAAAATACTCGCAATTGTTGTAACCGCCCCTCGTCCCCGCCGGGGGTACACATCGGACCCCACCGGGGCGCCAACCCTGGGCCCTGTTAGAGGTTCGTTCCTGAACCGCAATGCGATTAATTTTTAGAATCGAACTTCTCACTCCCAGTTTCAAAAAATAGTATGTGGGACGCGTACGCCTGGTTGATTCTCGACTCGTGTGATTTTCGTCCACGAGTAACTCGGGCGGCAAACTTCACGTTTGTTTCGAATCACTTTTACTTTTTGGAAAATTATTTTCAACATGCCATAAAACAGCTTGCAAATGGATAGCAATGTCCGATATTATTAAGGTAGTTACAAAGAGAAATGAAAAAGAGTGTCTTTTACTCATTGTTAAATTGGTAATAAACCCATAATTAAAAAAAGCCCTGCGCGACCGCTGAATAATAATTAGAAAATCTCCCCTAGTGCTAACCCAATATTGTTATTCAATACATTGTTAACAGTTTGTGTATAAAAGGACTTTAATTTGTATAGAGACTGGACCAGACTTAGTTATATTTCATATTTTTATATTTACATAATATTATATTATATAAGAGAATGTAATGTATTCAAAAGCAATGAAATGCAAGACAAAGCAATGCAATGCAAAGCAAGGAAATGCAACGCAAATGCAGCGCAATGTAATGCAACGCAATGCAACACAATGCAACGCAGTGCAAATAAATGCAACGCAATGTAATGCAATGTAATGTTATGTAATATAATGTAATATAATTTAATATAATATAATGTAATACAATATATTTTTTCTGGGCCAAAAAAAGTCTTATTGACCCATCTATGCTAGGAAGTTTTTGTAGAAGAATTTTTTTCCTCAGGTCGCTTTTTAACAGTCAAAATAGGAGAGTTATATGCTTTTTGCGACACAACATTTCAAAGAAAGTGAAGGATAGTCGGGGAATTTAAATTCTCTATTCCGCTTGTTGGAAAGAAATTTGTCCTTTATCAATTTACCTTATTCAGAGTTTGCCCCAGCATTTTTTTCTTCAAGTCGTCCCATACCCTATTACTTAAGTATTTGAAATACAGCGGTATAAAATTAATGTAAGTCCGTTCTTTGTTACATATTATTTATAAGTTCTATGGTAAACTTATATTTCCTAACATTTTGTCAGGGTATAATAGCATGAAATCTGTATATTTCCTTTTGATAGTCAGTGGACATGTCTTGCGCATGCCTCTACATTTTTTTATGATAATTGGAGAACCAGTGAACATTTTTACAGTTTCTTGCGCTCATCTTAGAGAGGTGATTTCAAGGTTCATTTTGCGTGATAATTTTACTTTTGAATTTTGTTAAATTGTTTAATTATTTACAGTATAGATAAAACGGAATCCTACTATCTCATGACATTATATTTATGCCCCGGCAGTAATTGGAAGTTGGTAAATTTTATGTTTGAAGAAAAAATATAAAATGTGCGCTTAAGGAACTCTCCAACTTCAGATGAGTTTTTCTCGAAAAGCGGGTTTTAAAAGTTCCAACTTCGAAAGTATCCCGGCGACTTGGTTTTCAGCACATATAATATTTTATATTTATTTTTCATGCAGTGGAAGAACTGACAAATTCTGTATTTTTGAATGTTTTATCCAGCTGCTGCCCGATCCTGGAGTAGTGAAAAATTCAGTAGATTGTATAACCGACGAATAAATTCCTGGTTAAGAGAACATGGTGTTCAATTATTGTGTGCATGTATAAAGCAATTTGAATTCATAGCTGCACAACGCATTCGACGAAGTATACATATTTTTCAATCGTACGCAAAGCTTTGGGATGAGGTTGCTGTTAAAGAATTCATCAAATCTTGGAGGCGAAGAACGTATCATAAAACTAAAAAGTATATTCTTGGTGCCGCAGGTGTCTCTGCATATAATTGGGACTTGGAGCGTATAACGGATGAAAAAATGCAAAGGTAGTGTATTATTTTCATACCAGCATATTATACATATAGTGCACAATATAATAAATTAAAGACTGCTGATCTGTTAAAGAATCCTCAGTAAAGGTAGGATATTCTTTCTTAAATGAAGACTTCAGTAGATAATAAAAGTAGACAATTTGATGAAACTTTAACATTTTATTATTTTGGAAAATTTCTCTAACAGAGAAAAAAAAATTATTTGGTATTTACGCGCTAAATAGTTTATTATAATCATATCATTGTTAATAAACCGACGTTCTGACAACTTCTTTGGGCCTTCATCAAGTTATGAAGAATGTTAAGTTCTGTACAAATGAAATATTATGTACTACCAATGAGTGCAATTTAAATCACATTCTTTTATAATTGTGACCCAAATTGTATTTGTCTGACTAAACTTTAAACATGCAAATATTGGATTTTCTTTTACCTCAACATCGTAGTTATTAGATCTGTCAATCCATGTTCGAGTAATACATATATTATTTACATTATCTCTATCAACTTGGAATTTACAAGGACATATCTCATTTTTTCGACATCTTCCAGACTATTTATTCAGAATTGTATAGTAATAACGTTTCAGAATCGGACCGATTCTCTCATCAAATTGTCTTTTACCTTTCACAGAATTTAATCGTAGTTTGTATGTATGTTCTTTTTAACCAATTATAGATATGGAGGGGAAAAAATTGAAAAAGTTAAGAAATATTAAACGAAACGTTCCTAATATTATTCTGAATGCTCATTTTTTGAAATAAATAGGACCTGTATGATGCAGAAGCATGTTGAAATTAAATATTAATTATTCGAAACTTAAACAATTTAATAATAGTTCAGTTAAAAAATTAAATTATAAGGATGTCAGTGTGTGCAGCCTCCGTATTCATCTTAAGGTTGTTTCTTCAATCTTAAGATGGAGACGGACGGTGCACACTCCTTCATTCTTATAATTTAATTGTTTAACTTAAGGGCATGTGACATTTATTCGATTCCTAGTTTACCCGCATTTTTTGTAGATCATACCAATTGCAAACGAGATAAGATATCAAACTGAAAGTTTTGAAAAATAAAGAAAAGTGACTAAGGAACGTTTATGTACTACTAAACTTTTACAATTACAAAAAAAAAAAAATTTGGAAATGTTTTTTTGTAGTAGTAAAACTTTGTTAGTATATAAACGTTCCTTAGTTTTTGTCCTATATTTCACTAAACTTTCAGCTTGATATCTAATTTTGTATGGAATTGGTATCGTCCGAAATAAATGTCAGTAAAGTAGGAATCGGATAAGTGTCACATGCTCTTAACTATTATAAAAATTGTAAAGTTTGGAATAATTAATTAATATTTAAGTCCATCATGCTTCTGCATTGTACAGGTCCTATTTATTTCTGAAAACGATCATTCAGAATAATATTAGAATATTCAGAATAATAGTGTTCTTTGTTGTTCCCCAAACGTTAAGTTCAGAATATTTTCATCCCGCAGTTCTTTTCATAATTATTTTTGTCTAGATATAATTCTAATGCATTTCATTATTATTATATTGAAATTCTAATTAAAATTGATTGATTTTTACTCTTTAATACAACAGTATATTTTTCAAGTGAAACTTTCATACACGCAGTATAATGTCCGAGTGAAACGGTTTTGCCCCTTCGCTGTCGCTTCAGGATCCCACTGCACAGAACGCATATTCGTATACACTCCGTTCCCCGAGAGAACGATATCGGCCACGCAGTTCTTTTTTAAGGAAAGCGTCGACACATTTTTATCCTACGATATACAGCCAATCGCTGTTAAATGAATGAGCAACTATTTATTAAATAGATTGATCCAAGTGCTTCCCGAAATTTTTTATAACTTGAGTAAAGGCCACCACTGGACTGTCCTTCACACAGCCGAGCAACTACCGAACTGCTGCCGTCGACCTTTGTAGGTAGGGGTCTATTGTACCTTACGCGGATGAAAATGCGAAATCTAAACATTTTTAAATGTTGCAATTAGTAATTTATAAATACGAGTATTGTATTCAAAAGCTACGATTTTTAACGAATCCAACAATATGTTATTTCCCTTAGAAAGTTTAAATTTAGAATATATTAGTATTTTGTACTTTCAAACTGCTTTCTCAATATCGATCTCGTTTCTTTTGGATCCTACATTATTTTTTCGAAATAATAACAAAGTTCTTTAATTTAATTTATAATTCCTAAAGTTTGCTTTTCACGTATTCGTGTAAACGAACCGCCATCTAGTAAAAACCACGAATATAATTTCTCGAACGAGCGCTGCTTTGCAATCAATAAAAAGTCCCTACAAAGTAACTGA
This sequence comes from Andricus grossulariae, assembly GCA_011634705.1. Lineage (NCBI taxonomy): Eukaryota > Metazoa > Arthropoda > Insecta > Hymenoptera > Cynipidae > Andricus > Andricus grossulariae. The sequence continues at coordinate 75,305,359 of JAABKJ010007545.1, read as the reverse complement.
TGTACATATACAGGGTGTCCCATACTCAAGTGTCCAAACTTATATGGCTGTATACAAGTAAAAAAAAAAATAAATTGAAAATTCCTTTTCCAAAAATCAGTTAATGTTTTAGTTGTTGAGTTATAAAATATTTAAGCTGGACCAATCAGGAGCGTGGCACAAACGGTATTAAAAAAAAGAAAGAAACAACCCTTGCACGAATATTTGGACTAAAATCATAATCGACCGACACTAATCAGACACTAGACTAATGCACTCGGAAAAATCTTACAACTTAAAAATTACGATAGAAGATTTTGCAAAGAATGTTTCTAGAGAGTCAACCCTGTGAGGGTTCCTATTGATACAACAGAAAAAAATAACGGCCAAAATAAAATTACTCTGAACAAATTTTTAGGGTTCATAATTTTAATCTCAACTGTCACAATTAAGGTAATAAAATTATTTCGGAGAATAATAAGAACATGCTAATTACTTTAGTGACACAATTCTTCAATATATGCGTTTCGAACATGCCTTAGAGATTAGCCTCTCAAGGTCACTTATCTACATTTTCTTAGAGGGACATAAAACGTTTTTTCCATCGTGTACCTAGGGGGATCAAAGATTTTATGCAATAATCAAGTTTTTTGGACCACATTATTTTTTTACCAACTCAATAAACAAAAGGATATCCCTTGCAGATACATCCATTCAAATTTACTTGAAAGGGTGCGAGATAATTTTTTCCAACCCTACCAAGAAAGATTATACAATTTCCAAAGTGATACAAGATTTTGGCTTCACTGAGTTTTTCACCAACTCAATAACTCAGGAGATCATGTTCTAACATCCTTTAGAAACCATCCACGCAGTAATAGCGACAGACATTCATTTTAAGGGGTGTTATAAATATTTTTTCTCCGATTTAACTACAATGGCCGTATATCTAGCCCGATTTGCGGGGATAACCCCACCTATTCCTAACCAATCGGTCACGCGTGCTCAGTACCGCTTCATTACTCCCTAGGGAGTTTTTAGAGGGAATAATGAAGTATTCAGAAGATAAAAATATTCAGAATGTCAGTTTTAAGGTAAAAATTAATTCAGTTCTAATTAATTATTTTAAAATGAATAAAGCATCATCCAGCGACGGAGACGACGACATAATGTGTACGCCTCCGGAATTAGCCAGAGCTGCAGAAGAACTACGTGGTTATTTACTTCCTGCCAAATCTCGCGAAAAATATAAAGCTGTATACGATGCTTTTGATCAATTGAAAACAACGAATAAAGTGAATGTCATCTCGGAAAATGTGATGCTGGCGTATTTTAAAATTTAATTTTAAATTAAACACCCTACCCCACCGGAACTTCGCCTAGGACTCCCATCGACACTTCGCCACTGGAATCTCTTCTCCCCAAACCGTGATTCGTTTTTCAGCGTTGGAAGCGGACGGTTTTACTTGAGTATGTATGTGAGACTTATCGATTTTTTTATCGTCGTTATGATGTGCCAACTGTGATTTAATGGAATCCTAAATGATTTGGAGAACTCAAAAGATCTGAACAGTGATTGTCAATGGTTTTCTTCTCTTTCTCGATGGTAATTGTGAGTTGTAAACTTGATGAATTGCCTGAATTTGTTAAGTGGGACTTTGAGTGCAGGCACTCTTCGTGAACAGTTATATTCTGAAATAAGATAAAGTGGCACATTAAGTATCACTTGTTGCTTTGGGCTTATCTCCATCATACGCTGATTAATTACTGCTCTATTGCTGCTGGATGGTGATGGATGTCGAAATTCACAAGGCTTTAGAAATCTTGATTGAAGTTGAAATTGAAATGGGCGTCTACTGAGGTTTAACCCCAAGGTCAAAATCTGAGAATTTTACCATCGTGCGCACCATCATACTTCCCATACTTCAAAGTTGAAGGTTTTTTTTTCTTTTTTTGCAAAATGAACATTTTGAAATGTTGAGTTCAACGCTCTGCCAATTATAGAAAAGTGTTCCTAGACATTTGAAAAAATCATAAAATTAAGAAAAAATCCCACTCTTTGAATATAAATCAAGAGCACGATTAAATATTATATAATTGCTGGGTATTCATAAAAAAAGATTCACTAGTGCAATATTAATTTTTGATGGCCAAAAGCCCGAGATTCTTTATTTGGCGTTCACTTAGCTAAAGAACAAAATTTCAACTTTGAAACTAAATATTCTTTGACCTTCATTAAAATAATTTCTTCGTAGGCTGATTCGAAGCGAAATTTTCCAATCTTTCAAATAATTCTACTTGCAAAGTCGTAGATTCAGCTTCTGCACAGATATTTGTCTGAAGTGAAGTATGAATTTCCAAACGTTCAAAGGGAATGTACCAAACTTTCTGTCGGTAGTGTAAATATTATTTTGTAGAGGTGGGAGTGAAGACTTTGTTTGGATTTACATTAGTAAGATTTATTCAATTAAAATTGTTTCATATTATTTTAATAATAGATTTAATGCTTTCAAGATGAATCATTATAATAAAAGGAGGTGTTTCGGGTTTCAATCGTGTGCAAAACTACGAATCTTGCCGATGTTTAGTGAACATTGCAGTTCACTTCTTCAGGGATAACCTGAAATTGAAGTTTCATGTTATGTTGTTCTTATATATACTCTCTACGATGCCTGTGATTGGTCAGAGCGCCCCACCGTGGAGACTGGCCGAACTTGATTGGCTAATCAAGTTTTTTAAGCCCGGGAGAGCAGAAAGCCAAATCGGATTGGTATTATTGATTTTATCAGGGTTTTTTAAGATTTCGATTGCTTCTCTATGTTTTCTTGGAAAAATATTGTATGTTTTTGCGATGACTGTAAAAAAAATGCAGTTCTGTTTCGATATGATGCTCAGCTAGTGCTGACTGCGTGAAATGTTTTAGCCTGACTTTACTCTCAGTTTCCTTTATACGTTGGCTCACCGCTCTCCCGGTTTTTTCCAATATAGACTTTCCCACAAGAGCAAGGGATTTTATATACTCCCGGATCGATGAGAAGTGCCTTTTTATCTCAAGGGTTATTTCGAAGTTGTCATATTTTCGCAGGTCGTTTAAATATGGTTTGGATGTTGTGTTTGTTATGAATTCTTCCTATTTGTTATGTGATACCTTGGATATAGGGTAGTATGGTGGTCGTTCTCCCCTCTTTCTTTAGTAGGTTGTGTTAACTTGTTGTTTTGAGTGTATTTTCTTATGGCTTTAACAATTTATTTGTTTGTATAATCGTTCTGTATTAGGATTTGTTTAACGGTTTGTAATTCCTTTTGTAAGTTATCTTTATCTCTTATGAAGACAGCTCTGTAAACAAGGATGTTGATGACCGATTACTTTTGAGATGGGCGGTGGTGGGATGAGGCATGTAGCTGTTTGTATGGGCGGGTCTTCTGTAAACTTCATGTCCTAATGTGTTATTAGATCTTTTGTACACTAGTACGTGCAAGAAAGGAAATTTTCCGTTTTGTTCAATTTCCGTGGTGAACTGGATATTGCGGTGTAATCGGTCGATGAAATCGAAAAACTTGTGTAGTTCATCTAGTCCATGTCTCCAGATGACAAAAGTGTCGTCAACGTAACGTCACGAAAATTCCGGTTTAGGCTTGGATTGCTTGAAGATTTTAGTTTGAGATGTCCCATAAAGATGTTGGCTATTATAGGTGAGATTGGAGATCCCGTTGATGCTCCTCAGGCCTTTTTAAAGTTTTTTCTATGTATAGTCAGTTAGATGGTCCATTATTTTGTTGTTATAATCTTCTTTATTTATTATTACTGTTGTGTTGCCTTTGTCTGCGGGTAATATTATGATGTCTTTATTCCGATTGGGTTCTTTAATTGCTGTTTTATCTCGTTTTCTTAAGTTTGAGCAGGGAAGTTGGGCTTGGCGTAAGATGTTGTCCGTCCAACGCCGTATGTCATTCGCTTTTTCGGGTGGAAGGGTATATATTGTGGATTTCAAATTACTGATGATTTCTTCTTTCGGGATTTTGGAGGAAGCTACTGCAAAATTATGTCCTTTAGACAAGGCTGATATCATTTCATTGCTGAGAGGATGGTTAGAGACGTTTTTTACTGTGTTAGTTAGTGGTGTGTGTTTTTCAGGAAGTAATTTGTCAAATTTTATTTTTTGTTCATGAGTGGAAAGATCTTTAATCCGTTGAGAAAACCGGATCTTACTAAAAGTGTTAGTTTTAGTAAGGAAATTCTCCTTGTAAAGTTCTTCAATGAGAAAACCGGATCTTACTAAAAGTGTTAGTTTTAGTGAGGAAACTCTCCCTGTAAAGTTCTTCAATAATATATTTATTGCTTTCACGATGATTCATAATAATAAAAGGAGGTGTTTCGGGTTCCAATTTATTTATTTATTTATCTAGCATAAGTCCCTAGGGCTAAATAGCTCTCTAGGGCCAGGAGATACATAAACTATTACTAAAAATATAGTCGCTGGTCGAAGAATATTCTTGATGTTATAATTATATTGTACTCCAGAGATTTTAACAAAGCATTAGATAATAATAATAAGAAGTATGACAGCACATGTGCTAGCGTAATTGTGTGAGATTGAAAAGGATCAATATTGAAGTGTGATAGCAGAGTTACAACAAAGTATTATATGTTTTGTCACAAACCTATAAACCGAAGGAGGTAATTGACTTGTAAGAATTAAAATATGAGTTAGGGTGTTACATATGTTTGAGGTATTGAGGCGCTGACTTAGATAAGAGAGTTACCAATGAGTGAGTTCTAGAGTGGGATTATCAATATTAAACAGATACATAAGGAAAGCTTTTTTGAAGTGAAAATAGGAAGGCGCTTCTCTAGTTGATACAGGCAGTTTGTTCCAGAGTCAAACGCCCCTAACTGTGAAAGACCGTTGTAATTTACACGTTCGGTGCTTTGGAATTGTGATTGCCTTTCTTCTTTCTCGAAGTTTGGCATGGGCAGGCAGATTTTTGTCCAAAAATTCAAAGAAATTGAAGAGATATTGGAGGATTTCGGTGTGAAAGATATTGTATAAAAAATTGCCCATGAAGTACTGTCTTCTCTTAGGTACATGCAGAATCCCTGCAATCTTTCGATAGACTGTTAGATGTACATGTTTAGGTATATCATAGATAAAACGAATACAGGCATTAAGTGCTCTCTCAAGTTTAGAATTAAGTTCATTTGTTATGTCATCATGTACTATGCAACCAAAATCAAATTGTGGCAGAATCAAACTCTTAACGAGAAGTATACGAGTGAAAACTGGCAAGGATTCTTTGTTTCTTCTAAGTTGATGCAGAATTCTGAATGATTTCCTCGAGATGGCGATTACCTGCTCTTTCCAGGATAGGGTTCTGTTCAATATGTATCCCAGATCTCATACAACCTTAACAAAATCTATCATCCGCCCACTGATCAGTAATGGTGAGAGAGACATTATCGCTTGAGAAGTTGGGAAAGGGGATGGCCCAATCACAATTGCCTTCGTTTTAGCAGCATTGAGTGAAAGCCGATTAGTACTGGCCCAATGCAGCACCCTATCGATATCCTCCTGTACGAGAGCAAGGAGATTTCTTAAGGAGGTATAAAGGTTAAAAAGGAGAGGAGAAAGTATGGAACCCTGAGGAACTCCACAACCTACCTCCCTCTAGTCTGACTGCTCGCCTTTACTATTCTTTGCTCCTTGAAACGAGCTTTAGCGACCACTTGTGCAAGTACACTTGTACACGTGGTACTTCGTACAAGTGGCCGCTAAAGCTCGCTTCTCATTGGTTGATTAGGCAGTTCTATTAGAGCTAGAGCACTGTATTTTTTTAGAGTTTTAGATAATTTAGTCTACTTAAATATAATTTTTGATTTTTTTTAGTTTTGCAGTGAATCTTGTGCCCTTCAATTCTCGTCGAGCATACTAAGCATTAGGAGTCATCAGAAAGGAGCAATTTTGAAAAAACGTAATTTTTTCAAATGTTTTTCACCTACTTTTAATCATTTAAAAGGAATTTGGTTATCGCAAAATGTTTAACATATACAGCCTCTTCTTAGGTGCCAAAAACAAGCGTTTATGCCAATTATTCATCACTTTAGTGTTACTTCCACAAAACTAAACTGAATAACCCCACCAAAAAAATAAAAAACGGCTACGAATTTTTTTATTCTGGTCTCAAAATGATCGTGAAGTATCGCAGTCATAAGAACAGAAAGAAACCAGGAGGTGCAAAACCTTTTAGGCTGAGTTCCATCGAAGCTCACAGTGTAACGTTCCCGTTCATGTAAGCAGCCAAATCACCCCCAAAGAACTGCAGCACCTTGAAAGGAATTTTGGCCATCCTTCACTAGAGTTCAGAGATCTAGAACCAACATAGAAGCATTCTCAGCTAAATATGTAGATCACGAAGGATCTTCGTGCACTAATAGATTACCTAAACAAAGCGGTTTCACCTATTCATTTAAACAGAAGACTAACTGCGTTAGAGTTGCAAACTCTTGTGCAGTGTGCCGCTGTTAAAGCTTGGGCCACAGAACTAGGCCTAAAAATACAGTTTTTCGCCAGAAAGGGAACAAGATCTACCATGAAAAATGAGTTCGCATATGGATATCAGCGCAGTAAGTAGCGAATTGGGTCGATTGACTTAATATAAGAAAGGAAATAGAACCAGAAAGTTGATACACTATGTTACTAAAATCATCCACCCTGGGAAGATCAAGTCATTGACACCAGCAATATTGTGTGAAATTAAAGACTTCCAACAGTAGGCGTCGGTCCAATAAGCCTAGTGCAAAAAGGCGGCAGAATCTAACCTTCCAGGCAGATGAAAGAAGGTTCTACCGTGAATTCAGTGTAAAACAACATAACCGGCAAGACATCGAAGTTCCTCAGTTGGAAGACATGACTGACTACTGGTGGAGTGTTTAGGAAAAACAAAAAAAGGTAATTTAGGCGCTTCGTGGTTCCAACTAGAAAGGATGGAGCAAGCAATAATCCTGGAATGGAGTTTACTAAAATCACAAATTCAGATGTTTTAGCGGTTTGTAAAGAGCCAGTAACTGGAAAGCCATAGGTCTGGACATGGTACACAATTTCTGGCATAAGTATCTGACAAGTGTGCATTCTGCGTTGGCAAGGTGTTTTGAGAAGATCATCGAATACCCAGGTCTAATGCCAGGCTTTATGCTCAGAGGTACTACATATATTTTGCCTAAAAAACAAGACGCTCAATGCGATCTAGTCACCATAGATGCTGTTGCTATGACGCAAGCACGTAAATATCAAAGAAACTTGCACATAGCACACATTGACTACAAGCAAGCATTTCCTTCCGTAACACATGACTATTTCTTTAAAGTCTTAAAAATTTACAAAGGCTGCCCACGCATCATCGACTTTCTAAGTCGTTCGATGATGCTTTGAGGTACAAGAATCGAGTATTTCGATTATGGACAACCAAGTATAACTAGACTAATCCGCATTATGACTGGTATCTTTCAAGGAGACTCCTTCAGTGCATTGTGGTTCTGTTCGGTCCTTGATCCGTTGATCAAAACTAAATAATATGTCACATGGGTTCAGAATACATGATAACAAGGATGGTCATCAACTCATCCATCTTCTATACATGGATGACCTGAAGCTATAAGCTAGTTCAAACCAGAAACTGCAGCAACTGATCGTTGTCACAAAGCAGTTTTGCAATGGTATCTACATGGAGTTCGGACTAGATTAATGCAGAACAGTGCATTTAATCAGAAGAGATTTAGGCACTGCAGAGCTATAGAACGAGAACGAGATCGAGACAATGGCTGAGGGCGAGTCATATAAATATGCGGGTATTCTTGAATCTAAGGATATTCAGCATACGATAGTTAAGAAAAGCCTAATGACTGCCTTCTCTGCAAGACCGAGATTGGTGTTAAAGAATTCTCTCAACTTGACAAACAAGATCAGGGCCTTAACACCGGGTCCTCTAAGGACCTTTGGTAGATGATTTCCCAGAGTTAATAATAATATAACATGATACCGAGGATGGTCATCAATTGACCCATTTCTGCACATGGGTGACCTGAAGGTATGCGCTAGTTCAAACCAGAAATAATCCAGTCATATGGTCGGAAAAATGAGGCGAATACGGTATTGTTTGGAAGATTTCGTTTTTCTCCTAAGTACTTCATTTGGGTGTACATAATAATAGGTCCGGCTTTGTGACAAGTATTTTGCCACGCAACACTGAAAATTTGTTTGTAAACGGTGCAAAATACCATATATCAGTGAACTGTTGCTTTCCTGTACATCCAAGCGTTAAAAGCGTTCTCACCAAAATTGAAGTAGGTAAAATTCTGCCCAAAACAAAAAAAAAGTTTTCTATCATCAATGGTCTAGGAGTTAGGGTCTTCTAAAAAACTTGGATTTTTTCGACTTTTTGTCAAAAATCACATGCTATTTTTGGTTTCTCTGTAGCTTGGATTCTGATCGTCATATCTGAAAATAGTCAAGAGATCAATGAAAGAAATCGTAATTACCTGTATTAATAAAACATTGCCCTAACAGCAATAGGTCGCGATTTGGCACCTGCCGAAGGCGATACTTTTTGACCTATATTTGTAGGTAAATGTAAAGTATTCAGTTTTTTGGAAACAGCTCATTTGGGGGATTTCGCAGAAGAAAATTCTTACAGGATGAATGAAAAGGGGCCTAATTCTGCATAAGTCGAGAAAAAAAAGATCCTACCCCTAAAAGGTCCCGAGTAATGACCTTGCAAATTGTACCCTTACTCTATTTAATTACTAAAGCGCAACGTTGAACGAAACTGTTGCCATTTTCTAACATTTCTTCACCACATAAGTTAAATGAATAATAAAAAATGAATATTTAGCTCTTTTCTATTAATAAATCGACATGTCCAAATAACAAGGTTCCATCTCGTAGTAACCAAATGAAGAGTTGCGAACTCGTGGAGACCTAATGAAAAGGTGCTATAGTCGAGGGCGCTGATGCCCACAACACAATTTATATGGGATTTTGAAGGTTCGAGAATTCGTATCATAAAATGTGCCTTTTTTTTGGAATTTTTTACTGCAATTTACTTTAGGGAGGCTTATTATACACGAAAATGAATATTTAACAATGATGTTAACCTTTACCATGGAGCGGAACGTTCGTTCTGTCTTCCTTTTCAAATTAAAAAAAGTAATTTTTTCAAAGAATTTTTTAATGTGTCCATGATACTGGACCTCATTACTTTTTGGTATGTCAACAGTTAAAATATTAAAACTTCAGAACACTTAAGATGGAATTTAAGAGCATGAATTTTTTATTCACTTCGACATTTTGGGTTTTTCCCATTTTTCTAAGGACTTATATTTGACTTGGATTCCTGTTCCTGATGAGGAGAGCATTTGTACTCTCGAAACGTCGAATTATTCAAGGATCTTCTTAACATCATAAGGTCTTTTTATTTGGTCTGAAGTATGACATTTTTTACTTTCTACGTTATTTTTAAGTAACAATTTAGAGTTATTTATAATAATTTTTAGGTTTTATAAGTGTTCTTGATAGTTTTAAAAACACCAAAATTTGGCCCGCATATTCACCTCATATTTGAAGTCGGAGACGTCCATTGCGCGTTGGCTGGTGTTAGGACGCACTAGAATCCTACCGAAAAAAGGCAACTTGTCCAACCCAGAGAATTACAAGCCAATAACTTGTTTGAACACGCTGTATAAGATCTTTACAGCTGTCCTAAACAACAGGATTGTTCGGCGAATTGAGCGTTGAAAGTGAAATTACCTGACTTTTCTAAAAGTTGATCAATATACATGTATATTAAATTTAATATACAGCCTCTTAATTAATATTCAAAATTAATTTAGAAAAGAAATACATGATTCTTTGGATTTTGGGACACCAGACTGCATGTAATAAAACTTTATATTTTAAGATATCCGTAAATAATAATTTAAAAGCATATGTGTATTTGAAAGTTAGTTTTTATTTTTCAAGGACGACTTAATGAAATAATATCATGGATAAAACAAACAATAATTGATTTTATTACTTCATTAAGTGGTCCTTGAGAAATAAAAACAATTCTAATGGCCAAAAGTTTTTTCTCTCTCTCTCTCTGTTCTTTTTATTTTCCCTAGAATCTGAGGGAAACAATTTCAAAATAGAGGGTTCTATGTTTGCGTTTTGATGCAGCGTCAAACTTTTAAAAATAGTTCTGGTGTTTAAATAGTCAAAAAATGAATTTTTCCAAATGGCGGGCTAAGTTCACGTTCCCCTGCACTGTTGGAAAAGTGAACTTTTTTTTATAGTTCTGTGTTGATTTAACATAGTTCTAGAATTCCTGATTCTTTTTGGAAAAAGTTCCGAAAAATTTTTCGAAAAAAATAACCAGCATCCCACTTCTTCGAAAAACAACTTTCTTTGCATAATCCTTTAGTTCAAAAAGAGTTCTAGAGTTCTACAAAAAATAACTTCGAAAAGCTCAAAAACCCAAAAGTTACACCATTTTAAAGATTCCAAAATTTTAGAGAAATTTTTCGAAAGATTTCCAGGAGTTCTGATCAGAGTTCTGTTCGCCCCACAGTAGTGCTACAAAAAGTCTAAAAACATTTCTCAATGAACCCAAAATCCAAAAAACTACAGGACTTTAAATATACCCGAAAATACCGAATTTCACAATTTTGAGATTTCCAGGAATTCTGATAAGACTTTTGTTTCCCCACCGAAGAGTTTTACCGAAAAGTCCTATACCATATTTCGACCAACTAAAAATCCAAAAACCTACAGTCAACTCTCAACATTTTCAAATTTGAAATTTTTGGGTATCTTTAGTGTCGTAGATTTTTGGGTTTTGGGTTGATTGAAAAATGGTGTTAGACTTTTTTTAAAGCACTTTTACGGGGGCAAACAGAACTCCGACCAGAACTCCTGGAACTCTTTCGAAAAATGTCTGTAAAATTTTGGAATTTTTAAACTGGCGAAACTTGACTTTTTGAGATTTTCGAAATTAATTTTTTATCGAATTCTAGAACTCTTTTGTAACCAAAGGATTGTGCAAAATTTTGTTTTTCTAACCAGGGTGGAGCTGGCTATTCCTTTCGATTTTTTTTTTTTTTTTTTTTAAATGTTTTGGAACTTTCTTCGAAAAGTCTCAGGAGTTCTAAAACTATGTTAAATCAACTCAGAACCCTAAAATAAAGTCTACTTCTCCAAAAGTGGTGGGGGGGGGCGTGAACTTAGCCCACTATTTTGAATAATCCATTTTTTAACTATTTAAAAGCCAGCAATATTTTTAAAAGTGATCAGAAACTATAGAACTATTCAAAAGGATTTCAGAACTTCGAAAAAAAATTTTAATTTTGAAAGTGGTGGGCTAGTGTCACATACATGAAATATAGTTGTTACTTTCTGTGTTCAGGAAACTTTCTGAAGACTATTTTCTTCCGGAGAATTGAGATACGATTTTCACTTTTCATTAGAAAATTGATTTGAGGCTACTCTTCGCGTTATTTTTTTTTGTTTACTGTTCTCTATTTTCCGTTGTTTGTCGTTTTCTTGAGCATTGGTTCTTAGAGCAAAAGTATTTATTTGGCGCCCTTTTTGTCTTTGAAAGTACTTGAAAAAATGTCTTTAACAAACCGGGCATCCTGTTACCTTTGTAATAGTGCATACGTTCCAGTGGTCTTATCAAGTCTGAACATTGCGATATTTTCGATTATTATTTTGCGTTTTCATTTCTTATAAAATACATTATTAATAAGAGTTCACCATCTTACATGCTTTGCAGGCAAGGAGGAGGATTTGATTTCTGTACTTAGAAATCTAAATAAAGGTTCACCAGAAATAGTGTTAAATTATTCTTTGGCCGATAGATTTGTATTTTTCAAAAATAGGAGGACGCATACAAACAGTCGAATCATTAGCAAAATTCGAGTGTGAAAAGGAATTCAAATGGGTAGATTTCGAAAGTCTAAAAAATGTCTCCTAAGTTCTTCAGTCCGAAATTCCTACTACTCCATCAGGAAGAACAAAGCAGACATCGTTCCGCTATTTTTCGCCGAAAAGGAACCCAGTAGTTGTATTGAATAAAATTTCACGCGCTTTGGTCCCAAAATCGAATGAAAAGACAGCCGTCTCAAAAGCAAAGCAGGGTTTCAATCAAGATAATTCGTCGTTAGCATCAAATGATACCTCAAAACGTGCGTCCCAGGATTAACGGATTGATAATTTGCCTTTGAAGAGAGCGAAGAGAGTTTTAAATTTCGATGTTGAAGGAACGCAAGAAAACTTAAACGGAATAGAAACTATGACTTGGCTAAAAGATTTGAATAAACTGTCTAAACTGAATGAAAATGTGGCAATACACTCAAATACAGAGGATGCACAAAAAATGGTAGTGCAACAGGCTCATCCTTCTCTGGACTTAACTGCTAGTTTACTTAAAGAAGATCAAGCATTGCAACCAAATGCTGCTACGGATGATTTTTTTGATCTCGAATCAGCGAGCTTTCAAATCGGTTTCACAGAAGATGCTATTATTGACGCAGTTGCAAAAGAAATTGAAGATATCAATCAGAGTTGAGAGAATAATGCTGTAACTTCCTCTAATGCGATAAAAATATTTGAAGATAAGAAATTGGATTCATCATTCACATTGAAGCGTTTATTTGACGGCCAAGTTTTTGCATATAATTACGAAACACTAGTCCTCCAGAAATCAGCTCCACGTGGAGAATATAAGATGCAGTATGATGAGTCCGGTAAGCATTTTTATATTAATACCTATGTAGCTACCTCAATCTCTCCTATCCCTTCTGATTATATCTCATTCCCTCTCATTTTCACTAATATTTAATTATTTTCTCTCATTTGCACTCATTCACGTCCATTATGTCTGATTCTTTTATTCACAAATAGACCTTTTCATCTTGAATAGGAATTAGATATATGGGATTGACGGCTTCCATGACAGTCCTCGCGAATTCTCAAGATGTCGGTCATTTTCTGTATACCACATGTACTTTTTTGTAAACTTTCATCAAAAACTCTGGTAGGAAAGTAAGATAATCTTTGTGTAAATTTAGTTAATAATAAATGGAAAATCCTAATGAACAATTCAAAGAGAATTACAGTGTTTCTTAAGTATTCGAAAACAACTAATTTAACAACAATTGTAATTGATACTATACTAATAATTTATACAAAGTAGTAAAGTGAGGTTATGTTTGCTCGTCGCAGTGTTTTAAATATTTTTCACTCTTCATAATGCGGTATTTTAATTTTTAAATATTTATGTTTCACTTATGCACTAAATACGTGGACTTTGGAAATAAATAAACAAAAATTTGAACAATTCATAATAAGCTTTCACCTTTTGAGAGTGCGTACTTTTGAGTTAGGGTATAATATTACATGCAATTATATTTATTAGCAAAATTTTACCAGCTGGTCGTTAAAATATTGTTTATTTACATACTCAGAATATTCGTAATACAAATTATACAGAAATGACCGACTTTTTCGACGTAAGTTAAATTTTGTGTAACGCATGCGTCAAAAAGTTATAAAAGAAACTTGATAAATATTTAATAACTTGCTTTATTGAGAAAATCACTTTTTTATATTATTTAAAGGAATCGCTGCTACTTCAGTAAATGTAAAATTTTGATCCATTTCCTGGTAGATTTCAAAAGAGGACGTTAATCTTCGTTAGTAAAAATTTGAACTTAAATATCTGAACCGCTTTAAAAAGTAAAAAAGCTTAAGAAAATCTGTTGATTTTTTTAAATTATCCATATGCCCATGTGCGAACTTAGGAGGGCAGTTTCATAACTTCGCGATCTGACCAAAAGAGAGCAAAGCTGTCATAACTGTACCGAACGCGATTGGAGTGTATTTTGTATTTAAAAACTTGAGGATTGAATAGTTCAAAAGGCGCGCATACATTTTTTTTCGGAACCTTGTATATTGCGATGACTTTGAGGCGCTGATTACGTCTATGCTTATGAAAATAACCGCTCGATTTATTTTCAAGCTTAAAAGTTTGAAAACAAAGTGTCGCAACCGGTATGTACAGTTTTTAGTATCAGCTATTAAATTCTGCAAATATTATTTTGCTAGCTTTCCCTTTTCTCGGCCAGTTCGTGAAATTGTCACACTGCCCCCAAGATCGGCACTCAGACCACGACCGTCGGCTCATGGTCGAGCCAACTTTGCTAAACAAATTTTAGTTGGATCAAATTCATTAATTACACGGAACCGCTATCGGGACATAACTGGTAAACCGCATTGGTCGCCTTGTAAAATTTTAAACAAATTCTATAATCGACAAATTGATTTAAAAAATTCAAAATATAGATATTTTCATAAATATGACTAAATTTTATCAAATATGATATATAATAATTTACAAAAGTTTCTTTTACGCTGTTACACATTTTTGAAATTTTAAAACTTTTTTATACCAACTTCAGTCTTTGGCTGCATCTAGGGAAAATTTTTCAGAAGTATATAAATAATTGATCGAAATGCTAAGGAAATCTACCTTTTAAATTAGCCTCAGAATTTTTAAAAAAGTCGATTATTAGGGAGTTTGTGCATATCGTTCCGTAGCTTGCGGTAAACGCTAAAGTCACATGATGACGTTTCTGCGCATGCTCTGCGAGTTTAGTGTCACGGTTTTCCGCTATCCGACGTTCTTTAGTGTATCATTCAGCGTTTACCGTAAGCTACGGAACGATATGCAAAAACTCCCTATTTCTAGAGTTATCAGGATTTTTTGAAAACATTGAAATTTCAAGTCTTTTCGTAATCTTTTTATAAAATTGTGATTTTGCCTTCAACTTAAGCTTAGCGGACGTAGAATTTTATTGTCTGTCATACTATTATCAGAAACAAAATTTTAATTTTATATTACACATGTTGAGAGGCTTAAGCTTTTAATGCAGATTTAAGTCTTAAAGAAGATTTTTCAATAGATTTTACAATTTTAACTAAATTTAAGTAATTCACATATAAAGCCTCGGAATTCAGTTTTAAAAAAGCAGCTAAAAATGTTTCTTTTGTATTTTTATCTTTGAAAGCTGATATATTTATTACTTTCATTGTTTCGGTTTTATTGTAGAAGACGCTAGAAAAAAATCCGCAGATGTTCTACCTCTATCTCAAGATTTAGGAACAGAATCTGTTGAAGTTAATGATGTTCATGATCCGTTATATAATCCAGATTCCGAACAATCCGATAGTTCCGAATCGGATTCAGCGACAGAAGAAAACGAGTTTTGGAGGAAAAAAATATGAAATTGAATGGAAGAGGATGGATAAAAGATGAAAAAAATGATTCGAAATGTTCAGAACCCGTAACGGATACGTCCGGTGTTAATACTTCTGATATTGTACTAGAAAGCGGGAAAAGTGCCGGTAAGGCTGCAGATGTGAAATTACCAGCTTGTGATGCTAAAAAACCCAAAATAAACGCTTGTTTTTACTGTAGAAAAAAGTACATTCAGATATCCAAGCACTTGCAGAGTGTTCATAAGTCTGAACCAGAAGTAAAGAAAATTTATAAATCACCCAAAAATCACCCTAAAAAAAATTAGTCTTGAGCTATGTCATAAAACAGGGCAGATTTCATCATAATAGGGACCAAAGCATCAACAAAGGTCGAATAATTGTCGCGCGCCGTTCAAAAAAAGACAAAGAAAAAACTTCTAAAGATTACACCATGTATGCAGTTTGTAAAGGTTGTATATCAAAGCGAACGATTCATAAGCACTACAAAGTTTGTGCTGGTAAGGAGAGTAAAGATCGTTATGTCGAAGCTTACTGCAGATTAACCGAGGATAGGATCCATCCTACTGCCACCATCGGTACGCGACACACATTGTACCGTTTAAAAGAGGATGAAGTTGGGGATACCATTCGGTACGATTCTCTATTGATTGCTTGGGCAAATAACCTCACAATGAAATATAAGTTGAGCCAAGAACAGGACATGATTAGAAATAGGCTGCGCTTAGTTGCTCGATTCTTCCTTGCGATAAAAAAATTAGAGCCGAAACAAATAAAGGACTTAGATAGTGTATTCTCTCCGTGGCATTTCGACAAGATGATTGAAGCAGTCAACATCGTTGTTGGTCTTCATCCGGAAGGGGATACGTATGCTACTGCATCTAATGTTTCTGGTTTGGGTACATATATAAAAAAGCTTGCTAAACTTTTGAGAAGTCTATATGTCAGAAAAAAATGATTCTGAAAGAATATCTGAGATAGATAGTTTCATATATCTTCACGAAGTAGAATACACAGTAAAAATTGGAAGGACAGTGTTAGAGACACAAATCCGAAATGAATGCAAGAAAAAACCGAGATACTAACTACTCAAGACATTAAAGACTTCGGAGATTTTTTAAACGATAGACACAGTGAAGCTTTTCAAATTCTCCAGGAGGAGTTTGATTTCCAGGCCTGGGAATCTTTGTCTAAAACAACAATGATATCGGTCCAGCTTTTCAATCGCCGCCGACCTGGTGAAACAGAGAGGATGCTTATGGAAAATTTTACAAGTCGTCAAACTATCGACTGCAAAAACAACGAAGAGCTCTTTCGATCACTAACTAAAGAAGCGCAAGCTTCACTCAATAAGTATGAACGCATCGTTATCCGAGGCAAAAAAGGCAGACTTGTGCCTTTGCTCTTATCGAAGGAGATAGTGGAATGCATGAAGCTTGTAATTAAATATAGAAAACGTGCAGGTGTAAAGCAACAAAATAAGTACACGTTTTGAATCCCGAAACATGACGTAAAAAGAAAAGCTCACTTGAATTCCTGTAAAACAATGCGAGAACTTTCTGCTGTATCTGGTGTGAAGAATCAAAATCTGTTAAGAGCGGCAAAATTAAGGAAGCATCTTGCCACAAAGTCTGCATCCATGGGAATGTATGACAAACAACTTAAAGAATTGACTTCATTTATGGGGCATGAAAAGGATATTCATTTACGCTTCTACCGCATGCCTGTCCCCGAACTAAAAATCACCAAAATGGGATGCCTTCTTGAAAACATAATGGAACCTCTCAACTATGACAGTGACGAAGAAAAAGATGACGAAGAGATTGAAGATGATGAAGTCGATAAGGACAATTTACAGTCGGAATCTTTGCAAAAAAACTATGGGAATCGTCCTCGTAAGTATTTTCTCCTACTTCAAACACAGAAAATGTCTTGTGAGGAAACATTAGAAGGTGTCCCCCTCCGATTTTAATAACATTTTTATATTGTAGGACATTCAGGGCCGACTTAACCAATAGGCTAATATAGGCTATAGCCTAGGGGCGCCATTAAGTCAAGGTGGACGGTTTTTCGGAAATTTAAATTTAGTTAAATGAGTGCAGTGTGAATAAGGGAAGAACCAGATTTGTAACTCCAGGAAATATTATTTATTGTCATTTTCTTTAAATAAAAAATACAATTTCAGTGTTGAAGTACAATCGGGGGAGGCAGGAGGTAATAGCCTAGTGGCGCCATTTTACTAAAGCTGGCCTTGAGGAAATCAGAAGTTAAGCGACATATATTTTTTTTTATCGACGGTAAAACATTTCTAAGGGGTAAAAACAACCCCTAAAATAACTTATCAATTTTAATGTAAACTATTGAATATTTTTCTGTCAAATCAATTACATGTTATTAGCCTAACAATATGCAATTGATTTTACAAAAAATATTGAATAGTTTAAGTTAAAATTGATAAAAGTCATTTTTAGGGGTGAACCCCTACAGCATATATCTCAAATTATTTCCTTTTTAATTACATACAGTCTTGCCCATTCACGAGGATACACAAGGTACCTTCGATGAACTAGAAAGCATTCACCTAATGAATTGTCAAATCCCCGTTGTTGTCTAGAATTACCTGGCACCTCCTCGGCATGTACAGTCACGCCAGAAAAGAAAGAAACAAATATATTTAAAATACATAGACCTAGAATTTCTAATTCCTATCTTGTTTTACGAATTTGTCACTAATAATCCCTATATTATTAGTACTTTCTTTACAAGCTTGTTGCGAATAAAATTTTTAAAAACTTAAGATTTAAGTAAGAATCAGATGGCGAACCGGAGGCAAGCGACCACTATAAGGGTTTCGTGGACTAAATCTCTCTTCTCTAATTTTCACATGTCTCCCTTTTTTAGTGAATTCTCACGAATTTCACTTGGATTTTCCGTGGCGTTTTAGGTCACACGGATATCAGATGTATTCTGTCGGATTTCGCATGAATTTCGTACGAAGTGAGCGTGGTTTTCTACGAGAATTTTGATCACCATTTTTTTAGAAACAACTATTTTTCCAGTAACTATTGCGATAGAAGTACTCCAAGTGGAATATGCTCGAATTTCGAATGGATTCCGTGTGGATTTTGCACGGATTTGCACGCAAACTTTGCGCGAATTATTTTCACCTGAATCGGAGAGTATTCCACTGAAGTATTTTTTTATCTAGATATTTACAGGAAAATAGTTATTTATTTCTAAAAATAATTACGGTGCAACATTTGGCGCGGATTTGCAAAAAAAGAAACACGCTATAAAAGTTCCCAAAACGCCGCACAAAATCCGCATGATTCCGCCTGCATTTTCAGGAGATTACATGTTGATTGCCAGGCGAATTTCTTGTGCATTTTTTTATTCGTTTAAATGGGAGAATTTTTTCTTATTCATATTGCGATTCTCACTTATTATCTCCAATGATCACTGTTTCTCTTCCCTTTCCTCTTATTTTCACTAATTTGTACTTATTTCGTGTGGGTGTGAGTTGTTTCAAAGACAATGTCGATAAGGTCAGAGTCAGTTAAGTGATAGATAAACGTTTATTTTTCGGCCTGCTGGCCTTAACAAATAGACTTTCTTACACTTCCTATTTTTACAGAATTTTCTTAATAACTAACCCTTAAAAAACTAACATCCATCCACACCTTATCTCTAATGCCGCTCGCTGTTGTCGCCTGGCCTTCCTCGATTCGCTTCGCACGCATGTCCCTATTTTCTCGCATAGTCAAACACTGCCTCCGCGGCTAATACCTAATGCTTAACTACTATTTACAATATTTACAGTTTACTCATATCTACTTCCTCTTTCATTTACTCTTTCCTTCTGCGTTCTACTTCCTCCTTCCTTCACTTCTTCTCCATCTTACCCAACACCTCCTTTACCTATGCTACTACCCGTTTGTCTCCCCTTCCATGCCAATCCACTCCTTTCCACCTCCACGCACTCCTCCAACCTGAGCTCCACTCTTGCATCCCCCTTCCCGCACAGTTAACACAACCTCTTCTCCCTAGAAAGCCAGAACATATTAAAACCCGTTGATGCACCCACATCTCATCCTCGCTATAAGTTCCTGACTTCCTTTCTCTCCTTTCTCACACCAATATTGCGCTCTCTTCATTGGCATAATACACCCATAGTTCCCGTTGAACCTTGACTCTCTTATTTTCTCCTCCCCTGCTGGCTTTTCTCTCTCCATGTCGTTTTTCTTAACCATCTCATATACCTTCCTTCCGCATGCATCCTTCTCACTTCATTCATCTGCAGGCCATTTGTTCTAAAATACCTTCCTCTTTTAACCTCCATCTTCCCATCCCTAAACTCGTTCTTCCCGTCTCCCTTCTGAAAATATAATTAGGCGAGTTCCTTGCCAACCCCAGTGTCCACTTTACATATCTCTCATGTGTCCAATTTACTTCCTTACTTTCCTTCCACCTTCACACATCTACTTCATACAATAGCACACTTATCACTAATGAGTCAAACAATTTCATTCTCCTTCCAGAATCATTCTTTCACAAACCCCAAAACCTGCCTCATCACCACATTAACCCTCCTCATTCTCTCTTTTATGTGACCATCCACTCCCCCATTTCTCCGAAACAAGAAGCCCAGGTACACTTGGACTTTTCCGCATTTAGCTCTAACCTATTCTTATCCAGGTATCTTCTCAACCTCATCATCTCCTTTAAGGTCTCTTCGCTTCTTGCCAGTAACACTATGTTATCTGCATATCTGAGTGACTAAATTCTAACCCCTCTTACGCTAACCCCTACTACTCCGGCCTCCAGCTTACTTTCCATATCGCCGATTAAAATCGTAAAAAGCGTTGGACTAAGCGGACACCCTTGCCTTAACCCCCTATCCGTCCAGAATTCCTCCGAAATTCCCTCCCATTCTCTTGCCTTATCTTTCCTCTCTTCATATATCTCCCTTACCCTTTCGATCAGGCCTCTCTCCACTCCCCTCTCCTCAATCGCCTTCCACAACCTCCCCCTATCTACCGAAGAAAACGCGCCTTTGAGATCGACAAAAAACGCGTACACTCTTGACCCCTTCTTCGCTAATTCTCGATCCACTACGTGCTGCAGAACGTAGATATTATCGATAGTACTCCTACTCGCCCTAAAGCCCATCTGCGTCTCCGGCAATATTCCTTTCCCCTCGACATCCTTCCGCAGCCACTCCGCCACCAGAATCGCGTATACTTTATGCGCTGTATTCATTAGCGTAATCTCTCTATAATTTTCCTGCCTATCCATATCTCCTTTCTGATACAGTGGCACTATTAACCCGTCTCTCCACCCTCCTGGGAATCCCTCCCCCCTCCAAACTTTCTTCACTACCTCCTTCAGCCTCTTTCTAACCTCTTGTGTACTCAACAGTCACGCTTCGTTATCTACCTCGTCTAGCCCTGCTGCCTTTGACCTTCTTAACTTCCTTAATTCTTTCTCTATCTCCTCGTCATTTAACTCCTCCATCTCTGCCTCTCTTGTTCTTCTACTCCCATCATCTCTCTTCATTGAATGTGAGCCCTGCAATGATTCTTTGAAAACCACCTTCACTCCTCACTCCCTATCTTCTCGCTTATCCCCAGTCTACGCTTCCTAAACCTATTTATTATATTTCACACATCCCCCTCTGTCTTAACACTTCCCAACTCCTTTTCCAGATCTTTTTCCTTTTCCTGTTCTTTCTTCTTACACATCAATCTAAGTCCCTTCCAGTTCACTCTTTCCACTTCTTGTACTTTCTCTTCACCTTCCTTTTCATATTTTTACATTCCCTTTTCCACCACGGCTTCACCAATCCTTTCTTCTTCTTTCTTAATACTTTCTTTTGTATACACCCTTTCACTTTCTCTTTCAAATCCTCCCATATCTCTTCCACCGACTCTCCTTTAAAGCGTACAGTCCCTAACTGTTCCTGATACTTCTCTATCGCCTCCCTCGTCCAGCTCACCCTCACCGCCGTCGACACTTCTTCCCCACATTGCCTTTCGCCGCTCGTCCCCCCTTATCCACAACCCTAGTGGCTGATGGTCTGATTCTACCCTCCCTTCCACTTCGAATCTCTCCGCCTCCTCCCACCCATGCAAATTCATGACGACATAGTCTATCACCGATACCCCTACCTTACTTACATATGTGTATTCTCCCCCTTCGTCTTCTGTTAACATACCATTCACTAGTGCCCAGCTTCAATCCTCCATCCAGTCCCTTGGAATCTCCCCTTCTTTATTTATTATCTTATCCTTCGATTTCCTTTCGAATCTGTCCCCTTCGAGTCAGTTAACTGATACTAGACGTTACATGACGCAGATGAACTTTTCGGAGAAACATAAAATTAAGTACTTTGCTTAATTCCAAAGTAATTTTCTAGAAATAAAACACAATCGTGAAATATTGAACGCGCGGATGAATATCCATAAGTCCTTTAAAAATTAAGATATCTTCGTTCTTTTTTGAGCATGAAATTGAGAAAATCTTCCACTATACGTAAAAAATTGGTCCATCAATGAATCTCGTTGCATTCCAATACTAGAACTGCATAACGCATTGCATGTAATACGTGAAAAAACTCCGACTAAGAAGGGTTAAATTGAGTTATTTTTAGGTGCACCACATTGCGCTTTGCTCCCCTGCACCTACAAGCAGTGCCTCTTTACGCAATGTTCCCTTTTTTTCAGATGAATCAAACTGAAGATGAAAAAACTTTCGGTGACACCACGAAGAAGAAGAAACGATCTAGTGAGTAGTATCTTTTATTGCGAACGAATAAAATTCAGTAGTAATACCAGTTCCTTTTAGCTGATGATTAACTGAAAATACCTAATTTATTCTTTTAAGTAATCCACCCAGAGAGTGGATATTAAAATATCTGAAATGTATCCACATTTTTTCAATAACCATCAATCTAAGTATATTTTCATCTAACTTTCAGCTTCTCCGTATGGAAAAACAAAAATAACACGCTGGACTAACGAAGAAATAAAGGTCATTGAAGAGGTATTTGGTCCATACCTCAATAAAATAGGAAAACTTCCGTCCGGAGCATAAGTATTAAGGGCGATATCGAACTTTACAGTCTTAAAACACCGAACTGCACCACAGATTAAATCCTGGATCAACAACCAGCAAAAAAAGAACGCCGCATAGCATTGTTCAATTATTTTTATAATAGATTTAAGAACACAATAAAATTTTATTTAACAAAATTTTCTGCCTGGATTATATCTACAAATTTGCTTCGAACCAATTTTCGCTAGGATGCGTATTTTTAGTTTAAATCGTAAAACATAACATTGAAAATAAACAAATTAAATTCATGGAAAACCATCAAAAGTTGCAATGAAATGTTTAATGACAAAATGGTTTTTTTATAGGATGCGCACTTTTTTTAATCATAAAAACAAGACAATGAAAATACGTATGTTTTAATACCAATGCATATTTCGAACTGTAATAATATAAATTTATTGAAATTACAGATTTTTCAGGGTAGCTGAGAACAAAAATTAGTGCAAAATAAGGAGCAAATATTAAAGTAATCATGAAAAATAAAATTTGTACATTATTTTGAAATATCTGAATAAGCAGTACCAGTTCGAGGTACATAAATAAATGTCATAGAAATTTGGTATAATAGGCATGAACATAATGTAGAAAAGTTCACATTTTGGACAAAAGCGAGTGCAAAACACGAGATACGTGATGAGAATGTGTTTGTTAAAGACATGGGAGCTTTAACAAAAGAGAATTCACAATCACCAAATTACAGTTGTCGGTGTTTCGACCCTTAATTTTAAAAGGTCTGTACACAAATATGGGGAAAATAAAAAGTCCGAGAGCATGGCGCGTGGTAAATGCATTATCAAGCGCGAGATAAATATATTATTGAGCGCGAAGCGCGGAGAACAAATAGCCGCACGCTCCAGGCGCGCCCAAGCTTAAGTACATCATCATGTACTTTGATATATTCCTGAAGTATGTCAAAACCTGCTCTAGCTTCTAATATTGTTGTAGGTGAAATGTCATCTTCATCGGTGGATTCGTCTTCCCCTTCTGATTATTATGAGAATCAATAAAAAAAAAGTACTACACTTGCGAAAACTAGAAGGGTCAATCCATTTGCAACATATCAGTAGGGGGTTGTATAATTTCTAGGCCTTTTTAATGAAATTTAAAAAGATAAGAATTTTCATAAATTCTAAAAATTCTTAAGAGCAAACTTATATTCTTTAAAATCTCCTAATCAGTAAAATCTTTTGCGATAAGTAGCTGGCTATCGACGTTTACAAAATCTGCAAACGCTACATTTTCGAAGCATATTCTAGGCTGAAAATGAGACCACTCTTCAGAAAAGTCTTCTTCAACGTTGCTCAGTGTAGTATACCGCTCTTGGTAAGTTTCCGTAAATCCTGCCTTCCGAAAAAAGTTAGCGATTGTTTCACTTGTTACATCATCCCAAGCTTTGTTTCCCGCAGATTAATGTCACGATCTTTTCTTGCCTTCATCCATGAAGTTGAGTTGTCTTATAACAATTCTTCTCCTGTAACTAACTTTAAGATTTCTCGAGATGCCCTGATCCATTGGCTGCAATTTAGAAGTCGTTTTGGCAGGCAAGTGAACAACTTTTACAGACTTCAACGTTTGAATTAACACTCTTAAGTGAGCTGGACAATTTTCCACAAAGACATGTTGGAACTAACCTGAACAGTGATCCTCTCCTTGCTTCTTCTTCCTCTATGACATTTATCATTTTTGAATACCAGCGTCCGATCCGGAAAGCATTTAAAATAAATGCCAGTATCATCAACATTAATAATGCCATTCTGCGAAAAATTTTCCAGTAAACCAGATAACTTTGTGCATAATTTCTTCTTTCGCACTATTACCCCAGAAATAGGAACGTTTTCGTCCCAAGCACGTTGTATCCAATTCAGAGTACACTTTTCTAGATTTGGAAGAAAAAACCTTCATTCGTTTCTGATCAGGTTGAAATTAAGAGTTTTCAGCTGCAAAAATAATTTCAACTTTCTTCTTTATAATCGTAGACATAGTGTTTGGTAAAATCCCGAATGCTGCTGCAATGTCTTTTTTCTTCTTCACACCTTTTTCGACTTCTTGAATCACTTTAACCCAAGAACAACAACTTAAAACATATTTAAAACAACTCATTTACAACAACTCATTTGAAACAACTTAACATTGGTGGAATCCTACCCGAGCTCTGATTACTTGAAGCTGCGCATGCATGAATATTTCTTATAATCTTCTCCTTCCCATGGGAAGGGTACTGCAGTACCCTCAAATCCAGTCTTGTTCTATCCTTTGCACGTAAACAATTTTTATGTGGTGAGCAAAAGAAAGTGATTTGCTATGGCTGTCTGAATGCTGATTATCGTTCTGAATAATTCGATTGAGAAACATGATACCTACTTTGTTCACAACAATTGTTTTCCCACAACAGGAAAATTTTTTATACCTATTGGATTTTGAAGAGTTTTTTCCCAAAAAAGTCTTGTATTTGATTTTTTTCGTTCATAAAAAGATTTGTTTATAGTATTATTTGTTACCCAGAATTATTTGTAATAAAAATTTTCATTGAAAAGCAGTATTTTATCACTCTGAAATGGATTACCAACCATCTCTCCCCTTCAGAATTTTAAATTCATCACAAGTAACAGGAAATATTAAGTTGGGTTGGATACCACCCCACGTTGTTAGTAGTGTTCTGAAAGCTCACGTTGTTTTTATTGGGTTAACTTTATCACTCAAGATCAAAGTGGTACATTTACTTATATCCATGATCAAATAGTTCAACATTCAACTTGAATGATTCGAGTCAACTCAACTCAACGGCCTCAGGGTACCTAAGGCTCGTATGACTTATGAACACCTGCCCCTATTGAATTCTGTGAAATTTCAAATTTTTGGAAGGACATCGGTAGATAATGAAGTACTCGGAATTCATAAGCGGGCGGGCGTTCATGAATCAGGAAAAAATATCCTTCCCGAAATTTGTAGGTACATACTGAAATACGAGTTATCGAGTCTAAAAAGTCAAATGGGCAAGAAGATTTTGTTCGAGATATAGCGAAATTTGAATTACAGAAGTTCGAGTTATCGAATATTTTTAACGCGTATAAGACAGGGCATTTGGCCGGAAATGAGAAAAAAGATCGAGTAATCAAAAATTCAAAATCGTTGTCGAATCACTTATAAATCTTTTATTCTTGTCAAACCTTTTTAAGTCTAAAGATTTTTTCAAGTTTTTTTTCAAGTTAGTAATACACTCGATTAATGTGATTTTTTAAAATCAACATATCACAGTTTTGTTCGAAATAGTAGGCAGTTTCAACATGGAAGCTCTCGAAAAATATTAAAGAATACAGGAAATATTTTGATCCAGTTTGTCTTATTTATATTATTTAAATAAATCCAAATTCTAGTTCAAAAGTTGGAATTTGTGTTTTCAGATACATTGCACGCTCTTGCGAAGATTTTTTGAAAATTGCAAGAAAATCTCAAAATATCCATGAACATATCTGAATTATCTGTCAAATTTCAAAATCAGTCTTTCTCCTTAGTTAGAAAAAATTAGAAATCTCCATTCGAAAAACTCTCCAAAAGTAAAGATTTAAAAGCGAATTTAAAGGAATTGAATAAATTAAAAACAAATTAACAGACGTAACTTGGTAGGAAAACAGCATATGACTATTTATCAAATGTACATCGACGGAATGGGTTTTAGCAGGGACATAATTTTTGTGGAAAGGCTATTATCGGCTGGGTTGCGTTGGAGATAGCGAGCCTGGTTGGTGCGAACATCTTTCAGGCGAGCGATTCGCTCGGAAGAGGATTCCTGGGTACCACCAATCAACCATTCTCCGGGTCGTTTAAGTGATGCTCCGAAGAGGACCTGGATGGGGGTTTTCCCGGTAGCAGCGTTGCATCGGCTACGCAGATTAAATAAAATCTCGGGTATCGTCGCGTCCCAATCTTTGTGGGTATGATCCACCAAGCGCAGTCTTATCCCCGTCTTCAAGGCTTGGTTTCGCCTCTCCGTTGGGTTAGACTGAGGGTGATAAACTGGCGTGGTCCAGGCTTCACAACCCCAGTTCTCGCAGGCTTTCTTCCATTTTTGACTGAAAAACTGAGGCCCGTTGTCAGAGAGTACTCCCAACGGGTATATATATCAGTGACAACGAAGAGGGATCGCTTTCCCTGAGAGGATCGTGGATATGACCCCATCAAATCCATTGCCACTGTGTCCCACGGGGCCCGTGGTTGGTGAGTTCTTTGTGGGGGTAGTTGAGTGTTCCTAAATGGCTTACAGGAACTGCAGCGATGGCAGGTCTTTACCTCTCTTTACCTCTGTTTCAGGGTGACCAGTAAGGCCAGCGTCGTGGTACTCATATAACACTCATTTTGGTGATTCGTCTGGAGCATAAAGTAACCACTGGTCCCCGCACAAACGGTAAAACCCTGAATTGGATAAACTGCGAAAAAGTGCCACCTGGTGACCAGCTTAGTGATGTGAGGATCCTCTTGTTGCGAAGAAACAATCTCCTCGTAGAAATTGTCACTTCCTAACTGAGCCAAGAGGACAGGACTTTTCTTCGGCTCAAGATTCGGGATCTCTGGAGGCAGAATCTGTTCATTCTCTTCAATGTCCATTTGGGGTTTCACGGTAGCATGGAGTGAGAGTGCACGTGAAAATTCGCTCCCCCTAACGGTACGTGGATGAAGGTCGAAATGGAACTTTTGCAAAAAACTATACCACGTTCCAAGTTTAGTTTTGGAATCCTTAGTTTTCTCTAGCCAATTTAAGACTGTGCAATGAATTTTCACGTGGAAGTCGCGTTCCTCCAGAAAAGGGCGAAAATGTTTAATGGCCCATACCAAGGCATGACCCTCCTTCTCCATGATTGGGTATCTGGCTTCCGTATTACTGAATTTTGCGCTTGCATAACTCAACACCTGATTCGTTCCTTCCGGGTTTGACTGATATAAGACAGCCCCCATCCCGGTAGGGCTGAGATCTGTTTGTAGCCATAGGGGCCAGTCAGGGTTGGGCCTGGCCAGACGTAGATCCCGTCCGAATAGAGCTTTGATTTGTTCGAAAGATGTCGCAGCTTCCGGGGTCCATCGCCAGCGAGTGGCCTTTTTCAACAGGTCGGTGAGGGGAGCAGATACCTCTTAGAAGTTTGGTACATATTCGCGAATCCAGTTACAGATTCCCAAGAATTGTTGAAGTCCCCGCCGTCCTTGAGGAGGGGCTGCTTGAAGTATGGCCTGTACGTGCTCTTCTTGGGGTACCTATATACCTATCTACCCTTCACCTATATACCCATCCACACATCACTACTTGACCACCGAGCAATTCACGCCTACTCCGAAAGGGAAACGGCTTAATGATATAATTATAATATATTTAGGGCCTAAAATGTTGCGTAGTCCGACACACTTTGTGTATTCTATTACTAGTATTCTTCAGTCTATAAATTATCAAAATTCTTATTTATTTATGGCAGGCTTCATCGTGATCCCCTTTTTTTCGGTTTTTACTTAAATGCGAACAGAATTATTAGAATTCAATAAGAAACTCCAACTATTTTTGGTTGAAAGTACATTTAGTCTTTTTGGCTTGAAAATTCTACAATTTGGTTGAAATTCTTTTTCCTTCTTCACTCAAAAATTTTACTTCGGTTGAAAAATCAACTATTTTGTGGATCATTCGACTTTTTGGTTTGAAAATTTATCCTTTTTTTTTTTTAGATATTTTGTCGAAAGTTGAACTACTTTGTTAAAAAAAAAACTCATTTTTGTAGTTGAAGATTCATAATTTCAGTTAAAAATTAATTTCTTTGGTTCAAAATTTAATTATCGTGTTGAAAATTCGTGGTGTTTTGTTGTTGAAAATTATATTTTGTACTTGTAACTATTACATTTTTTTTAGGCAATTTATCTTTGTTAGTTGAAAAATCAACTATTTGGTTGAAAATCAATATTTTTTGTTAGAAAAATAAGCCTCTTGGTTTAAAATTCAACTATTTGGTTGAAAATTAATTGATGTATTTTGTTGAAAATTCTTCTTTTTTGGTAGAAACCTCATTTTTTTGTTATAGATGCAACTGTTTGGTTGAAAATCATCTGTTTCAAGGTCGGCGACTTATGTATGGACCGTATGCTGCTCTCCATTGCCTGGATTGGTGTGTATGGAATTCCACACTGAAACGAGGATGATTTTTTCCTTTATATATAGTAATTTTTACACCTTTTCCTCGTTCCCCTTCTCGCGAAGTTCAAGGGAAAACTCCATACCCTGCAAAAATTTTACTTCTCTGACGCGGATCTGTTTTAGTTGAGAATTCAAGTATTTTGTTGAAAATTCGTCTTTCTGGTTAAATTCAACTGTTATTTTATTTAAAATCCTTTTTTTTTTGCTAAAATATCTACTAATACATTTTTTGTTAAAAATTAATCTTCTTAGGTTGAAAAATCAACTCCTTTGTTGAAAGTTGAACTATTTTCTTAAAAATACTTTTTTGCAAATTCGTCTTTTTGGTTAAATTCAACTGTTTTTTATTTAAAATTTAAATCCTTTTTTTCTCAAATATCTACTATTGCATTTTTTGTTAAAAATTAATCTTCTTAGGTTGAAAAAACAACTCCTTGGTTGAAAGTTGAACTACTTTCTTAAAAATTTATTTTTGTTGTTGTAAAGATTCATAATTTTAGTTGAAAATTCATCTCTGGTTGAAACTTGAAATACTTTGTTGAAAATTCGTTTTTTTTTGGTTCAAAATTCGTTTTTTTTTTTGTTCAAAATTAATGTTTTTATACAGGAAATTCAACTATTTGGTTCAGTCTAAAATATTATATTTTTAAACCGTTCAATGTAAAATTGTTTAATTGAAAAAAGAACCATTTTTTAATGTTTAGCAATATTTGACTGCTCATTTAAAATGAGGAATTATAAATAAAATACTAAAAATTTAAGAATTCAAAACTGAATTAAGTGAAATAGAAACCCTTGAATCGTTAAAATTTCTGAGTGATAAATTAAAACTTTGAACGTTACAATTTTAATTGTTCCATATTAAAAATTTTTTAATTTGTAAGTTGAAGTGTTGAATTTTGATATATAAATAAAAACTGAAGAATTATTGATTTAAAATGACTTGCAATGAAATTAATTCAACTTCTAATTTAAAACTTGTTTAGTTGAAAAAACAGTTAAAATCGTGCAATTGATAATATTTCTAACTTAAAATTGCTTTAAATGATAGCGTGACTTATATTTTTTAACGAGAAATATTTAAACTGCTTCGGCTGCTTTAATTATCAGTTTTCTTATAGTTAAAATGTTTATCTATTTCTATATTTTAAGTTCAAACTGAAAAACAAATACGTTTTTTTGCAACAATATTTATTTCTTAAATGGGCACCTTATTTAAGATTCTGAGGCAACGCCTTTTTAGACGTCTCTGATTTTTTACAATCGTTTAATATCTTCTGCCGCCCCTTTTGGATTTACATGTTCAATTTGAGGATTAAGAGTTGTAAAAATATAATTTATGCGAAAATTATCATTTTTGAATGTGACTCAAATCAAACATTTTTTACTTTGGATTTTTGTCTACAATCTGTTAATTTTAGTTAAAAAATTTTATTTCAATATAGAATAGGGGTTTCATTGCTATGCATAAGCATTTTTTGAAAAAATAAATATTTCTATTTCAAAAATGAAGTTTAAAGGAAACATTTCTTAATACGCGAAATATAATCTTCATTTTTCAAAATTGTACAAAATGAAGGACTAACCAAATATTTCTTAACACGCGGGATATAATATTATTTTTTCAAAATTGTACAAAATAGACACTAAGCAAAGTACTATTCAATATGTATTCATAAAAAAACTCACTGTATATCCCTAACGATTATATAATTAGACCAGATTAATCCAGATCCATCAACGCGTTCTTTTTATTAAAAATTAATTACGCCTGTAATTATTATTTAATTTAAATATTGAAAAAAATTATTATTTTAAAGCGAATATATGTTAATATTTTATCATAAGTTTATCTTATCTTATCGTGTCCAATTTATTTATTGAGAAGCTCCTTTCGATATAATCGCAACCTCATTTTTATGATAGGATTAATGCTGTAAGTTTGAAATAAATGTGTTAAATCTCAAATAACAATGTTGTCGAATTTTGAACACGGTCGATTTTAAATGATCTAGTTTATCGAGTTCAATCCTGAAATTATTCAATTTTGAACTTTATGAAGTAAATAATTAAAACCTTTAATTTAAAAATTATTAAGTGCTTAACATTGTAAAATTATCAATTGAAATTATAGACATTTTAAAGAAGTTTAAAAGAACACTTTCAATCTTACATTATTTCGCATGATACCAAGTGACATCGAAAATTATATTGCTACTAAAACTAAGAATTAACCAAACGCCGTGTCAGAAAGTGAATGTACTGGCATTAACCACTTTTATCCCCAGTACATGAAAATGTAAAAAAAGATCCGGTAATGATAATTAAATTGTCCAAATAAAAATAACACTAAATTTTTTCAACGAGAATCTCATTCAGATTTGAGTCCCGTCCTCCCCATTTCGTTCAGTGATCGTTTTCCAAATTTCCAGAAGGCTTGGATTTATTTTTTTTTTTTTCTCAAAAGAGGCAGGAGTTAGTAGGGCTGGTTCCGAATAAAAAGAAAGACATTCTTGAGTTATCATAACGCAATTAATCAAAGAACCTACTAGACGATTCATTGGCGTTACACGCCGTTCATCCCTAGGAAGCCCGAATGGAAGTAGTTAATGTATAGGCGTGATGAGGTTGACAGCTTCTGAAGTCGAACCCACGCCATCCCAGCTTATTTATGTGGGATCTGATCTTTGAAAGAAAAGGCCAACTTAAATTCTATAAGAAAAACCTCCTTTTAGGTTGGCCATAGGCCTGTATATTTGTAAGACGAAAAAGTTTCTGATATCTTTCTTTTTCAATAAATATATATTTTTACCCATTTATTTTTTATACATACTCCAAAGCCTAAAAAATCAAAACGCCTTATTAAAAATATTTATTTTCGGTAAGAATTTTGTTTTCACTGTACATATTGCACCACTAGAATATTATGAAAGCAAATATGCCAACGAAGTCAGTTTATGCATTGATCATGAAAATTTATTTGATATCCTCCAACTGAAAGCAAGCAGATCTTGGTGTGAAAGTTCCAACGTTACGACTTTTTTTCGTGCGATAACGAAAGATATAGGAAAATAAGTATTCATTCTTCACCGAAAACTGGAAAAGGGACAAGGCAATGGTACATTGAAGAAAATTATGAGGTGAAATCCGCCCTCGCATCTACTCATCCCCTGTTTAACGCCAACTCCAAGACAAAAGTGTCCTCTGCAGAAGCCAAGGCTGGCTAACCCTAGTGTAACTGAGAAGTTGCGACGATAGCAATCTGAATGTTGAGAGTTTCAGGAGGCTGAAATACAGATATCACCCACGTCGAGACAATTCATCCTAGAACGGATTCGTCGTGGTGTCAGACCCTGTGTGTCCTCACATTAATATTCTTTTCGTGCAGAAAATGCACACATATACAGAGATATGCCAAAGTCTTAAGAAGAATTAGGGTAGAGACGTATAGACGATTGTGGAAGGTTTATAACCAACCCGAAAATAAATTTGAATACAAGGCCACTATCCGAAACCTATAAGAAAAATTGACTCTAGCTTTCTTCCTGAGATATTGGTATAATTCAGGATTTTTACGTAAAATGACCAGGAATTTCTTGGAAGACTATGCATTATTTGCTATCTGGATGATAATAAATAAGGTACATTCACAGTTATACGTTTTAGAGTCGAATTTTGAATATTCAATTAATAATATGAGATCGATTGTATCGTAGCCACAACTTGTAACATTTGTAAGCACAAATATATACTAGTTAACAGATTCAAGTTTTCGAGTGAGGATTTCACGGGACTCAAAGAATCTTCTCACTGCCAAAGAATCGCTCAAGATCAAGACAGTGAGAATTAGGCGGTGGCGTATGGCGTTGGGCTTGAGCGTCCCATAAACGAGAGACCCCCTGCAGATACCGCAGCGGGTTCCAATCAGCCCGTGCGTCCAATTCTGACCCAACGCTACACCGCGACTTGTTTTATGTAAAGTCCGCGGCCGCCGAAATCAATTAGTTGGGCATCCCTCCTCTATTGCGAGAAATGGCAATCCACTCTAAACATATTTTTGCACAACACCACACTATTCGCTAATTGATTTGAATCCACTCACAGATACAATTTATAGTTTTGTATCTTTTTGCACACATATAAATTCAAGTTTTTTAAATTGAAATCCACTGTGAATGACTGGTTGAAACTTAAATTCTGAAATGCTTTGTCCAGCTCGTACACGCACCTTTGGTACAAATTCTGAACAAATAATGTAATTCACTGTGCAAACGTTAGAATAAAAAGAGGAAGAAAATAATATTTAATGACCTCGTAGTGAGCACTTCTCTGCTTCAATATCGTCCTTTACAAATACCAAAAATACGAGAGAGATATACCGTAAAAATAGGAGGTACAACTGAAAGTAGGAAAGAAAATGGAAGAGTATAACTGCGCGATGGTACACGGGAAATTCCGAGGTTTCAATAAAAGGGCTGCCGATACGCAGCATGGACGCCATCAGGGTGTATGCACATAAAATACCAAAGAAACATACGTTACACATCTCTCGACTGCTAGACAAACAGTCAGCATTCTCGACCTACCCAGTCCGAATTTAAGCGGGTGAACGAGTGCGGCATATATCAAGCTTCTTTATATCTACAAGAGGGTCTTCGCGAGCAACAATTCACCAATTTGATCAAAGTGATATGAAATCTCATACGGAAGAAACGCATGGCAAGAGATTGCTTATAGGATTTACAACTGATTTTGGCTCTTCGATTTCGAGAATAAACATGCAATGTGAATGAAACCAAAACTAATATGAGTTAACATTATATATCATTTCATAAAACACAGTAAATACTGGTCATTCTAATTTGTTGCAGTTCAACTATGATTCTGTGATAGTTTCCTTGGAAAGTTATATTTCTATTCGAACCGAAAATTCGTGCTCAGTGGTGCCATCTAGAGGTATTGAGCCAATCCAAGTGTGGTCGCGTCACCTCGCTCGGTAATTCTCACGATCATGAGAACATGCTCGTACTTTATGTGCTTGAAAATTTAATGAGCATTAATTAATTAGAGTTTTGGATTAAGATTTAAAAAATCGCATCTTCTATTTTTATTAACTTTCAGACCAAAAATATCATTCTGTTTATGTTTTACGTTTCAGTTAAAATTTTAATCACTAAAATAGCAAAATTGATAAAAATTACTTAAATAATAATTACATTATATTAATTTCGTGCGAAAATGTATCGCCTCAAATTAGAACGGGTGCTGAATACCAAACCATAAGAGTTAAGAGAAGTTAAAGTAATATAAAACATATTTTTCTCGTAAAAAAGTATATAATTAGAAACAAGTACAATACTTAGTTCACTCTGGAGTGTGTTTGTAGAAAATATATATTTCTAATATATAATATATCCCGATCAAATATTAAATTTTTCCTGGTTGACGTTAAGGCGTTTATAATGCATAATTATTCAATAACAATTGCTTTATTATGTACATTTTTAAGATAAATACACATTTTAAAACTCCAAGGTAAAATATATAATATAAATTATTGTAAGAGTGATTTCAGACTTGACAGCTCAAAATTCTCTAAAAACAGGGGAAATAGGGTGATTCTTCCAATAAAATAGGGGAATAAATTTCTTTACATAACATTAATGTTAACATTAACCATATTCCTAAGTTTTTAAGTCGAAATATATTACATTTTCAGCAAAAAAAATCGATTTGTCAACCAACAAAGTTTAATATTCAACCCAAAAAGACGATTTTTCAACAAAAGAGTTCAGTACTCTAGCGAAAAAGTCAACTGTTTTAGAAAACATTTGAGTTTTAGATCCGAAAAGA
This sequence comes from Andricus grossulariae, assembly GCA_011634705.1. NCBI lineage: Eukaryota > Metazoa > Arthropoda > Insecta > Hymenoptera > Cynipidae > Andricus > Andricus grossulariae. Next base: position 75,270,940 of record JAABKJ010007545.1, on the reverse strand, counting down.
TGAATTTTCAAGAAAAAAGTTAATTTGTAACCATTGAGTTGTCAATCAAATAGTTGACTTTTCAAAAACATGATTAATTTTTCAACAAGATAGAATTTTCAACCAAAAAAAAAAGATTACTTTTCTACTAAAAGATGAATTTTTAATTCAAAAGGACTAATTTTCAGTCCAAAAAAACGAATATTCAACAAAACGATTGACTTTTCGAGCAAAAAAAACAATTTTATAACAAAACAGTTAAATTTTCGACCAAAAAAGATAAACTTTGAACAAAATAGTTGAATTTTCAAAAAAGTAGTTGAATTTATAACCAAAAGATATTAATTAGGAACTCAAACTATAATGGTACACTTTTCAAATAAAAGGAATTAACTTTTAACGCTTTTAACCAAAAAGATGTGTTTTTAAGAAAATAATTTAATTTGCAACCAAACAGTATAATTTTTAACCAATTGAGGTGAATTCTGAATAAAAAAAAGATAGACTTTTCAATTAAAAAGAAATCAATTTTAAACATAAAAGATTAATTTTCAGCCAAAAAAGATGAATTTTCAAACCAAAAGGACGAATTATCTATCCAAAAAGACGAATATTCCATAAAACAGTTGAATTTTCAACCAAAAAAGATGACTTTTGAACTAAATAGTTGAATTTTCCACAAAGCGAGACGATATTTATTTCAAAAGTAAACACGAATCGGAAAAATTCGCGGTTAACAACAACATTTCAGGCTATTTCCCGATGCTAATGATTCATAGTTTTTCCGATCAGTGGCCACCCTGCATAAAATGTTTTAAAAATAAGTGCTTTAAATTCTCTGTACATTTTCTGTTCGAGCTTAACTTGAATTAAATTGGCTCAACTTAAAATTGAGTATTCTTCTCTTGCTACCTTTTTGAAAAAGGTTCCTTTTACATTTGGATGAATTTGATTTTGTCGCAACTCCGTTGCAACCCGAAAATCAGTTAAAAGTGATACTTCAGTTTTAACTGTAAATGAAACATGAAATAAAGAGATTGAAATAAGAAAACTGCGCATATTTGATTTTATACAATGGTTTTAAGTTCTGAGAATTGTGACCACCATGTCACTGGCTCGTGCCACGAAGAAACCAATATAAACTAAATAAAATACCTAAGCGTGGGTCAAAATTACATGCACCTACCAATGTTACCGCAGAATCCTTTCGGGAATTCAATGCGATCTTATCATCACATTCCCGTCGCAACCGCTCTCCCCGCAGCAAAGATTATCTGTGATTTAGTAAGAAATATGAGAAAGAAGAGAAAGAAAGAGAAAGGAATGAGAAGAAAAGAAATAAGCAGAAGAAAACAAAGAGAAACCAAGCTTGCTTTTTTTATCCCTCGCAGTGAGAAGACTACTCGTAGGACGTAGATATATTTCCAACCTAACGATTATTTGCCAAAAACCCAAGATATGCTAAACATCATTAGTTAACTAATATTCAAAAAATATTCAGGGTAGCCAATATTTTTTTAATTTTCACCTCCCCGCTTTCTCCCGGTTTAGAAAAAAAAAATACTCTCTTTGCGAAACCCACAGTTTTTTCACATATTATGATCTATTGCGGAAGTCGATAAGCATCAGCAAACCTTTTTGCAAGAAATCTATTGACTTTGAATCATATAATAAGACGGATAAGGAAATTGTGGTGTCTAATAAATAATTAATATAGTTAATAATTTCAACCTGAAAGCGTCAGAAATTTATGATATATATATATATATATATATTGAACGATTTTGGACAATTTAATCAGAAAAAAGAGATGAATTGTTTAATTTTTAAGTCGAAGCGCTGAATATTAAACAATTTTAGTTTGAATTGAAAAATCACGAAATTGGATTATTTCAGATTAAAATTTCGAAAATTGGACAATGAAAAAATGTTAAAAATTGAATATTTTAATATTCGAATTTTAGAAATTGGATCATTTAAAATTCAAAGGAATTGAAATTGTATTATTTATGATTATAAGCGTTCAAAATTAAATTATTAAAAATTGAAAACTTTTGCATTCGGATAATTTTAAATTCAAAGCGATTAAAATTGGACAAAACTTGAAATTGAAAACTAAATTAAATCTTCCAAAATCAAAGCTACTGAAATTCTATAACTTTAAATTGTTATTACACAACAAAATTATAATTTAAAATTAAAGCTGATTATACCAATCGTTCTGAAATCAAAAAAGGAATTCAATTATTCTAAAAAAAACTTTCCAAATAAATAGAAAATTTAAATGGGGAACATTGAAAATGAAAAAAATTCTACTGTGGAACGTTGAAACTTAAATGAATGCGAACTTCATTTAGAATTGAAAAAATTTTAGTCACAAAAAATTATGATATTAAAACTTTTTTATATACAAATCCTTAAAAATTACAATTATTGAAAATAAATTTAAATCATTTAAAAATTAATAATTTTAAAATTGCTGTAGAATTATTATTGATTATAGAAATTTTCTAAACATTTTTCAATTAGAAATGATTTGTTTGCTTAAATCTTCAACTAACAATCAGAACATTTTAAGATATTACATTGAAAATTTAAAAAAAATACAAAAAAAGATTGCTATAATATGATTCCAATTTTTGAATTTGTCCAATTTAAAGCTTTTCAATTCGAAATTGCTCTATGTTTACATCTAAAATTATTAAATTCAAAATTGACTATGAAGGCTTTTAATATAAAATTTTGAAATATTTAATAGCGGAATTGTCCTGACATTTTAAATATTTGAATGTGAAACTACAAAATTATGAAATTTTAAATTCAAAACCTCAAAGAATTAATTTTCAGAAGAAACTTTAGTTTCAAGGCCTCAGAGATTAAACTGTCTTAGAATCGCGCATTCAAAACTATAACTTTTAATTAAAAGTATAGAAGTTTTAAAGATGATAAATATATTAATTATAAGTATCATATCATGTAGTAACAAGTGACATTCAAAACGACTGGATAAATTTTTTTACTAAAAAATGTGATTTCTGTCAACAACAAAAATCACTGTCATTTTCACCGTTCAAAATTGCAGCATTTTAAATATTGTGAGAAATATCGTGAACCTTTAAATTTTAATTATTCTAAACACTTTGAAAATTATATGCCCCCGGTGTAATAATTCTCTCCCGACTTTATCCTAGTTTTCTCTCAGTGGGTTCAAAGTTTGTATTTAATTTGATAGGTTCAACGTAAATTTCAAAAAGGGAAAAAATAATATGGGCAATAAGGAGATAAATTTTGAATAGTAAACATCAGGCCCCGGAAACACTTAGAAGAATTAGTATAAAGTATCTTTGTAATACTTTTTTATGTGGGGCTTAAAAAGCTACTTTTACTACTCGCCCTTGATTTTTGAGAGGAACTTGGTGGCCGAGTAGTTAGTCACGAATCGTAGGGACGGGCGTGTAGGCCTGTCAGCACTGCCGCCAAACTGCTGATTTACATCTGCATAAATCACTCTATCTTCGTGTGACTACCTTGCAGAATGCATAAGCTTCGTTTCGAGTCCGCTGAGACGGACTGAGCTTTCGGAGCTTCCTCAAGATGAAAGTTTTAAGTACCCTTCGGTGCTTCGAGTAAACAAAATCCCCTGCATCAATTTCAACTGTTGTAAACGGTGATTTATTCCAATGAGTCGAAATTTGCCGTAGGCTTCCCAATTAAAGCACCGATAAATCAATCAAAACATATGCACCCAATAACGCTAAGATATAAAAATCTCCAGCATAAAGGACATCAGCGAATAGAACGCATCGTTGTAATTTTTTATATTATCAATAAAAATGCAAATGTAAGCAAGTAAAGTCAATAGGAATAGACGATTTTTATTCGCTCTAGACAGGAATTTCGAGTATAAGATTACACAAACTTTATCACAACAAATCAACCTATTGTCGAAATTTGCGTAATTATGTACAATCTCAGAATATCATTCGTAGAATGTTTTCTGGAGATTTATGGAAATTAGATATATCTTCATTTTAGTATTATTTACATCGAAATATGAGAACTCACCTCACGAAGTGGAACTTTAAATGCCAAAATTTTGGTGCCTTCGATCACCGCTCCATAGGGCTTATATTGCAACCACCTAGAATTAAACAAATATACGATGTTTATTAACGATAAATAAAAATCCCTGAACTATAAAAAAAGTCCTGTAATTTCAGTACGCATATTTGGTCCTTTTTTACCCTCCATTATTATGGCAAATTTACCAAATCGTATACAATTGTAGGGATTTTACCAAAATTTTGGATATTCAGTACGATAATGGTAGCGATTTTACAGTTTCCGTAAAATCAAGTAAAAGCACATCCACTCTACACAAGTTTTTGTTACAGTGTAGCGCTATATATGTATATGTACACCTGTTTAAGAATGTGATACAAACGCTAACCTCCAAATTTAATCTGTTCATTTTACTCACAATATATTAAAATGGTACGTTTCTAAATTTATATTTCAAAAAGACTTTTCGTCTACGTAGCGAAAGGTATCTCATTCTAATACTTTTCGAACATTTTAAAATATTAGATTTGGAGGTTAGAATTTGAATCCAACATTAAAATCCTTTTAAATATAACTTTTCAAAAACTAGAGAATTCACAAATCCCAGAGGAACGGCATTATTTCCCACAAAGGTGGCAACTACGTTGATGTTGTAGGTTTAGGTAAATCAGCCGATAAAGAAGTTAAGCGGTATCGAGGCCGCCGAACGCGGCGTCGAATCGTACACCGACAGATCGCAGTATGATTATGTTATAAAAAAAATGCTCTATGCTGAAGATTAACAATTATATTGAATCTAGATTTATTCATTGTAACTTCAAACAAATTGAATATTAACAAAAACAAGAGCACGTGCAAGAATATTAAAATGTTCTTGACATAACCTCCACTTCTCAAAACATAGATTCCCAGACCAAAATCCGTTTCTACAAGAACGTAGGGTACTTAAAACACGCCAAAAGTTGCAATTCTTACCTGTCCGGTACTGATTTCGACATTTTACTTGTTTTTTCACTGTATTTCTCAAAGAATTTATTGCATTGCAATAAACGTACATACACCACATCCACACGCACGACACGGACAAACGACGCACACTGTTACGCATGCGCAAGCCTAAAATTCGATAATGATCATCGATTTCTCTGCGCGGCAAATATTTAAAAAATATATTAACGATAAGGGGCCACCCATAAATTACGTGAAACGTTTTTTGCCCCTCCCCGAGTCCCGTCTATGTTATGTATTAAAAAATATATTTTAGCCATTTTTTCTTAAATACAATTTAGTTATTTACTACCTGAGAAACCTGCATTACAATTCCTTTTTTATATAAGGATACATATGTGACTGGGGTGACCAGATGGCCTTATCGGAAATTCAGGACATTATCCCACAAGTTCCTCTTCATTCTCGAATTTGCCACACCACTAATACAATTTAACTTAAGGAGCGTTATTTAAAAAAAAAGTTTGCTGGAAAATACCAGTTTGGAATCTCCTTAACTAACCCTAACTTTACCCTGCCAGTTACAAATTTTTCTTTCAGGTTAAATTTGCAACCAAAGAAATGAAGTATCAACTAAAAAGATGAATTTTTTAATAAGAAGATTAATATTCTACCATAAAAGAAGAAATTTTCAAAAGAATGCATGAGTTTTCAACCAAATAGTAGTTTAATTTTAAACTAAAGAAGATAAATTTTAAACCAAATACGAAATAGTTCAATTTTCCATTAAAGAAATTAATTTTTAACCAAATTTATTTTTCCACAAAATAGTTATATTTTTAACCAAAGAAATAAATTTTTAACTATAATAATGAATCTTCAATAAAAAGAATTAACTTTCAACCAAATAGTTGAATTTCCGATTTAAAAAATGAATTTTCAACCATAAAGATTAAATTTTTAACAAAAAAGACCAATTTTCAAAAAAATACCTGAATTTGCAACTGAAAAAGATAAATTTTTAACGAAAAATGGAACAGTTAACAACTCAATTTTTAGCCAATGAAAAACGAATTTTCAACAACGAAAAATGTTTTTGGATTAAAATAATGAATCATCAACCAAAAAATAGATTTTGTAATAAAGTAGTTTCACTTTGAACTCAGTAATTGAGTGTTCAATGTAAAATGTAATAGTTGATATTTGAACTAAAAAAGATTTTAATTTGATACCAAAAATAATTGATTTCAATCAAAGAACACGAATTTTCAACAAAATAGTTTAAAATCCTCGATCACAGAATAAAAAAAAGGAACTTTGTACAGCAGATGAATTTTTAAACCAAAAAGACAACTTTTCAAGCAAGACAAATTTTTCGTGCAATAAAGAAGAAAAATTTCATCCAAACTGTGTAATTTTTATTCCCAAAAGACGAATTTTCTACAAAAAAGTTACATTTTCAAACTGAAAATAATAATTTTCAACAAAAAAGATAATATTTGACCAAAGAGTTGAATTTTTAACCCAAAAAGGCGAATTTTCAACAAAACAGATGAATTTTCAACCACAAAATTGACTTTTTTGTTTTTAACAAAACTGTTGAGTTTTAAACAAAATAATCAAATCGTATGTTTAATTGTTCATTTCTTAAGTTTATAAATTATGCGAGTAAATATTTCGAAGTAAAAATTTTTATTTTTTTAGTTATAAAATTCCACATACGTCAAATTTAAAAAATTTAATTAAACAGTCACAATGAGACATAGCACAAAAAAAATTAAATCAGGACATGTCCTGATAAATCAGGACGTCTGGTCACCCTATATGTAACATATGTAAAAAATTATTGGAATTTCCAAAACGCTGTCATTTTTACTATTCACAATTGAAGAATTTTCAATTGCATATCTATTTAAATAAATGAATTTCAATTGTAAATCTTCAAACATGAACTATTTCTACACTCCAAAAATATTCAAAAAACCGTTCAAAATTGTATGACTTTGAAGTGTAATTTTTTTAAATTGCAGAGTTTTTAAATTCTGAAACTTTAAAATGAAAGATTATGTAATTCTGACGATTTTCATTTTAAATATTTTCAATTTTAAAGATTTAGAATTAAAGAGTTTTGATTTTCAATCTTAAAAATTATCCAAATTAGACAATTTTAGTTTACAGAATTTCACAATAGTTTTCAATTGTAAATGTTCCAAATTTAACCATTTAAAAGACCCGTTTAAAATTACAGAACTTTAAAATATAAATCTTAAAAACTAATTTATTTTCAATTCTACATTTTCAAAATTTAAGAATTTTCAATTGTATATGTTCCCAATTGTAGAACTATGAATTTTTAATCTTTAAAATTATCCAAATTTAAGAATTTTGGTTTATACGTCTTTAAAATTGAAGAATTTTCAAGTTTAAATCTTAAAAATTGAACTATTAAAAAAACATTTAAAATTTCATCTTTTTAAATTATACACATTAAAAATTGAAGAATCTTTGATTGCAAATCTTTAAGATATACCCATTTCAAAAAGATGTTTAAAATTTCATGATTTACATCTATAAATGAAAGCAAAATTTGTACTGGAACAAAAAAACTATTTCTTTAGACAACAGAAATGTCTTTAAATCAAGAGAAACTTTGAACCAGTTAATATTTTATTTATTTGCTTGTAATTTCTGCTGGGATAAATGTTATATTTAAATAAAAGTAGTAATCTGTATACAGATTACTGAAAATCATTAAAAATTAAAATTGTATGAAAGTCGATGTAGCTCTTTTAATATTTACTTTAATTTATGATTATTGATTAATAATTATATTGTATAGTACTTTATATTGAGACATATATTTCCATTTGATAATTAGGTGATCAAAAGAAGAAATATGTTACTAGCGCGCTTTTTGAGCTTTTTTAGTATTACTAGTACACATCTGCAATTATTTAGTATGTTTTATTTTTTTTTATCTTTTGAAATTCTTTAATAAAGGTTGTAGATATTTTTACTTCCTTTTCAATCTATCATCAAATCTAGAAAAGTAGATAACCAAGTCTGGGAGTGTATTTAGTAACTAGTGCACAGCCCAAGCCACATAAAAAATGTTGAATTTTCGGAATAGTAGTAATTTCAATAATACTAAAAAAGACTTAGTTTTTATGGATATTTTTCTATGGAATGATGAAAAAAGTAAAAATACTTATCTTATTATACCGAGATTGAAGTCATTATAACGTTATTACAATCTTTTATTGTAATTACATAATATATTATTATATTAAAATTACAAACAACGTCGATTTAGAACATTAATCTCAGTTCATAGTAATCATCAGCCAAAAAAACAGTTTGTCTCAGAAATTTTTATTAACTCGTAGGACACTGGACGTCTCCTTCCTTTCTGCTTTTTACCTGCATGATTTCATTCAATATATTCTTTTCCATCTCAAGAAGTAAAGGCGGCTTTTTGTACTGTAAAAAATATTTCATGTAATTCTCCAAACTTTCTATGAAAGGCATACATTAAATAGAAATACTATAAATAATTCAATACCAATAAAGGAGAGATGGAGATTTTAATTTAATTTTTATAAGTTGAATATAAAATATTTACAGAAGAAAATAATACCGTGATTATTAACGTGTTGTATTGATGAGTGAAGGAAATTCGGTCTTGTTCTGGCTTCAATCCAATACGCTCCAGGTCTGGAATAAATATTTTTTTGAAGTACTTTTTATTACTCGTCCTCACTGTAAGTGACCCATCATCTTCGGCGCTTACGGAATAAATATTCTTAGGATACGTTAAATTTCTTATTCTCCATTCTAATGCAGTTTTTGTAACTCTTCTTGTCACAAAAGGCTATAGAGAAAAATTAAATGTCGTACAATGATTATATATATATTAAAAATTTATTATATACATTTATATTAGGATAATTTAAAAAAATTATTTTCGAAACTGAATACACATAATTGAATACTAGCCTAAGTTGTACCTTTTTAGTAAACAAATTAAAAAAAAAAAACATTCAGAATCGGATGCCCCTATTGGAGTTTTGTCCTTTTTATTTTCTAAGTGTATTGAAAATGCATGTACTTATTAAATTTGTATACATACATAAGTATATAATTTTATATTACCATGATTGTATATAATGTAATAAAAACATTTTAACTTATTTTTAAGGAAAATAATAATTTTATCTTACTTGTTTCACATTTTTCTATGAAATTATGTCATAAAGTGTCTCAATTACCAAATAAAATAAGTAAATTAAATATTTTGACTATATATATAAGAACAATTGGGAATTATTGTTGTAAAAAAGTGTAATACTTAACAGCCCAAAATGCTCTCAAAATAGGGAAAATATGGATTTTTTACGAAAATAGGGGAATAATACGGCAATAAATTCTTTTATATAAAATTACTGTATAGATACCATATTGAATTCAATATGAAACGATTTAAATTCTGAAGATTTCAAGTAGAAATATATTGCATTTTCAAAAAAATAGTTGAATTTTCAACGAAAAAAGATTTTATACGAAAAAAGGTGAATTTTCAACCCAAAACGACGAATTTTAAACAACAATAAAATTAATTTTGAACCAAATAGTTGCATTAACAACCATATATTTCAACTTATAAGACAAAAACACACATTTTTAACAAAATTGTTAATTTTTCGACAAAAAAGATGACTTTAACAAAATAGTTGAATTTTTAATCAAGAAGATTAATTTTCTAGCAAAAGTCGCATTTGAAAACAAAAACTGACTTATAAATCAGAGAAGAGAAATTTTCAACAAGAAAGTTAATTTTCAGTCAAAAAGATTAATTTGCAACCAAATAGTTGAATTTTCAATTGAAAAAGATAACTTTTTGACCAAAAATGGAATCGTAAAATTTCCAGTATAAAAAGTTAATTTTCAATTTTAAAAAACATATTTTCATCCAGTTGAGTCCTTAACCAAAAGATGAATTTTCAACAAAAAATATTAATTTTCTACCTACAATACGAACTTTCAATAAAATACATGAATTTTCAATATAGATGTTGAATTTTTAAGCCAAAAAAATCTAATTTACTAAAAACTTAATTTTTTCCAAAATAGATGAATTTTCAAATAAATATATCCACCAAATTGTTGAATTTTCTACCGAAATAGTTGAATGTCAACCAAAAATATGAATTTTGAACAAAAAAGTTAACTTTCAACCAAATAGTTTAATTTTCTACCAAATTGTTTACTTTTCTAGCAAAAACAAACTTTTTACAAAACAGTTGAATCTTCAACAAAAAAGATTTTAATTTAAAATCAAAAACAGTTGAATTAAAAACGAAGATGAATTTTCAACAAAATAGTTAATTTACAATCAAACAGTTAAATTTTCAACTAAAATTATGAATTTTCAACAAAAAAGATTTTAATTTTAAATTAAAAAAAAAGTGGAAACAAATAGCTGCATTTTTAACCAAAAAGGATTAATTTTCAACCAAGAAAATTAGTTTTCTACCAAAAAGACGAATTCACGACAAAATACATGCATTTTTCTACCAAATAGTTGAATTTTCAACTACAAGAGATAATTTTAAACAAAAAATGGAATAATTACTTTTCTAGTTAAAAACCATTAATATTCACTCAACAAAAACAACGAGGTTACAACAAAATAGTACAATTTTCAACCAAAGAAATTATTTTTGAACTAAAATCATGACTATTAAAAAAAAGATCTTTCAACAAAAGAGCTCAACCTTCAACAAAGTAGTTACATTATTGCCAAGAAATATGGCTTTTTTACAAAATAGATGCATTCTCAACAAAATAATTCAATTTTTAACAAAAAATAGATGGGTTTTCTTATTGAGTTCTATTGATTAATTTCGCATTTTAGCGAAAAAAACGAGAAAAGGGGGAAATTTCTTGGAAATAGGGGGGGGGGAATTCTTTAAGAAAGGGAAGGCATAACAACCGTGCCGAAAGCTGAATGGCACCTGGGTGAGGTGTCTTAAACGGAGACTCTGGGATACCGGGCGACCTCTCAGAGTATGCAGCCTTATCCTTGCACGCGGGGCTCTACAAGGATGGACCAACTTTTGGGTTCCTTTTCAGCAAGAGAGGTTCCTTTTTGTTGCAGCTCATTTGGAACCAAAAATTGGTTCCAATAGAAACCCCAGTTTTTTCTGTGTATGATATATCTTCTTCTGATATGAGAATATTGGATCCAACCTAATATCTAAGGTGATCTTAGACTGCAATTATCAATTGTATAAGAATTAAATGATATACAAATATTGGTTATGTTTAAAAAATCCTTCAAGGTTCTTTTAGATAACCATCTTCATAAGAAAGTAAAATTAAACAAAAATTCGCTCGTATTTTAGAAGTACGTTGTTTGATTCCTTGATAAGTGAGTAAAGCTATGCAAATGTGCAGGAAATTTCATTTTTACATTTCTACCAACACAATGCTTCTCGGTTAGGGAAGCATGAAAAAACAATTGTGACATCTTACAGGATGACTGGCAAACATGCTAGCAAAGAAGGTCATTAATTTACTATGTGATCCTCCTCAATTCAAAAGAATCGTTTGTTACGTCTACTGTGACTGAAAAATTTGGTTGTTTTGTCAAAGGCCGGAATTCGTTTCGGGCGAAATATGAGAAAATAGTAATGTAAATTATTTACGTATAAACCGAAACGGGGAACTCGTGCTTGACCTTGACACGTCGAGCATGTCATACACGCTCTTCCTCGTATTTCGTATGCAAATAAGGTCACAAAGAAGTTGGGACTCAGCTGTAAGTGTAATACTGTTTAGTAAGCTCTCTATGATATCATGAAGGTGAGAGCGTATCATGCATTTGCAAAATTCAATTCGCAGTCATCACCAAGCTCTTTTCATTTTTCAAGGTCTATGATAGGGTATTGTGCGTTTGCGCGTCTGAGTTTACGGAAATCGTTTCGGATTTACTAACTGACTGTGAATTAAGTCACAATTTTTGTTTCTTTTATTTTTTTCATTTAAGTAGGTATATGTTTTTAGTAGCATATTTTACAGAATTAGGGTGTCTAACTGACCGGGAAATCGGGAAAAATGCTGGGACATTTTTTACACCGGGACAAAACCGGGAATTCGATTCAGTGACCGGATTTTTCATTCGATTGTGCTAAAATGAATATTAAAAGTGTTTTGATATTTTATTACTCTTAGTTTGATCAAACGCGAAATGAGCAATGGTTAAAGCTTTAATGTCGTTAATGATGATAATATGAATGATGGTGTTTGCAATTTTTTTAATCTTTTGAATTTTTCAAAGTCTTTGAAATCCTGAAATCCGTAGTATACTCAAACTCGTGAATTGGTATTTATCTGAAATTTTAAATATATATTTAAATAATGAAAACAGAAAGATTTACGTTTTAAAATAAAAATATAAAATCTGTAATTCTGATTTGGAATAGGGAATTTTGGTAGAGATAACTGTAATTCTGAATTTGAAAAGGGAATTTTCGAAAAGAATTATAATTTTTAGTTGGTTCAGGGAATTTTCCAAAAGAATTATAATTCTGACTTGGAAGAGGAAATTTTCGAAGAGAATTATGATTCTGATTTGGTACAGATAATTTTCCAAAGCAATTACATGTAATTCTGAGTTGGATCAGAGAACTATTGGGAATTTTCCAAAGTAATTAAAATTCTGTATTAGATCATGGACATTTCAAAAAGAAGTATAATTTCCAGATTAGGAAAATGAAAAATTGACCAAGAAAAAATCACTATGAGAATATTATCTCGAATATTATCTAACAATAAATTCAATTGGATTGAATGAGTTATAATCAGATTGCCTTAAACTAATATTTTTAATTTCCATATTTAATTTTGACAACAATCGTTTAAACCATTTTTTATCGTGTTACGTATTTAAAAATAAAATTCCCCTTTCTCACAGAATTAACAGCCAGTTATTTAGCAGTGACTTGTTGCTATGAATCGATAACATTTGATAATTGTTTAAACAAACTTAATTAACAAACGCATTATTTGGCTATTTTTCAGCATTAGTGCATTTGTCAATTAAGATTGTTTAAACAATTAATTTAGGTTTCATTGTTAAGTAATATATAATCGATTCCTTAGAAAAAACTTTATTTCATCACACATACCTGATATGAATAATTGTTTATGAAATTTGTTAATAAAATAACAAATTATTTATTTTACCCCAGTTTACGGTAATGAATAATAGAAAAAAACGAGTTTCATCGACGAACGACTGCAAATTCTAAAAAGAGGAAACTTGCAAGGAGTGAGTTAGCTGAAAAGGGAATCTTTGATGAAAAAGAAGTTTCCCGGTGGGGTGATTATCTGCACTGACAAAGTCTATTTTTCGCACCCATCGCTAGAATGGCAAGCGCGTTTCTCCTGTATGTATACCCGGCCAACGTTACATCGCATCGGTGTGTCCTCGATATCCAAATGAGAGTTGTAGTAAAAGTTGAACGCATCACGTCCAGTCTTGTTCTTTGCTGTCAGTCTTGAAGTCCATGAGTCGCTTTATATCTGGTTTATCATTAAAAAATACCATAGGCCATCTGTTAATGCTCATTCTGTTTTTTTTTTCAATCCTAGACAAGACTCTGGACTGTGGTCCTTCGAAAAATGAGAATTAAGAAAAAATGTAGCGTAAGACGGGTCTAAGCGGGACATGTGGGGTAAAGCGGGACACCAGCTTTTCATTCAAAGAAAGCAATAGCAAGTCATGGAATGCACAGATTTCGTGTGCCCCACTTTACCCTGCAGGGTCGCTGTCCGTTTTTTAACCAGGAAATTAAATATAATTTGCGAAATTCAAGATTAAGTGTCCGATTATCCGCTACCTTTGATCCCTTTCACAAATCAGAATCCCTTTTCCATTTACTCTAATTGAATTATAATTTATATTTTTAATATATTGTTATATTCACAACAAATACACAGTACATCATTTATCTATATTTTTTTATATTCGCAACAAACATATACAGATGAACTGTGCAATCTTAGGCACTCTTGGTTTAAACGAAGCATGCACTTGTCAAATGTTTTATTTATGCTGTCAGAGCAAAAGTTGTTTATTGATCTTACAATTACCAATATTATGTAATACATTCTACGATAATGAAGAAACTTGGCGTAAAGTGATTCACGCATTTGTGATGTTGCGAAGCACAAATGCATTAGCGATTTTTTTCATTGTATAAGAAAATAAAACATTTATACTCACAAAAAAATGTTTACATTGTTCAACTTCATAGTTTTTGCGAATATAAGAAGATATAGATAAATTATGTGCTGTATATTTGTAGTGAATATAAGAAAATATTAAAAATATGATTTCATATAAAATGAGTAATTTGTTATTCTCTCTTCCTCCTATTGATGTATGTTGCTATTTTATAAAATTGTATTCATAGAAAACCCATTAAAAGCCTTGTTGATTATATTTTATTTATTTATTTATTTTTCTGGTGCCCCGGTATTAAGTTTTTCATCTCATATCTATTATATATTTTTCCCTATTGTGTATTTTTTGGTAGAAAATTAATCATTTTATCTGACAATTAATCTTCTTGTTTAACAATTCATCTTTTTGGTTGAAAATTCAAGTGTTCCAGTTAAATATTCATCATTTAAGTTGAAAATTCATCTTTTTGGCTTAAAATTTAACTATTGTAGTTGAAGATTCATAATTTTATTTTAAAATTCATCACTTTGATTGAAAATTGAGCTATTTTGTTGAAAATCCATTTCTTTTTTTGAAAATTAATTTTTGCAACTGAAAATTGAACTCTTCCATTTTTTGTAAAAATATATATTTTTTAGTGGAAAATTTAGTTAGGGGTTAGTCGGGTAGTTCCGGACACTTGAGCTTTTTGGAAATAATTTATCTGATAGTGATCAAAATATTACCGAGATTTTCGTAATATTTGGCCATTTTATCGTACTTAATCAACGAAAAATGGCATGTGAGGTACTACGAGGAACATTGCATTTCTTCGCAATTTTTCATAAATTCTTTTCTAAAGACAATTTTACAGCTACTATCATACTCTCTTCCGTTCATTCCCCACGATTCGTACATTTATTTTTTAATTCAGGTATTTCTGAAAGGAGCAAGTCTAATTTTATCAAAAACATTACTTTAAAACAACAAGAACCTCTTAAACAGAACACAAATACTCACTGAAATTAAGAAAATCAGTACATATGTAGGTTATTACAGTCTTAATTCATTTAGGTTTTTAGTGTCTAATACGAGAAATAATTAAACAAAAATTGCGGGTCACATAGTTCAAAAGTGAATTTATGTATCCCGATAAAAATCAACCTAATAGTAATTTATGCAAATATTTGATCATAAAATTGGTATGTATTTCACAAAATGCACTTGTTTTCTAGAGAAGAAATATTTAGACCGGATTATTTTTTAAGCTAATGAGAGATTAGATATGAGTCCATATTTTCAAAGTTACACTTCAAGACAATTCTGAAAGATAAAAATGATGATTTATCTCCGGAGATAGAGTATATTTGAAACAAATGCATTTATTTCGCAATGTTTCGCTCTCTTGTGTTAAAGGATGTTTAGAATGAACGTTATGAATTAAAATAAATGTTTTCATGTTGCGACAAATATGAATATGGTACACCCTGATTTCGAGTACCATGATGAATTTTGCTGGAAGAGTACTCAGTTTTCTGAAGACAATTCTGGATTTTGAAATTTCCGGTGCTCAAAACTGGTTTCGAAATCCGCATTTGTCTTCGTGAGGTGTTAATGGTACCTTTAAAATGTAGGTGTGTTAATATGTATAAGGTGTGACCAATGTGCCGGGGCATATATGTCAGATAATTGTCAAATCTATATCTGTATATTTGCAGACCACTCAAGGATTTTGACAATGGCCATATTAGCATAGCTATGCTGTTCAGCGTTTTCTAGCATCTGAAGAAAGTAAAATTACTTTTGAAAATCAATTTCGAATCGGAAAGACGTTTAAAAAACATTTGTTTATGAATCCGCTCTGTCACTGAGTAAAGAGACGAGAAGAGACAAAGGTTCCCCGACCAAGGCCTGCAAACTTTGTACAAAATGTACACTTAATGTCAACTATTGTTGTTATAGTAAGACATGTATTTGTCACTTTCTCACGGAAGAGACTTACCCTTCTTCGAATATGTATTAGTCTCGATGAATATATATACATATATATATGTATCCCCAGAAAGAAAGTAAAAGTTTACAATCTTAACGACACTTTCCATGTTGAAACGTTGAAGCCTTCATTTCCGAAGAGAATTTTTATTATTAGAGAGAAAGATTGTCTTCCCCAGGAAAGGCATCTTTCTACACGGAAATTTTGCTTTTTCTACGAAACTTACACTTGTTAATTTCACATTCAATATGGACATGAATATTGATTGTAGGAATGAATGATTGTTCAACTGCAAACTGGACAGTGGTGAAGGTATTTAGAGCCGAGTGAATGTTTTCTCAAGTATCATATTCCAAGAAAAGAATTAGGATGTATGTATGTATTCAGATTGTACAGCATATTGGAATATCCGTATATTTAAACTAAGCAAATACATTTATAAGAGAGAGAGAATTCCAAGCACATAGCGCAAATTGAGCATAGTTATTTATTGCAGACTTCACACTTTTTCCCCGGTATTCCCCTCTTTCCCTCACCCCTTTTTTTAAAAAAAAGAATTCCTCTTTTTCCCATGTTTTCAAGAGACTTCCCCTTTTTCTCGTTTTTTCGCGTATATGCTAACTGAATGAATAGAAGCCAATGAGAAAATCCAACCATTTTTCGTTGAAAGTTCTTTTTTTTTATTTGACAAGTATAATATTCTATTTTCGGTTTAGAATTGATTTATTTTCATTAAAAATTCTAATATTTGGTTGAAAATTCGTTCTTTCTGGGTTGTAAAATTATTTTTTTTTACTGAAAAATTTAATTATTTCATTTTGGGTTGAAAGTTTATGGTTTTTAGTTCAAATATCAACTACTTGGTTGGACATTAAGTGATATATTCGGGTTAAAAAGTCAACTGTTTTGTAGAAAATTCGTCCTTTTTGGGTTAAAAATTCGATTATTTTTGTAGAAAATTCAATTATTTGGTTGAAAATTGACTTTTCAGTTTAAAATATATATCTTTGGGTAAAAAATGCAACGGTTTAGCAAAGAATTTGCATTTTTGGCTTGAAAATTTAATAATTTCGATGACATTTTTTTTTCTCTCTCAGCTGAAAATTTTTTCCCTGGTTGAAAACTCAACTTGATCAATTTGGTCTTTTTTGATGAAAAAAATCAACTGTTCTGTTGAAGGTTCGTCTTTTCTGGTTGGACTATCAACTATTTCATTGTTCTTTAAAAAATTATTTTTTCGGTTGAAGATTCATAATTTTAGTTAAAAATTCATCTCTTTGGTTAACAAATTATCTATTTTGTCGAAAAATTTTCGTGTTTTGGTTGAAAATTAATTTTTTTAACTGAAAATTGAACTATTCCTTTCTTGATTTCAAATTGATCTTTTTTATTTGAAGATTCATCTGGAAGATTGAGAATTTATCTTTTCTAGTTGAAAATCCAAATATTTTGTTTAAAATTTAATTATTTTGTTGGAAAAATCCACTATTTTGTTCAAAAATAATCTTTTTGGTAAACGATTTAACTGTTTTTTAGTATTTTTAGATAGAAAATTTAACTATTTAGTTGAAAATTCAGCTATTTATTTGTTGAAAATTCCATTATTTTTTATTATTTGGTTGTAAATTTATCTTTTTTAGTCGAAAATTTAACTATTTGGTTGAAAATGTATCTTTGTATCTCGAAAATTCAATATTCCAAAATTTTAGTTAAAAATTCATTTCTGGTTGAACATTAATTTTTTGAATAAAAATTTAATTATTCAATTTTGGGTTGAAAAATTATCTTTTTTAGTTGAAAATTCGTCTTTTTTTGTAGAAATTAATCTTCTTGGTTAAAAATTAATGTTTTTGGTAAAAAATTCAAATATTCTAGTTAAAGATTAATCATTTCAGTTAAAAATCCATCTTTCTTGTTTAAAATTCAACTATTCCACTTAAATATTTACAATTTTATTTGAAAATTCATAACTTTGTTTGAAAATGTAACTATTTTTTTGAAAGATAGTTTTGTTTTGTTGGAAGTAATTTTTTTTTAACTGAAAATTTAACTTACTCTAATTGAATATTCCATAGTCGTAGTTGAAAAATGATCTATTTGGTTAAACATTAATTTTTTTGTTTGAAAATTCAACTATTTCAGTTGAAGAATCATTGTTTTATTTGAAAACTCTTATACTTGTTTTAAAATTAGTTTTCGGTTGAAAATTATTATTCTTTTAGTTCAAAATTCAACTATTTGGTTGAAAATTTGTCTTCTTTAATTAAAAGATCAACTATTTCGTTAAAAATGCATGTATTTTGTTAGAAAATGGTATTTTTTGGTAGAAAATTAATCTTTTTATCCGAAAATTATTCTTCTAGTTTAAAAATTCATCTTTTAGCTTGAAAATTCAACTATTTGGTTAAAAATGCAATTGCTTTTGATTGCAGTTTATTTAATTAAATATTAATTTCGTTTCATAATTGAAATATTAAAAAAAACTACATTGTAAATTTAATTTCTAATTAATTATTAATAATTAGTAATCATTCAATTTAGTTTAGAATTTATTTAAAAATTTAAAAAATATTCAACAGATTGGTTGAAAAGTAATTTTTTTGTGTAAAAAATGCAACTTTTTGGTTTAAAAGTTATTTTTTTGTGTGGAAAATTTAACTGTTTTGTTGAAAATTCGTCCCTTTTGCTTTATGTTCAAATGTTTGGTTGAAAATTGAACCATTTTGTTAAAAAGGCATCTTTTTTGGTTGAAGATTTAACTTTGTTGAAAATTCTTCTTTTTGGATAGAAAATGCGGCCTTTTGGATTGAAACTCCATATTTTTTGGTAGAAAAGTTTTGGGCTAAAAATTCTACTGTCTTCTAAAAAAATCGTCTAAAGTTAATTTTGTTGGTGTTAAAAATTCAACTATTTGATCAAAAATAAAATTATTTGGTTGAAAAATCATCTTTCTTGGTTGAAAATGAACTTTTTTGTTAAAAATTCATCTTTTCGGATTTAAAAGACAATTGTTTTATGAAAGATTCGAATTTCTCTCTTAAAAAGTCAACTGTTTCGTTGAAAACTCATCTTTTGGTCGAAAAGTGTTCATTTTTGTTTAAACTCAACTATTTTGTCGCAAATGCAATACATTTTGACTTTGAGTCTTAAAAGTTTCATATTGAATTCAATATTGTACCTACATTCATTTTATCTAATTTAGATTATTTAATTTAGACAAACGTAAGTCAGTGGAAGAAAATAGAAATAATAATTGCTTTAAAAGTAGTGCTTTATTAATACATGTAGGTGTACGTGCTAAATGCCACGAAAGAGGACGATTCACACGACCCATCATTAGAGACAGGTACTTTGCTTAATTAACGTTCCTAGTATCAACATTTTCTTGGAAACTTTTTCAGTTGAAAAATTCCCATAATAAAGGTATACAAAAAGATAAGAAATTTTTTAAGAATGCGCTCGGATTTTTTTATGAATTTGCTTTCTCTCTAAATCTGAATTAGTAGAAAACTACTAATTGTTGGAGTTTTCTACTAATTCAAATAGTGCCAATTCGTTTAATAGTAATTAGTAAAAATCTACTATTTCAATGAGTAAGAATAACTGACTAAATGAATTATAAACTATATCTACTATTAAGGAATTGGTAATGCTACTACTAAATAAATTGGTATTGCTGGTTACTATTTTAAACGGTAGTTTCAAGTAAATTAAAAAACTTATTTTACAATGAAGAGCATTTTATTAAAATACATTAATCTATGAATTTTAATAACAATTCAAAGAAATTTCCATTTTATCTTCTTATACTTAAAACTCAGTGCATATTTAGGTCAAATTAATGTCTGTCCTGTATTAAATTCAATTTGAACCGGTTCAAATTCCTAAAGTTCATAGCAAACATATTCCATTTTAAAGAAGATAGGTGAATTTTTAACGAAATAGTTGAATTTGGAACCAAAAAGACTAAATTTCTACACAAAAATATGATTTTTCAACAAAATACATGAACTCTCAACCAAATAGATGAATTTTGAACTAAAAAATATAAGTTTTCAACCAAAAATGGAATAGTCAATTTTCAGTTAATAAATTAATTTTCCAGAAAAAAACGACAAATTTTAAACTAAAATGATGAATCTTTAACTGAAATAGATGAATTCTGATACAAAAGGATGCATTTTTAACAAAAGAATAATTTTCAACCAAGTAGTTTTTATCTTCAATCTAAAAGATAAAATTTCAACTGAAATGATGAATACTTAACTGGAATACTTGAATTTGTTAACCAAAAAGATAAAGTTTCAAACAAGAAGGTTAATTTTTAAATATAAAGAATAATTTTCTGCCAACAGAAATTTTTTTTTTTAAAGTAAAGAGATGAATTTTCGACTAAAAAAGACAAACCTTTAACCAAATAGTTAAATTTTCAGTTAGATGAATCTTCAACTGGAGTATTTTCAACCCAAAAGTTGAATTTTCTACTAAAATTGTACATTTTCAACTTGAATACTTGAATTTTCAACCAAAAAGATGAATTTCCAAACAAGGAAATTAATTTTTATACAAAAAGATTAATTTTCTACCAAAAAAGACGATTTTTCAACAAAATACATGAATTTTCAACGAAATATTTGATTTTTTATAAAAAAATATCAGTTTACAACATAAAAATTCAATTTTTCAGTTTCGATTTTCGGTTAACAATATTAATTTTCAACGAAGCTTATACATTTTCAACTAAAATGATGAATCATTGATTGGAATAGTTTAATTTTCAACGAAAAATTGTAATTTTTCAACCTGAAATTGGATGGTTCAATTTGTTATTTTTTATTATGTTTGACTAAAGAGATGGATTTTTAACTACAATGTCAGAATATTCAATTGGAATAATTGCATTTTCTGTTTGAAAAAAAAATAATTTTCTGTTGAAGAAAAAACGAAATTTGAACAAAATAGCTCCCTTTTCAACCAAAGAGATAAATTATTAATTGAAATGATGAATCTTGAACCAACAAAAATTAATGTTTAGCAAAAGAGTTTAAATTTCAAAGCACAAAATTAAATTTGTATTTCAAAAAAGATTAATTCTAAACGAGAAATCAAGCAGTTGTTATCCCAACCAAAATAATTTATTTTTAATCAGAAACAGTTGAATTTAACCATAAAAAAACTACTTTCCGACATGAGTTTAATTGTTAAATTGAAAAGATTTTTCAGTCGTCAAGGGAGAGAAACAATTGCAAACAAGCTGTTGAATTTTTAAGCAAAGAGATGAATATTTGAATTTTCAATTAAAAATAATCAATTATCAAAAATAATAGTTTAAATCCCATTGAAAAAAATTAAATAAACTAAATTAAAATTCTCGCGCTTTAAGGTATGTAGATACTTTTAACTTATCCGTAGTTTACGAGTACGGTGATTCAAAAAAGGCTTTTTGGAAGACAACTGAGTTTTTAATTCTGTTCAAAATTTAGGTTAAATAATAATCAAAAGTGGTAAGTTTGAAACATGAAAAAAGACTCAAAAATCATCGATACAATGATTTTATGACAACCCATTTTTTTGTACTTTGAACAAATGATGAAAACTGTAATAAAAATTTAATTTAATTTTCTATCGAAGATTTTATACAATAATAATAATTTTAATATTTCAATTTCTGACGACGCTATTATTCTACCTGATAGTACGAGTTCACATTTTGGCGGCACTGAAAAAATAGATGTTGTATTGCAGCGCAGCGGATCCTAATACCGTTTCAGTTTTAAATATTGCATCGTTCATACAAAATTATTATTAATATAACCGTATGAACATAGAATATAAATTATGAAAACATTATCGTTTCTCAATTAAAACTCAAAAACCAGCAGAAAGTAGTTAAAAAATTATGAAATTATGTTTCCATAGCAATTCATTGCTACTCATTGAATTAGTATGTCCGCGCTACTAAGCAGATTAGTAGAATACCCTTACTAATTCATTTAGTAACATAAATCTTACCTTATCTTGATCTTAATCTTATCTTATAAATCTTACATTTAGTAGAAACTGATAAAATTACTAATTTAACAGTCAGATACAATGCTACTAATTGCATTAGTAAAATTGATACTAATTCGGATTTAGAGAGTATGCATAAGTTTTGCTTTTCTACGTAATGACTTAAAAATAAATAGAATTTTCGTCTCTCCCTCCCCCTATCCTTTAATAAAAAATCTTCCATTCACAAGAGGAATACACTGACGTATTTTGAACGGTTAGTATTTATTGATTCCATCCCGCACCCTCCTCTCTCACCAAGGACATCTTTCTTCTCTGGATATTTTTTCTTATATCTCCTGTTATCGATTGTCAGATCTTACTCAATTATTGTTTCGTTTTAACTCTACTTTCGATGACAGGATGACCCGGAAACGCGAACACGTGTGGACCATAAAATCGTTACTAACGCCTATTCTTGACTTCCTACAATTCCGAATTACGACCGAAGCTGGGAGGGTATGATTTCCTTTCCGGAGGGTATTTTCCCAAGTCTATATGTGGAGGGTGGCGTCCCAAAAGAGCAATTAAGCCATTTTTGCGACGATGAGACTTTCGGCTCAAAGAATCCGATCAATTCCAATATAGATTGTGGAAAAAGCGTTTTTGTCTGATTTTTTTTACATTATTGCTTTTTTATAAAATTCATTTTAGTAAATGGGATTTTTAATTACCATCCGAAGTTGAGGAAACGTCCTCTTTGAGCAAAAAAGAAATCTTGGAACCTAATTAAACTTTTCACTCCTCAATTCAGCACTGACGTATCTCGGTTAGCAAGTTTTTTTCTAAATTGAAGATTCCATTTTTGGTAAGATTTTTTCTCCCCTCAAAAATCATGAAAATCACGTTTATGCCTTTTTGTGACGCCACCCTTCATTTCACTTGAGAAAACAAAATCCCTGATCAAACTCCATATTCACATAAATCAAGAATTTTCCTTTCACAAAACATATCTATATTTTATAGTAAATTAATCCTGAGGAATAAAATGAAAGTATCTATAAATATACGAGGGTTACCCGAAATTATTGCTTCCCGTATTATTATGTTGGCCAATGACGTCAGAGGCTGGCGAAAATGCATCATAGCCAATTGCAGTGACTATGTCGAGGAATCGTGTTTCAAAGCTAAGAATTATCCCTATTTAAAGAAAAATCCTATCTAAAAAAAGTAGTGTAACGATACGCTTAAAAAATCTCGCAATTAATTTTGTTCAAAACCTGATTAGCTTTTCATTGCTTGAAGTTGTTTTATATCTTAAATTTGAAATTTTGAAAAATAAATCTACAATTGATCCATTTTAAAGATGTCCTAGATGTACTTATGGAAATTGTTCGATTTAAAAATAATACGTACAATTATTTGTAGTTAGCTATTTTTTGAGGCAAACGCTTTGCTAAATAATATCTACTAAAAAAAGTCTTCTGTTGTCTTAGAAGTTTCATATTTTTTGGCTACAAATGCAACTGCTAGGTTGAAAACTAAACTTTTTATTTTTCGTTGCAAATTCAACTACCTAGATGAAAGTGAAACTACTTTGTTAAAAATTGATTTTTTTGGTTTGAGATTCATGATTTTTATTCAAAAACCTTTTTTTTTTTGGTTAAAAATTTACCTTTTATTTAGTTAAAAATGTATGTAATTTGTTGAAAATTCATTTCTTTTCGTAAAAATTTAACTCATTTGTTGAAAATTTGTTTTTTGGTTAAAATCTTATTTCTTGACTGAAAATATAACTATTCCATTTTTGGTTAAAAATTTATCTTTTTTTTTAGTTGAAAATTCATGTATTTGGTTGAAAATTCGACTTTTTTTGGTAGAAAATTAATCATTGTTATTGAAAATTAATCTTTTTGGTTAAAAATTCAACTGTCAAATCTTGGTGAAAAATTCATCTTTGTGGTTGACAATTCATTACTTCGGTTGAAATATTAACTATTTTGTTGAAAACTCTACTTTTCAGGTAGAATTTTAATCTTCTTGGTGAAAAATTCATGTTTGTGGTTGAAAATTTATGACTTTGGTTGCAAATTTAACTATTTTGTTGAAAATTCGTTTTTTATGGTTGGAAATTAATTTTCTTGACAGTAAATATAACTGTTCCATTTTGAGTTTAAAATGTATATTTTTTTAGTTGAAAATTCAAGTATTTGGTTAAAAATTCGCCTTTTTCATAGACATTTAATTTTTATTGTTGAAAATTTACCTCTTTGATCAAAAATTAAACCAATTGTTTTAAAATTAATAATTTTTTTGTTAAAGATTGATTATTTGTGGTGGAATAATAATCTTTTTCGAAAATTTCATCTTTTTCGTTGAAAATTTATTTCTTTGGTTGAAAATTTGACTTTTGTGGTAGTATATTAATTTTCTTGAAAGAAATTCACCTTCTTGGGTGACAATTCATTTAATTGGTTGAAAATTGAACTATTTCTTTGAATTTTTTTCTTTATGGTTAAAAATTAATTTTTTACACTCTAAACATAACTATTTCATTTCAGGTTGGATATTTATTTATTTTTTTTAGTTGAAAATTCATATATTTTGTTGAAAATTTGCCTTTTTTGGTAGAAAATTGATCTTTTTATTTGAAAATTTATCTTTTTGGTCGAAAATTGAACTATTTGGTTCAAAATTCATATTTTTCATTAAAGATTGATCATTTGTGCTAAAATAATAATCTTCTTGGTGAAAATTTAATCTTTTTGGTTGGAAATTAATTTTATTGGTTGAAACTTGAACTATTTTGTTAAAAATTCGACTTTCGTGGTAGGATATTAATCTTGTTGGTAACAAATTCAATTTTTTGGGTGAAAATTCATTTCTTTGATTGAAAATTTAACTTTTTCTTTAAATTCGTTTTTATGTTTGAAAATTAATTTTTCAGACTGTAAACATAAATATTTCATTTTAGTATGGAAATTTATCTTTTTTAGTTGGAAATTCATGTACTTTGTTAAAAATTCGACTTTTTTGGTAGAAAATTTATCTTTATGTTCGAAAATTCATCTTTTTGGTTAAAAATGGCACTATTTGCTTTAAAATTAATTTATTTTTTATTGACGATTGATAATTTATGTTAAAATATTAATCTTCTTGGTGAAAAATCCATCTTTTTGGCTGACAATTCATTACTTTGGTGGAAAATTTAACTATTTAGTTGAAAACTCGACTTTTTTGGTAGAATTTTAATTTTCTTGGTGAATTGACATCTTTATAGTTGACAATTTATGACTTTGATTGAAAATTTAACTATTTTGTGGAAAATTTGTTTTTCTTTTGGTTGGCAATTAATTTTCTTGGCAGTAAATATAACTATTCCATTTTGGGTTTAAAATGTATCTTTTTTTAGTTGAAAATTCATGTATTTGGTTAAGAATTCGCCTTTTTGATAGAAATGTAATGTTTATGGTCGAAAATTCACCTTTCTGGTCAAAAATTAAACTAATTGGTTCAAAATTCATAATTTGACCATTTATTTCTTTGGTTGAAAATTCAACTTTTGTGGCAGTATATTAATTTTCTTGAACAAAAATTCACTTTCTTGGATGACGATTCTTTTCATTGGTTGAAAATTTAACTACTTCTTTGAAAAATCGTTTTTTTACGGATAAAAATTAATTGTGTAGACTGTAAATATAGCTATTTCATTTCAATATGGATTTTTTTTTTAGTTGAAAATTCTCCTTTTTTGGTAGAAAATTGATCTTTTTATTTGAAAATTAATCTTTTTGTTCGAAAATTTCAACTATTTGGTTCAAAATTAATATTTTTTTTATTAAAGATTGATCATTTGTGTTAAAATATTAGTCGCCTTGGTGAAAATTTCATCTTTTTGGTTGGCAATTAATTTTAATGGTTGAAAATTTAACTATTTTGTTAAAAACTCAACTTTTTTGGGTGAAAATTCATTTCTTTGATTGAAAATTTAACTTTTTCTTTAAATTCGTTTTTTATGTTTAAAAATTGATTTTTTATGCTGTCAACATGAATATTTCATTTTAGTATGGAAATTGATCTTTTTTAGTTGGAAGTTCATGTATTTTGTTAAAAATTCGACTTTCTTGGTAGAAAATTTATCTTTATATTTGAAAATTCATCTTTTTGGTTAAAAATACACTATTTGGTTTAGAATTGATTTATTTGTTATTGGCTATTGATAATTTATGGTAAAATATTAATCTTCTTGGTGAAAAATCCATCTTTTTGGCTGACAATTCATTACTTTGGTTGAAAATTTTACTATTTTGTTGAAAACTCGACCTTTTTGGTCGAATTTTGATCTTCTTGGTGAAAAATTCATCTTCTTGGTTGAAAATGTAACTATTTTGTTAAAAATTCATTTTTTATGGTTGGAAATTAATTTTCTTGGTAGTAAATATAACCATTCCTTCTTGGGTTGAAAATATATCTTTTTTAGTTGAAAATTCATGTATTTGTTTGAAAATTCGCCTTTTTGATAGAAATTTAATTTTTATGTTTGAAAATTCATCTTTTTGGTTAAAAATTCAACTATTTGGTTTAAAATTAATTTTTATTTTATTGACGATTGATAATTTGTGGTAGAATATTAATCTTCTTGATGAAAAATTCATCTTTTTGGTTGACAATTCATTACTTTGGTTGAAAATATAATTATTTTCCTGAAAACTCGACTTTTTTGGTAGAATTTTAATTTTCTTGGTGAAAAATTCATCTTTTTGGTAGAAAAATGAACTATTTCGTTAAAAATTCGTTTTTTATTGTTGGACATTAATTTTTTTGGCATTAAATATAACTATTCATTTTTTCGGTTGAAAATGCTTATTTTTTAGTTGAAAATTCATGTATTAGGTTGAAAATTCGCCTTTTTTATAGAAATTTAATTTTTATATCAGAAAATTAATCTTTTTGTTCAAAATTTCCACTATTTGGTTTGGAATTGATTTTTTTTTTATTGAATATTGGTTGAAAATTCATTTCTTTGGTTGAAAATTAGGTATTTTCACTTCAACCACCAGCTAACTTCTCTTCGCTGAGTGCTGAGGGGAAAACTATTGACCAAATGCATTCGTTTTTTTTTATGGTTGAAAATTTGTTTTTAATGGTTAAAAATTGAATTGTTTAACTGTAAATATAACTATTCCATTATGGTTCAAAAATGTATCTTTCTTTGTTGAAAATTCGTTTTTTTTTGTAGAAAATTGATCTCCTTGGTTGAAATTTTTTTTGTTAATGATTCCTTATTTTAGTTGAAAATTCATTTTTTGTTCAAAAATGTAACTATTTTGTTGGAAATTCTTGTATTTGGTTAAAAATCAATTTTTTATTGTAGAAAATTAATCTTATTGATTGAATATTAATTTCTTTGGTTGAGAATTTAAACTGAAAGAAAGATTCATAACCGTCAGGTCAAATGAAAAATTGACCATGGAACATTCAGGGAAAGTTAGGGAATTTCGAAATTGTTATTTTGTAGCAACACTGTTTTCTAAATAACACGCCTTAATGTTATGCAAGAAAGGTGAAAAAAAGCAAATAAAGTTGTCTTATTCGATTGATAAAATGTTTGGTGTGTAAATATTTTTCAGTTTGCTGAATCCGAATTTGAGCATATCTCGAAATCTTGACATGCGACGTCTGCCTGGAAAGTATCGGTTCTTGTGGTAAACCAAGAGTAATATTTTATTCTTGTGAATAGCGATGATATTTCCTCCAAAGTACTACCCTTTGACATCCACAACCTTCTTCCAGCGATCCTCCCACTTTCGGAAGCATTCCTTAAAGTCTTCCTTCGGAATAGCTAACAGCTGCTTCATCTCATCCTCTTTTATTATCTCGAAGTCTTAAAATCGCTTTCCTTTTAGAGGATGTTTTAATTTGGTAAACAGCCAGAAATCACAGGGAGCCAGGTAAGGACTGTATTGGGGCTGTTGAAGTTGTTTCACCAGAAATTGCTGAATAAGCTGCATGGACAGATGCGTTGTCGTGCTGAAGAACCCAGTCACCACTTTCCCCAAATCAGGCTCAACATTTTCAAAACAATAGTTTTTGGAATTTCGAAGTCTTTCTCTACCTCTTTTACTGTTAAACCATGTTTTAATTAATTAACACTTGCATTTGTTCCACATTCTAAAGTGTTTTGGCCGTTGTGGACCTGTCAGAGCGAGGTTCACTTCTTCCTGGATTACGGTCACATTTAAATCGCCTATACCACTTTTTAATTTGAGGGTCACTCATAGGCACATCACCATACACTTTAAAAATCCTAACAATAGTTTCCGAATATAAATGGCCAAGTTTTTGGCAAAATTGAATGCACACTAGGGTGGCCCGAAATTTTTTTTTCTCGAATTTTTATGGAGACACCCCCCAAATTTGTTCCAATCCACACAAAAATAAATCCATTTTTTTGTATTGAAAAAAAATGATATTCACGGGTGCCGCAAGCCCCATGAAGTTTAACATGCATTTCCCATAAGAAAAAAATATGTTTTTGTAAATCTTACTCAGAATCCTCAATATTGTCCCAATCGAGTTGAAACTCAACATTTCTCTTCACAATTAGCCATAGAATACGAATTATATATCACTTTTCAAATATCACCCCCATAAGTCTGTTTTATGGGGTCCCAAAGAAACCCCATAAGTGAAAAAATGGGTTTGGCGAGTTTTTGGCGCTAATTATGATTTTTTTGCGGTTTCTTTAATGCGAATTGTTTCTAATACATAAAATATTACTTAACCATTTTTTCTGACTCAGGGGGCCTCAAAACGTCGACATTTGATTGAATCCGCGAAAGTCATTTTTCACATAAAAACCAATACCTTCTCATTGAGATGAGAATGTAAAAATGGCAGGACAATTGCAATATTAAATCTTTCAAAAATTGCAAAATTTTATATTGAAGGTCTTGATCGTCAGTTTTACATTTAATAATTTTGGATTAAAATATTCTCAAGTATTTGCTTTCAATTTTAGCTCGTTTTTAATTCAATTATTTTGGATTTAAATATTCTTAATTGTTTGATTTCAATTTTAAATGTATAAAATTGTCTTGAATGTATAAAATTGTTTTTTGAGTTCTTCGAGATCGTTTATTCTCAAAATTAAAGGCTTGATAGTTACACAATTATGAGTTCACAGGATTTATAATTGAACAATTTTGAAATAAATACCTGCAGAATGAATTCAAAAAGATTAAAAATAATGAATGATTTAAAATTGAAAAATATTTGATTGGATGATTTCAAGAACAAATAGTAATTATCAATGAATTGTGTTGAAAAGAAAAAGATTTAATATTTTAAAGTAAACAATTGTGTTTTTTACTATAAGAACAGATAAAAATAGAACCATCTGAAATTGATACCTCAGTAATTGAATAATTTCTTCAATTTTAAATGGTTATAATTTTAGAATTCTGAATTTTAACGCTGCATTTTCAATCTTCCCTTTCATAAGTTTTAATTTTGAAAATAAAACGGAAAAGGTTGAATTTAGACAAGTAAAGTCAACATTTTGAAAAGTTTTTCTGATTCTAAGACAATTTCTCTTCCTCTTTCAGAAATCGTTAGAAAATTTAAAAAAAGTTGAATAGTGACAAAATTCCAGCAGTTTTTTCTGAAAATATTCAAAGTCAATTTATTTGAAATCCCACCATTTTTTTCTTCTGATTTTTTTCTGGATTCATCCTGATGTAAAAAGTTATATTTCATGATATTCTACCATTGGCCACGCCTTGGTGAGAAGAGAGAATTTTTGTTATTTGTTTGCAAAACAAAAATTCACCTTGTTTGCCAAAACGATACAAGATATGAAAAAAGTAATTAAAAAAAAATGTTTCTTTTCAAGAATTTCGCGAAATACATATAAAATCATAAAAGATTTATATTTTTCTCAACGATACAATTTTATGTTGTGATGAAACACCGCAAAAAGGACTTAATTTAACAGGCTTAAGAACATTTTGGTTGAAAATAATTAAGTAAGTTTGAAAAAATGGAGGGTATCGATTATTTATTCTTTGTTTTTTTATGACAGCATAAAATTCTATTGTTGAAAAAAAAAATCTTACAGGATTCTATAAATACTTTCATAAAATTCTCGAAAATAACGCGAGATAGAAAAAAGTGTCAGGACACATTTTTTTAGAACTTTTATCAGAGAAACAATTTTAATCCTTTGACTTTTTTCGAATCTTGTGTTATTTTGACAAAAAATGTGAATTTTTGTTTTTCAGACAATACAATATTCTCTCTTCTCACCAAGGCGCGGGCACAGGAAAGAATATCATGAAACATACTCTTTACATCAGGACAAATCTAGAAAAAAATAATAATAAAAAAAACGGCGGAACTTTAAATAAGCTGACTTTGAATAATTTTAGAAAAACCGCCGCTATTTCGTCACATTTGAACTTCATACATTTTTAAAAGAATTTGGAAATACGGAAAGAAATTTTATTAGAATCAGAAAAAAGTCAAATACCTATATTATATTAAAAAATATCACGCTTTAAACAAAAATTTGCACCATATTTTGATAATCTGCGTTGTAAATTTTTGAAATGACATTAGCATAGATTATCTGCGCGATTTAAAATGAATTCGGTCAACAGAATCAATTAACAAGTTGGGAAAATCCCCCAAAAATGAGTCGATGTAGCCATGAAACTCCGAATAATAATATAATCGATGATCCATCGCGATAAATATATTTTTATAACGTAACAATTTTCGTGCGACAAAAAAGCGGGCGCCGCACAGTGGGGGAAAAAACTTTTTTTTCAAAATACTTATTTCTTATTTAGATTTTTAATTTTTCTCCAAATAAACAAATATGAGGTATAATATGGAAATTGTTGTAATCGCCTGCGTTTCATAGATTTGAATTACTTAAAGATATTCAGTCATGATACGATAAACAAAAAATTTGTTTAAAAATAAATTTTTTGTTGAAAGTGTGTTTTCTATATTTTTCCATTATTTTACGGGGTTTAAGGTTATATAGCAAGAAATTGGGATGGAAACAATATTGTAATGAAGAAACTTTGTCTTAAGATTGTTCTTGTTGATATTATAAACAAATGTTATAAACAAATGCATTATTCGGACATCTGCCGACGAAAGAATTCCTTTTATTCGATGTCAGTCCTTTTAATTGGGAACTTCATGATAATTTCAGCAACATTCATAATTTTTTGATTAATTTTATGTTTTTTTCTTAATTTACTTAAAATATGCGAGAATTTAACACTCGGAAATTTAGCAAAAGGGCTACTAATACAGATCTTGCGCGAAAAATGTTGATTTTCACTTATCCAAAAATAGTATATCATAGATAAAAGTGGAAGAAAAAGGTAATTCTACTCGATCCCGAAGCTGCAGCCTTAATAAATGAATGAAAGTAATAAGAAACTAAAACTAAAAGGACTGAAATTAAAAAAACAAACTTTATTTCTCGACAAAGGCCCGAAATGCATTATTTATTAAATTTGTTTTAAAAAACATAAAATTTATTAACGATCAGGCGAAAGATTCACAAAGATTTCAATGATTGTCGAAAGATATCACAAAGATTTTAAAGGTTTTGCAAAGATTTCGCACAGATTTAAAAGATTTCGTACAGATTTAAAAGATTTCAAAGACTTCAATGATTTCCCAAAGATTTGAACTATTTCGCAAAGATTTTGAATAGTTTTAAAACATTTTATAAAGACTTCAATGATTTCCCAAAGATTTCAACAATTTCAACGATGTACCAAATATTTTTTTAATATTTATTCAAGATTCTAATGATTTCCCACAGATTTCAAGGATTTCACAAAGATTTCAAATATTTCGAAAAGATTTAGGATAGATTTAAAAGATTTCACAAAGATTTCAATGATTATCCAAAGATTTCATAAAGATTTCAAAAAAATATATCACAAAGATTTGAATGATTTCCCAAAGATGCCAAGAAGAAATTAAAGTTTTCGCAAATATTTCGTACAGATTTAAAAGATTTTACAGACTTCAATGATTTCCTAAAGATTTCAAAAATTTCAAAAATGTACCAAATATTTCAAAAATATGTTATAAAGATTTCAATGATTTCCGACAGGCTTCAAGGATTTCACAAATATTTCAAATATTTCGGAAAGATTTGGGATAGATTAAAAAGATTTCACATATATTTCAATGATTTCCCAACGATATCGCAAAGATTTCAAAGGTCTCGCAAAGATTTCGTACAGATTTCACAAAGATTTCAATGATTGTCCAAAGATTTCATAAAGATTTCAACAATTTCAAAAATGTACCA
Source organism: Andricus grossulariae (assembly GCA_011634705.1). NCBI lineage: Eukaryota > Metazoa > Arthropoda > Insecta > Hymenoptera > Cynipidae > Andricus > Andricus grossulariae. The sequence continues at coordinate 75,238,390 of JAABKJ010007545.1, read as the reverse complement.
AATATTTCAAAAATATTTTATAAAGATTTCCCACAGGTTTCAAGGATTTCACAAAGATTTCAAATATTTCGCAAAGATTTCGCATCAATTTAAAAGATTTCACAAAGATTTCAATGATTGTCCAAAGATATCACAAAGATTTTAAAGGTTTCGCAAAGATTTCGTACAGATTCAAAAGATTTCAGACTTCAATGATTTCTTAAAGAATTTAATTTCACAACTATTACTAAATATTTCTAAAATATTTTATAAAGATTTCAATGATTTCCCACTGGTTTCAAGGATTTCACAAAGATTCCAAATATTTCGGAAAGATTTGGGATAGATTAAAAAGATTTCACAAAGATTTCAATGATTTTCCAAAGATATCAAAAAGATGTTAAAGGTTTCGCAAAGATTTTGTACAGATTCAAAATATTTTACAGACTTCAATGATTTCCCAAAGATTTAAACAATTTCGCAAAGATTTTGAATAGTTTTAAAACATTTCATAAAGACTTCAATGATTTTCCAAAGATTTCACCAATTTCAAAAATGTACCAAATATTTTTTAAATATTTTAAATAGTTTCAAAAGATTTCAATGATTTTCCACAGATTTCAAGGATTTCACAAAGATTTTAAATACTTCGGAAAGATTTTGGATAGATTAAAAAGATTTCACAAAGATTTTAATGATTATCCAAAGATTTCAATGATTTCCCAAAGATATCGCAAAGATTTTAAAGGTTTGGCAAAGATTTCGTACAGATTTAAAAGATTTTACAGACTTCAATGACTTCCTAAAGATTTCAATTTCACAAATATTACTAAATATTTCTAATATATTTCAAATATTTGACAAAGATTTTAAAAATATTTCAAATATTTGTCAAAAATTTCGAATAGATTAAGAAAATTTTACAGGGGAGGGGGGCAAGTCAATACTTTCCCATTCCTGGACGATTTCTGGGGCGGGGGGTTCCTCTGTGCCCCCTAGGGCTCCACCGCCTCTTCGTTCAAAATTTCAGAAAAAAAGTTTACGTAATTTATACACGGCCCCCAGCCAAGACGCGTTTCGCGCGCTTACTTTTACTGCCAGTTTAAAATAAAGGTAATAACGTACAGGAATGAACTTGTTTAAAATGCTACGAGATGGCGCGGCAGACGCGGTAGACGAAGCAGTGATCAGCATTCTGCGATCATTCAGTCACAGTCTGGAGTTACACTCAGGTGGCAGATGTTGTGTGTACGAGCGTTCTGTCATGGAGCATCGGGACGTAAATATGCTCAATAATCCTCGCGTGAGGAACGTGCCGGGTCGCGAATCAGAAAACGGAGAAGGATAAAAGTCTCCCACACTTCAAGTCGTTTATGTTCAGTGTCGTGGTGACTTTTTCGCGGAGTCAGGTAGTTGACTTGGATTGTGACAGCTCCCTGTTCACGTTCTCCACGTCCTTTTAAAAAGACGTTTTTCCCCTAATTTCCACCTGTAATATACTTCCAATTTGTGCTTCCCCAAAAAGCACGTGGCAACAACAACAACTTCGTCCGACTGAATTCAATAAGAGAAAGTTGTGGCAGGTGAATTTCCTTTGAGGTTATGAGAGTCTGTCGGATCTTCTTCATTCAAGCTTTATAGAATCGTAGTTAAATTTTACATTCTCTGTTTGCAAAGAACGAGAGGTGGATAAGTGCGAGGAACCGAAAAAGTGCTGTATTATTGGTGTTAGTCTTAAATCAGTGGTGTTAAAAAAAGGAAAAACAAGAGTGCAAGTGTTGATTGTTGTGAGTATATATTTCACTCGTGGAAGAGTAATTACCAAACACGCGCGGGAGGATTGGTAAACAAGTTCTGATAATTCTGATGACAGCACACATTCTTGCTAATTGAAAATATTAATATTTCGAAAATAATACCGATAAAAACGAAGGAGAAATAACGAAAACTGAAGAGTGCAATGACAATCGAGATTCGCGCGGGCTCTGGAGTTTGACGAAGGTGCTGCAGTTGAGAGCCTCTTCTGCTGGAGGTAAATGAGAAAATCTTGGATAAAAGAAACACGGGTTCACAAAGGCAAAAAGCGACTGAAATTACGTGAAACCGATCGAAGCATCCGGCGAACTCGAGAGAAACCCTCGTATCGAGGTTACCTCGTACTTCAAGGTCGAAGTACCGTAAACGTCTCACGTGCCAGTTGGAAATAAACAACAACGAGGAAACCCTTCGTGCTACGATTTTCTCGTGACGTCAAATCGACGAGGACAAGGGACGAATTCGGGAAGGAAATTGAGTGATGCCGGCTCGCTGAGTTTGTTTTCCTATTTTGACCTCGTGTCGAGATGTCAGGAGGTTCCGCGTGTGGTGCTCGGGGCACTGGCGCCGAGTGCAGGAAGTTCGCACCGAACATATTCAACAAGAGCAAGTGCAGCAGCTGCTTCAAGCAGAAGGAGGAGCACAGCGCCGAGGCTCTGGAATGCAACAGGGTGAGTTTAGTTGGTTGATGGACCAACACCAATATATGGGAGTCTGAGCCTCTTTTCCTCTTCCAGACCAGTTCTTTTCTCCTTTTCTCTATTTTTTGCCGCATAAACACCAATACTGGTCAACCCTCGAATCCAACCTTACCGAAACGCCCCTGAAAAATTCCGAAACCTTAATTTAGACTATAGAGTATAGACTAGTCACTAGACTGAATTTTAGTAGAATGGGATCGTGTCAGCTGGCGTTGAGAAGGTGTCTTATTGTCCCGCGTTTTTGTTGCGCAGGTCCTTGAAGACCCTGTTTTATTTAGAAGAGAAATAGGCTTGAAGTTTCGAGGGTTCAAATGAAGCAAATTCTTATTTGATTAGTTTGTAAACTCTCACTAAACTAGGCTCGTTGCAATATAAAAATTTCATTTGTTTTTCAGGTTTAACTTGAAATATATAAGTATGTAGATAACATTTTGGCTATAAAGCAAGTAATTTTTGTGAAGTCTATTTTTTATTTTATTCTGAAATCTGAATTTTTAAATATGCAAATACAGTCACCGTCGCTTTTCTTTGCACGAAAAAATTTTTATAGCTGAACCAACGATATTTATCGTTGATCGGGCCACAAATATCGATGAAAACGAAACAATAAAATATTGACAAAATCTTTAAAATAGGGATTTGCAGCCAAATTTATTTTGACTATTATTATTAATGAATCACATTTTTTAATCCTTAAAATGAAGATTATATAGCTGAAATTAAAATGTTGGAAGGTTGAATAGAGCGCTAATTGAATTGAAATAATGTTGACAGAGGCTTGCAATTTATAATCCATTTCACAGTTTACTTAAAAATCTGAAAGATTCATAACGCCTCCATTTGAAATAAAAATAATTGGAATTAATAGTAGAACTGATTTTTAAATGTTTATACTAGATTTCCGCGTTTTTCTTACTATCCAAAAAAATTCCACGAGACGTTTCACTTTTGTATAACATTTGAAACTCACGAAGTCACATAGCTAATTGAAGGAAATGAAAATCCATGAATCGGGGAGATACAGTTGGCTCTTTCAAAACCGAAAATTAATTTTTACATATATATTTTAGATTTGTTGATTTGATTTTTCAGTATTTTTCCATTTGAATTATACATTTCTCCGTGTGATTCCAGGACCTTGTAATATTTAAAATATTAATCATTTATTTTCCAATGTTCTCAAAAATAAAGTATTTAAAGCGCATTTTCTTAAACCAATGTATAGTGTAGGTAATTTATTATTTATATAATTAATTAAAATGAAGCGGTCTCAAGAAGTTGTAGTTCTAAGTTTTATTTCTAGTTGAAATAATGATTGTAAGGTAAATTAGAGTTGATAAAGAACATTCCCTTCTTCAGAATGTTTGAAACTTCAGATGTAGAAATAAAGAAGGATCAAAAGGAAAGAAAGTGAAGAAAGGAAAGAAACTCCTGTTAGGTTATAATATTAGTATTATTGTTATTAATATTCTACCCTTAGTTTTACATTGTTGACGATTAAAAGAATTGCTTCTTGTTACGCAATATTCAGTTGCAATGATCTGCATAAAAAACGTTTGGTTAATATTATGATTGTTTTAACTGATAAGATAATGCTTTGGCTAATGACAAACATGTTTAAAATGAATCATATTTAATTCAGGAATTTTTATGTGTTTTTCAATGTAGGAAAAACTTTTTCACAGATTTCATTGGATTATAATTATAAAAGTAATTAATTTATTCATATACAACTAAATTCTCTGAAAGGCTCAAATTGTCAAATCTAAAGATTTTAAGATCCTTTATACTTGAAAATGTTTGAGTATTTTTAATTAATGTATAAATTTACACAAAATTGATCGAGAAAAAGCTTGGGCCCTTTTTGAGAAAACTGAATTTTTTATTTTCTTAAACAGGTTATTTAGCCTATTTTCATGAGAATAACTTAAAAGTGGAATTTTATGGGTATAAAATTCGCTGCAAAACTAAAAAAAATCGAATGTTTTATATCTTAAAGTTGCAGAGTTATAACACTCAGAAGTCGATTTTGAGCCTATACTTTTTTTTGCATAAATAAGAAATTCTAATTTTTCCGAAATCACTCATTTCCTGAACATCGTAGGTGAAAGTTGCTCTTAAATAAATTACTAGACTCTATTTTGAGTAAATGAAAAAAAACGCCGTATGGAAATTACGGCCTTCTTGTTTAAATTTACTCAAAATTGAGTCTACTTTCATTTTATTACTGGAAAATTTGATCTGCGTTGCTCAGGAGAAATTAGTTATTTCACAAAAACTAGGATTTTTTAGTTTCTCACAGAAATTATTCAATCGACATCTACTTCTATACGAGTAAACTTCTAAACTTTTAGAGATAGAACCTTCCATATTTTAATTTTTCAGCTAATTTTGTACGCTTTAATTCCGGTACAGGTATTTTGGATCAGAAATAGGTTAGAAAGACGCAATTTAAAAAAAACTAATATTTTTTCACCATTTTTCTAAAGTATTGAAAGGATTTAGTTATCGTAAGATAAATGGCGCCTACAATCTTTTTTTTTGATACTAAACTTGATACTTTGATTCCATAAAATTCCACTTTTAAGGTATTTTTATGCAAATATGTTGAATAACTTGTTTAAACAAACAAACAAAAAATAGAGTTTTGTCAAAAAGAGCCAAGGCGATTTTTTGTTTTTGTGCTCAAAATGAATTAAATTTATGATTTCGAGTTAAGGAAAAATTTATCATCCTGGATATAGAATACATTCTTATAAAAGGTTTATATAAAAAAAATCCATTGAAGATAATTTACAGTTATATCTTTTTTTTCTATGTAAGGGTTAATTTTGAACATGCATAAGATTACATAAATTATATATAAATATTGTATATATCTGTTTTGTGATAGTCTTGTCGTTAAGGATAAATTAGGTACGTACATGGCCAGAAACCGAGAGGTTCAAGGTAGTTTGAATTTGAGAAAAAGCTTAGATTTCCTTTGATAAGATGACATATTTTATGTTTGGTCATCAAATTGAACGACGTCGAGGCACGAAAGATGGTCGTAAAGCCCAAGACGCCAGTAAAAACGGTAGAAATCAATTTTACGTCTTGGAACGTAGGTGTGGTATAACTATTCATAAAGCACAATGCATCGAACTGAAAAGATCTTATATGCGTTATATACCTGTCTCCCAATCCTGGCTGGTTATATTTCCTCTTTATTTGATTCCCTTCCATTTTTGGGTTTGATTGCCTCTAATTCGAAGACAAATTATGATTTATGTCCTTTAGAATACTATAGAAATAGAATGTAACAATACAAATCGGATGAATATTTCATTTCTTTTTATAACGTTCGGAGGCCAGGATTATTGCATTTTTTACTATAAAGGATTGTATTTTATTTATTCGAAACAAAAACTTATATGACGAAAAAGTACTGAAAGACAAAAACTATCGATTAGACATTAACCGATTCATCTTAAGGAATATGACAGGGGACAGAGCCTTATCAAATATGAATATAGTTTAGCATATAGGGGAAAAAAGTATGGTTGCATGGTGATCTGGATGATCCTAATCTTGATGACCAAAAAAATGTAAGAAAAAGTGACACTCGGTATTATGAATAAATGTGATTAACTTTGATGATCCGTTGATATTAAAAAGGTTGCGTGATAATTTCGATTTTAGAGTAATCTTTGGATTTCCTCAATTTGGAAAATTTTCAGTTTTTTAAAGCCTGGCAATGACAGAGCATTCTGCTGAGATTTAAATGGTAATACTTTCTTTCATTTTTCTTGCTGTTTGTTAACTTTTGTTGTATTTTTTTGCTGACTCATTTTTGTTTACTGAACCTAATTCCAAATCTTCTTAACATCGCAGGTAAACCTTTTCTATTTGTTGAGCTTGTTCGCCCTCACTTGGTCGGGGTCATTGCGAATTTTGGAATGTCAGCAGCCTTGCGACCTGTCCAGGTGCATTCCAACCGCCCTCTCTCTCTTTCTCTCTCTTGTACAGCCCTGCAGAAGAGGCTCAAGTTGTTTCGTCGAGTTTCATGGTTGCGGTACCTCTGTATTGGCCTCCCTCTTTCCTTCTCTTTCTTTCCCCATTTCTTTGCATCTCTCTTCTTCTATCTTTTTTCCTCTTTCTCTCCACTTTATCTTTCTCTTTTTCCCCTTTTTTTATCTTTCTCGATGTCCTCCCTACACTCCTCTCTCCCTCTCTCTTTTTCGTCCCTCTTTTCTCTTCCTCCCTTCGGTCGTTTGCTTTCTTCTTGCACAGAGATTCGTAATTCGACGAACGGGAAGACGAAGATGAGGGCGAGAATAGCCACGACGAGGAGTCTCAACCGATTTAAAGCTCTGATCATTACTCCCCAGTCCTGGCGAATCCCAAGTTCATGTACCCCATCCTCTCCATCCTCGAATCTCGAATTATATTTCGCGTAATAATGCTCCAAGAATAATCACGTGCAGAGAAATAAGAGGATGAGGAATTCGGAGGATGAAAAGGATGTGGTTAACGCGAATTCCGATTTAGTGCAACGCTTATTTTTATTTTTTGTGTATTATATGCCGGCACGTGAAATACACGTTGTGAAAGTATGTTTCTCTTTCGCGCGTGCACTCATCTGCGATTGATCACTCCAGAACCGCAGGTCGTTCACCCGCGCTTAAATCAAACACCGATGTCAACAAAATGTCATATCCTTTCCTCTTACAAACACAAATTTTTTCAAATTCATCAGGGATTTTTATTTCTTTAATTTGTTCATTTTATAAAGACGAAATTGCGGAATGAGTGGATCTTAAGATTTATAAGTGGTAGCGGAATATAACTTAAATTTTGAATGTTTATATATAAATAACCTGTTTGCCCATTTTAAGGAAGAGGTATTAGAGAATCAGGTATCGCAGAATAAATGTCTGAATGAAACTGAAAGGGATCTTTTCATTGAATTTTTAATACTTCAATGCCGGAGACAGTTGTTAAAGAAACCAAAAATAAGAAACGTTCGTACGAAAAAGTTTCATCGACAGCCCATGAGTTATCTTTCGCTTAATATTGTAAGAATAATATTTAAAAAACAGCGAACACAGTATATAAATATTGATCAAAAAATTCACATTGCTGCTCGCGGGCACGAAAACCGCTGTAAACTTCATCCACGTAGATTTATCACCGACGAATTCGAACATAAACGATCGTCGGATCTCCTGCTTATATCGAAGCCCAGTGGTGCTCAGATTTTCATATTCGACACGATATTAATATACCTACAAACGCGTAGTCGTTTTGAAAAGAAGTGAGCGCATCAGTAAAATCGAACCCCACGCTATAAAAGTGGAGAACGTTTATTTCGGTTTATGCACACCAAGGCGCGTGACCGTAACGGGAATGAATCCAACGATCGAATCTCAGGGGGTACATGTGCACGATCGCATAACCAGCGAGAATTGCATCCCATACGGTACGATCTGTATAAAATAATTTTTTTCACTTAACTCCTTTTCACGTTCTTATCATTATTTATTTTCGATTCAATCGCTTTTAAAGAACGCCCCACGTGCATGAAAAACATATAGGGAAAAATTACTGACTACGTGGGTGCTAGGGAATGCGAGCAACCGCGGAAAAATGTCAATGGGTGCGGTGTTGCTTTGCCCACAGTATTTTATTCTATTACCTACGTATGTGTCGTATTGATAATTTATTTTATGGAAAATAGGTTTCAGTGATACAATCAATGAGAATGTCGCGCTGATCGAATGACGCTTTCTGTGGTGCATCTTTTTAGTTGCGAATATAGTTCTAATATACATGCATTTATCTTAGAACCTTGTTTAATATTTAATTATTTTGACAATAAGTCTGTATCACCCGCGGCGTATAAAAAAGGCTCCATTGTTTTCGCGACAGTAACGTCCGGTTATATCAAGTAGATTATTATCATGGATGCCTTGAAAGGGGTCTCGTCGAAAATAACAAGATTCGTTACGCAAAACCGACTTTAGACTCCATTTCGAGGTTGAATTTCTGCATCTATTTTTTGGCAATCTATGTCTCATTTAGCGTGAAGGTCGGTTTATCGCGTCCATCGTATTTTTTTGCACATTTCCTGTAATGTCTTTCTGTAGCGTATTTGTCCGAATTCATTTCATGAAGTAATATCACATGTTATTTTAACCTCATGTCTACACTCTGCACGCATATATCGTATACTTCTAGATCGCATACTTCACAAAAATTGCGTTCTATTTTCAAAAGAAATCGGGTTTGAAAATGTTTTGATGTTTTCAAAGTCCACGTGTGTAGTACACTTTTTAATAGAATATGGAGCATCGATAATATTGTGACGCAAGAATATGAAAAATGATGAAGCAATGAAAATTCATTCTGGGAATAATGTATGTCAGCTGTTGTGAACAATATTATTAATTTGGGAGCTGTCACATCGTACGTATGCGGATAAAGTTATCCAGATGTAGAGCGAACGGCCCTAATCTCGATTGCTTTTGGAATCTCGGTTACACGAGCCCCGTACGTTTTTGCATCCACGCGCATACGTCTACCTTGGCTGATCATGATTGTAAACGGCGGCATTACGTAAGCTACGTGATTTATAAATATCGTATTTGGTGCAAGGTGGCGAGATAATCAGACCGCGGTTTCACGACTGTAACGAGGCTCCATTTTGCATCGCGGCGTTCCTTCGTTATTTGCAAATCACGTCGATCTTTACCATTAACCGCAGGTTTCAGAAACACCATATACAGAAAAGTGGATGTCCCAGCTGGAGAAAATATACCTATGCTCTCTAAAGATGGAATCGAATCCGCGAAACGTTTCCTCCAAATCAGAAAGGCATGCAAAAAATAAGAATTTTGTTCAGGAAATGCTTTCATCAATTAAGATTGCAATTAAAAATATATATAAGTCTTTCCAAACCGAGTACGTTACAGGAAGTGGCAGCTGACGTGGCTTAACTTAATTTTCAGTGTATGCTTCATATATAACTCATATAGCGCTGCAATTAACGGCTGACTTTTTAGTGGTTAAAAGGATCGAGTCAGCATACGAATGATGAACGCATCGGCATGCGAGTTGGGTTTGCCATAGCGAGAATTTTAGGCTTGTCAGTCGGCCCAGAAAATCGTTGACTCGCGCATTTAAGCAAATGCGGTCAACACTTTTTTGACCTGTGCCGACAGTACCGGCCTATTGTTGCAAGCAGAATGCCTGCTTATTTTGGTTACGATATGCCTGCCTTTCTACGTGCCTTGTATGCATAAGTATATGATCATACGGTGCCTAAGTACTGTTAACGTACGTATACACATAACGTCCTACGTCTGACCGGGTCGGTTTTACGCATCTTTTCGTCATACCCGAATGTTTTGCATAAGAAAATCGTTAGGCAAATGCCGCTGAGTGAGTTCTCGTAAGAATCTCAAATCACTTATATTTTTCCAGAGTGAGAATATATGAGCGATCGTGAGTGAAATATTAACTCGAGCTGCTGAAGGATTTATGGCTTTCTTAAAATCTGGCGCTCGTTTCGTGCACCACTTTGACTCAGAGGAAAGAAATTAATGCACAATGTGCATGATTAAGCACTTTAGTAATTAGGGTTGAACTTTAATAATCAGTTATTCAAAAAATAAATACCCTGTTGGTAAACACAAGTTCGTGATGGGTTTTTGTACGGGATTAGCATTTAATATTCTTATAATGTACGAGTCTTATTAGATTGTTTCCCGTTCCCGTGCTTAGGAAGCCGATGTGTATTTCGTTTCGCTTGCCTATTGTCAAAACTATTACGACACGTTGATTTATGAAAATGTTTGAGAAATCTTTGGAAATTTCGTGGTGTAACGGTACATAGCGCGACTTGTCACCAGGCGGCACGAAACTCGCTACCTTGAGAACCTTCATCCCAGTGAATGGAACTACGTTGGGTTACTCTACGGTGCATCCATACAGCCCGTATCGATCGCTCGCGGTGATTAATCGAACGTTCGAATGGCGAAGGGAGGGGGTGGGACTGGGCGAGAAGGAGGCAATAAGTCCTCTCTATTTCGTCGAAGTCGAGCTTTGCTTTTTCATCGTCTACTTCGCCATTTGCCGTAGAAGCCTTGTCTACCGGCAAACCTTACCTTTATAAGGACTTCATTGAAAACGCACTGCACATCGCCACCTACCCCATCCACGATTGCACATCCAATGAGTGTCCACCGTCTAATGATATTCCCCTTCTCGATCGTTAGTCAAGATAACTCTGCTTGTTTTTTTCGTGTTCGCACAAGCTTCATTATTTATTTTAATCACAGTCTCAGTATTATGGAAAAAAAGGTGGAAAGAAGATCTACTGAGGAAATTGATAGAGGGATTTTATTTGATATTTTTTATTGCATATTTTCTCTAATGGGAAGAGCCGATCCGATCACTTCAAAGTCCTTGTTGCAAAAAGGGATAAAAGTATCCTTAGGATCACTTTCTTATCTCCTGGTTCTAAAAAAACAACAACTTTCTTGAGATTTCTCGAGTGGCCAGTCAGTTGACCATTAATTGCCGATGGCGTTGCAACTGTGGAGTCGCAGCTTTTTAAGACATCTTGAGTGGCTGCTTGAAAATTGATTGCCTCTGGCATCGCAACATTGTTATACTTTTTGATCTCCTCGCTGAAATATTTCTCGCTGCTAAGATATGCGGGCTCGTTTCTTTTAGGTTCTCCTCTGTGTGTCTTCGGAGAACCAAAAGAGTAAGAGACGCCGAGTGACAAGGGCTCTCTCAGATGTTTGAGTGGGACTCTCTGCTGACATTTCTCAAAGCGGAAAAGAAGAGACTAACAAATGCTCAATGATTATTAACGAATCTGCAAAGTTGTATCATTAATTTCAAGAAATGATAGTCTCCCTTGACGTCAGTCAAAACGGGTTCTAGAGACATATCTTCAGCCACCAATCACTGAGTGTTCTCCAATGAGGTTTGTGTTCGGACAGAAAAAATGGGTTTGTAGACATTGTAAATCAGGGTTGTCAGGAATGCAAATGGGAATCTTGAAGAATAGCGTATAGTTGAATAGGAGAAATGATAGACTGAAAGAAATTAAATAAAAAGAAGGATTTGAATCTTACCATGAGTAGGATGTTGCTAATTTCACTGTGAAGTTAGATCGTAATTTGTAAATTGTACAATAGTCAGTTGCTTCGAATCATCCACACAAAGAAAGAATCGACGGGAGCGATCGCTAAGGATGTTAGTTCTTCCAAGAAAGCTCGAGGGTACATCAATGACTGATCTCGACGAGTTTACATTTACGGAGTTTCGCCTAGCGAGAATTCCGCGTTCTCAGTAATGCGATTTCCGCGTACTGCCCGGGCTGCTGTACCTTGAACCTGTTCCTACATGTTTATACCTCGAAGTACCCTGCACTTGGAGCACTTTTGTGTACCTCAAAGTGCGGAAAGCATAAAGTATATGCTAACCTTGTCTTTGTTTCAGATGTACATCAGTAGGTTCTTTAATCAGAAATTTTTAATCCGGAATCTAGAGCACTGTTCTATTTACATTCCGAATATCTCTGTTTTCCATAAAGTTTATGTAATTACGTTTATATTGCATTGACAAATATAAATCAGATTCTACAAAGCCAGGTTATTCGGTGAAATTCTTGTATAATAAGTAGCTTCGTGAAAAGACATATTTCAGTTAGTCGACGAAGCATCGGTTCGCTCTTCCTCGAGCGAAAGCCGATGGTGCATTACGAGTAAGGACTCACAAGTCGAGGATGATTTATTCGATGATCCTTTGTATCGGCGAGGTGCGCGTGCATGCGAAAATAAAACCTCGCAAATATGGATCTCCCGAAGGAATATCCGTTCGGAATTAGTAGGGAAGAGGGAAGAATAGCAGTTCATGTCAGGATCTTCGTCATTTCGTGTTGTGTCTTTCTTGTTCCTCGGGATGTTCCGGCTTGTTTTCCTCCTCCGGGCGCTTGTGCTCGTCTTCGTCCACCACCGGCAATTAGCCTCACGGTCACGACAAGGACATCCACTTCGTGATAGGCTAAACACAGGTCGGCTACTCTATGAGATATTGCCTCCGATCGAAGGGCCGTGGTGGCTTGGACCGGACGGATAATTTGCGATCGTTACGATTGGAGTTGATCAAGCTTTAGGTTGCTCTTAGTCTTCGCAGAAGCGATCGCTGCAAGAATGTGATGATCCGTCGATAAAGTATATCTTCTAACCACGTCAACATCATTGCATTCGTGAAGTGAATTTCGAAAGATGTTAATTTATTCAAGAGTCTACAACAATCTAAAATAGCTCTTTAGATGATAATTTCTCAGAGCTGACGATTAGCTTAGGTGTTGATGGTGCCAATAAAAATAAATGGCTATAAGTAATGAAAGGATAAGTGATAAAAAGTGTAGAGTAATAAAACTATAAGTGATGGAGGTTATAGTAAATTATATGAAGAAAATATTTAATTGCAGCTTATAACAGCTCGTAAGTTTATTTTCAATTCAAAACATTAATCATCTATATTCTATATTGAAATTACTATTACAACATAGTTTATTACAACGATAGTTTTCAAAACTCAGTTTTTAAAAAAATGATTTCTTACTATCAAATGCGAGATCATAAAGGTCCGAGGGAACATCATCCTGTCGATTTAGATAGAAGTTCTCTAATCACACGCGTACTTGAGCAATGAGCATTCATTGGATAGATAGTCTTCTATGTACGTGCAAGGCGAGCGTTATTTTAATAACGCGTAAATCGCAGATGTCAATGCGCTCCCACGCCATATACTTCTATCAAGCATCCATTTTTAGTACCTGCTTATTATCGAACGACGCGACATGCATTTATGATACCGGTTTATGAAGTCGAACTAACCTCCGAGGTGTTCAGAAATGTTTAGGGAGTTGGATACAACTTTTCTGTAAATGCATATTAATTTTCTATAATATAGTCAATTAATTATGTGTTCTTTTCATCAGGAGAATGGATATTTCATCGACGTTCCAGTTTCGCGATCGTTGAAACACCCTCGACGATCGATGGATCGTTTTACCTGGCAATTAGCCTTCGACACGAACCTCCCGATTGTGACCTTACCCTCGCGAACACGCGTACCTACCTATACACTCCGAGATGGCCTTATTTATGCTTAGCTCGATTGGATAACTCACCATGCACCAACCACCCTGCTACTAAGTACTTTGCGATCACGTACCGATTTATCGATCGATAAGTTTCAGCCACAGTTAAGGAGATACTCATCTGAGATTTATTGTGCTCCTCGCTTGCAGCCACATTTTCGTAATTTTTTCTTCCTTTTCGCCTCAAACGCGCTTTTTTCATAAATTGATAAGCGCTCTTCAGAAATGAAAATTACTGTCTACAAGACACAAAGAGACAACAGTTTCTAGAATAATCTGTATGCAGGGCTGCTACAGAACCTGGAAAGGCTAGAAAATATCTGAAATTTTCAGAAATTGTGCGCTTTGTGTTGATTTTGAATGATGTTTACTACGTACAGTCCATACTTCAAAGTTGAGAAAGTTTTCAAAATAATGATTTATAAAATCGAGAAAAGTATACTCATTATTAATTGTAATTAATTTTGCAAGAGATATGGAAGCTTACTTAACAAGAACATAACTTAAGTTGAGATTGTTTAACACCAAGGATGTTTACCGACCACCTAGTAAATGGACAGCTATGACCAAACATGCATGGTATCAGGATCACAAATTTGACTTTGACCAAACCACAATCCTTGAAAAAACCACTAATTACAAAAAAAGAATGTTTTTATTTATTTCTGAGATATATTTTTGCTTCATAAATATTTAACAAACATGAATGCCAAATTTCAAAACTACGGCCTTCATTGAGAAAAAGGGGACTTAATTTATGTTCAATCACGAAGGGTAGTGTGGTAAAAAAAACGGAAAGTTAGTTTAAAATTTGCTTTTTTTTTTTAGCTTTTGTGTTAGGCTGGATCCGTGTAGTTCTAAAATTTTCTTAGAATATATTCTGATAGTACGTTAGTCGTGTAGTGAAATGGCTAGAATAGTTAGACAAATAGTGAAACTCTCGTCTGTTCGGCAAGCTGTCTAAAAATGTCTGTTCACTTCATGAAACGGATACAAATTCTGGACAGATAATATAACTGTCGATTATCAATTTGCAATTCTCTAGAATTTATTGAATTGTATAAGTATTTCAAGAAATGTCCAAATACACTAAATGGATAATAAATAAATTCTATATTCTCAATGAAACAGTACGAAGTGTATAACAGTACGAACTGAACAATGGGAAAAACTGACTGGGTTTTAAAGCAAACGTTCTGCAGCATTTTTTTATGAGTAGGAATATTGAAAAATATATATTATAATAAAATTAATATTGAATTATATGTAAATTATAAATATATCTTTTAATCAATGAAATATCTGCTTTTTAACAAGGTTATAAACAGTATATTTATTAGGGAGGTATATTTTGAAGTGAAACTTCTTTTGGGATGGTTTTACTTCTGCCGTGTGGCCCCACTGCCACACACTGTTTTTTTTTCTCGGTCTAGTATGAAATGGTACAATTTCAAATGTTTTTATTTTGACATATTGCCTATAAATTTGAAGTCCCAATTTTAAATGTTAATTTGATTTAAAGGTTTTAATTTTAAACTCCGAAAGCCTTTATTCGAAGATTTAACATTTTTTAAATTATTTGTAGTTAGTTCGTTGATTTCACAACACATTGATGATAATTTCCTTTAAGTTAGAGATATAAAATTCCTATAGTCGTAAGTACGGCCGAAACATACATAATTTTTCAAATAAAATTATATCAATAGGTGAAGGTGGATCCTATACGGAGTTTTTATCATCTTATTATTGGAGGGATTTAAAGGCCCAAAATGACGGCTCAAGCATTTTTTATATAAAGACAAATTTGAACGATTATTGAGATATTTAAATAAAAATAGATAGAATTGTCCTTAAAATGAAACGAAATATTTTTTATTTTCTGATCCAAGCATAAAACTTTATGGAAAGAATATTCCCCCTATCGTATCAACACGAACGAAATCCATTCCGATAAAAGATAATTTTAATACAGATTTTTAGTATCATGGGACATAAATCGCCATGGTTTTTCTTTACAGCAGAGCTATTTTCATATAAGGAAAGAAATTTTTCTCATGTGCACACCATATAATGCGATAATGCGGTAATTTATATTGCAACAGTACTTTACAGTACCACTGAGAGCAATGGTGCTTAATAACACAGGAGTCGCAAAACAATAATGCACATAAGTTTGACATAGGCTACCATATCATATTAGTGGTTTATATCAACACTGTAAATGTCCTTATCACGCTCCCAGTTCAACGATTTTATCGGTTTATCATAATTGTAAGCTCTCGTACATTCAACGAAGTTCAAATATGTCTCGAACTCAAAGATGGTGGAGAAATATATTTTAACAACCCCTCTGGTAGCTGCGTTTGTAAATAAAATAGAAGCAAACATAAATGCTAATTAAGCCCCTGACATTTGGCTCTAATTTCTTGAGATTTTCAACAAGAGAACCTCATTTATCAAGGACGGACGAAGGTGACGGCCCCACTTAGAATTGAGATTATGAAATTCGCGGCATATCGATTCCTTCTACTATAGTTCAAATTTCCAGCCAAAGGTGTATGTTTCTATAAAAATACTTTTTCGTCAAAGGAAATAATATCAAGAATCTGTACATGTAAAGGCTGGAATTATCAAAAAGAAAATATACTACACTCATCACACAAAAAATAAAATTGTAGATAGTATAAAAATGTACATGTAATGAGCTCAAATGGCGTAAATTATTCATAACATCTCAACAAGCTCTTATCCAGTTGTGCTAAATGTTTTTCTAAATATTGTGCCGAATATTGTGGTCAAAAGTTGTAAGAAATTTGTTTTCACATATTCTATTAATTTAAAATGATCTACTCTTGAAAGTGACCTACTATTGAATAGTTTATCCTACTACTTAATTTTCTCTTCCGGCCTATTTTATCGTGTACTAAATTAAATTCAAAGGAATTTATTATGAATTCCAAACGATTTATTATTAATTCCAAACAATTTTAGATTAATTGCAACAAGTTAAAAAATGAATGTTTGCAAAAATATGTCGAACAATAGAAAATTAAAGGTAGATCTTGATGGCAGGTGGAGGTTATGTGTCATCTGTATATATCCGTATTCCTTGCCGGATCTCAATGTTCTCTTCCGGCAAATTTTGCCGGATTTTAATTTTCTCTTCCGGCATATTTTTAATAACGTCATAGTTTTCCGTAAATTATCATAAATTTTCACAACTTTCGTATATTTTCATAAATTTCATAAATTTCCACAAACTTCATAAATGTCAACAAATTTAATAATTTTTCCAAAAATTTAATAAATTTCCACAATAATGATAAATTTCCATTATTTTTAGAAATTATGGTAATTCATCAAACTTTTCATACATTTTTAAAATTATGCTAATGGATGGAAATATATGAAAATTTAAATAAATTTTATAAAATAATGGTAATAGATCGGTAACTTTTATGACCAATCACACAAGTGCCTTCCCGACCCCCATGAGATGTTTGGAAGGGGTAGGGGTGTAAACCAACATTATTTCTGGAACCAGTCACAGCGGTGCCTTGCCGGAAGAGAAAATTAAGATCCGGCAAAATGTGCCGGAACAGAAAATTAAAATCTGGCAAAATATGCCGGAACAGAAAATTAAAATCCGGCAAAATATGCCGGATCCGTATGCACTACGATAAAAATAAATGGTAGTTGAATTGAATCTATCATAATAATTCAATTATTTCAACTATAAGTTTATAAATGAAAGAGTACAATAACCAAATTAGAAAATGATGATATAAAGTTTGTTTGACTGTGAATTATTATTAATGACTAATTCGCAGCAAACGATTTATTCATTTGGTTGCAAAATTAATCAGTCAAATATTGAATTACCAAATGAATTAGAACAGCTTGACTACACTGTTAAAAATAGTATTAAATTTAGAATACCAATGTATATTAAAATTAATATCTCAAGCGCATAAAATCGCTATTTATGTACGTGCTTATTAAATTTCATACATATTCATGATAATCGCTCAGATAATTCGATGTTACACCAAATTAAAATAATATTAGCAGTAATTTTCTATTCTCAATAATAAAACATGATACCTTCTTACAATTAATCCAAAATAAAATTGGATTCTAAGTCGAAAAGTTCAAGTACGTAAATAAATGACAGACCTAACCTACAATCAACTGCACTCGCATTAAATTTCTACCATTCAGGGCAAATTTTGAAAAGAGTTCCACATGTACGTTGCACTTTGATCATAAAATGCAATCCAATCGACGAATTATAGATTATTACTTCAATTGCGAATACTTTATAAGATTTAAAGAAATAAAAGCACTTTGAGTTTTCAAGCATGTTGCTATACCGACCTGTATATTATATTTAATATAAAGTGTACAGCTATTCATATTTTAATATATATTAAATTTCAACTACCTTGTTTGCAAATGACTTCATATAAATTTGTATTAAATTTAATACGGATTTTTCTAGCATTGTATGTGTTCGTAATTTTTACTAATTAAACAGTCAAATCTGTATTAAATGAATCATTAAAAGGCTTAGCACTATTTGAAATTTTCACTTATTCAGATTTGGAATAACCTGTATGAAGTTTCATATATAAAATTTTTCGAAGTTAACCAAATGGCTCCAGCTGGCGGAAACTAGGCGCTTTATCCTAATTTGTTCGTTTTTCTTTTAATTTGTTGTAAAGTTATTCAAAAGTGCCATGTATTGATATGCGAGTGCGGTCTTCAAATTGACATGTCCAAACGACATGGTTCTATCTCGGTACATGCAAGTGGAAAAGTTATTTACCTAATTCTTAGAGCACTATTTTTGCCAACATAATTTACATCATATTTTCAAGCTTTCAAACTTCACTAACCAAGATAGAGCCGTTCTAGCTGAAGCATCAAAATAGATTTTTGTCACTAGAATACGTTTAAAAGTTAATTCCTATCTGTCGTATCCAAATAACAAAGTTCCACCTCGGAGAGACCAAATGAAAAGGTGCTAACTCGGGAAGACATAACAAAAGGGTGCAAACTCAAGTGGTGAACTCTCGAAGCTTCAAAACCCCGTATAAATTGTATCGGTAACATCAGCGACCTCAACTCTGTAGCATATTTTCATTAGGTCTCCTCGAGATGGAGTCTTGTTATTTGGAAACATCGAAACATAAATGATATAAAGCATGAATTAAAAATGTGTGGTAGGCAGCAAATGTACTCTTCATCATTTATACTCTTATAGCATTAAAAGTGAAATATAACTTTTAGAGAACTTTTCAGATTAAATTTAAAAAAATTTATTTTGAACATGAAAAAGAAACTAACATCCATGATCATAAGATAATTTGTTGAAGAGAAAAAGGGGAAAAATGGTTAGAGAAATAGATCAAGGGATTTTTTTAGATTGATGGGATATTATAAGTGGTAATAATAAGCGCGATATTCTACTGTTTAAGCAGTTGTTTTAAATAAAGCCTGCCTCATATTCAATCACGTTTTTATACGCCCGCTTTATTGTCTGCGTTTCCTCGATTTATACTTGCTCGTCGCGCGTGATGGGTTTCCTACTCTTTTTAGTGGCTACAAAAATGTACCGTTCACGCATTACCAAGGGGTGCTAGATCACATGCTACGGTATGGCACCTAGACCACCTTTAATCTCCACATTCAATTATAAATAATTATCAATTTTTCTATAATTTTGAAAATTCTACTGGTACTATACAATAAATCTATTTGCACCACACAGAGAGACTTTCAAGCTTCTAGGTTCAAAATTAAACAATTTTAGGTAGAAAGACTGATAGAATAATGATCTATTTTTAACGATGCCTTCAAGTTTGGAGAAATTAAAGAAGTAATACAAATTATTTGAATTTATAAATTTTCTTTAACTGAAACCCAGAAAAATTTGTCTGGATTTGAACAAAATTGGTTTTGACTTATGAAACCATTTTTTCAATTTCAGAATTGAATATTAAATTGAAAATAATCTTACTCAAATTCAGACAAGCTTTACTTCAATTCCAACAAATTTTGCTGGAATATATCAACAATATTAAGGTATCGCCATTTTAAGCATTTGCTTTTCTATGCAGAAATGTCCAGTATGAAGCTACGCTTCATATCTTTAAAGACTGAACGGTTCCATTAACATTGAAATTTAGATTTATATTAAAAATTGAAAATCAAAAAATTGTATCGAGTCGAATTAAAAACTAACACAAAAATAAAATCATAAGATATTGGCGAATTGCCAAATTTTGATTTATGTTGAAATTCATACTTGTATTTTTTTAAATAATCTTTTAATTATACATATTTTTGTATTATACATACACTATACAAGTAGAAGGCGAGCAATTTCCCACTATACAATAGTGATTATGAATACACCGTAAAAGTATGAATACTTGATTTGCATATTCAATTCAAATTTATTCAATTTTTAACGCTTGAAGACACAAAACACTGGGGTTTCTGTTAGAACCAATTTTTGGTTCCAAAGGAGCTGCAACAAAAAGGAACCTCTCTTGCTAAAAAGGAACCCAAAATGATGAATGGTTTCTAAATGAACGCAAAGCATGGATTGAAACGGTTCCAATGGAGCCCTTTTTCACTTCAGCCTTGAGTCACTACGGAGATTTTACAAGTTTATGGTGTACATTTTACTTTGTAATTCGAATTCAATAATATTGCACTGAGAAAAATTTAATGAAGAAACTACAACTATAGATATTAGTCATTCTTGAAAGGAAGATAGCGCACATGAAATATGACAGTTTTTGAGGATAAGTTGAAAATCCGAGATTTTCATCCGCGCATGTACCAAAAAAGCGCGGTGCTATTTAAAATTATATAATATACACTTGTAATAATACGTTAATACTACATTTTTGAAAGAAGTTAGGTATTTTTTTTATTCACTTTAATTTGTTTTAAAAAAGAATAACACATTTTTGTTAATATTTATCTGTATGATTATTCATAGTCTTTCTTGATTTCAAATAGGCTCGCGCTTTTCAGCACATGCGCAGTGTAAAATGTGAATAGCCATCTATCGGATATCAAAGAACTAAAAAGGAACTCTCAAAAGAGTTCCATTGGAGTCTCAGTTCTAAATGATACCAACTTTTACTCGAGCCGCAACTTTACTGAACCCTCATTTTTTTCTGTGACTTATTATTTATTCATATATAGTGTTCAGAAGTGGACTGAGATTCAACAACCGACCCAGTAAAAGTCTTGCAGACCAGCCCTAAAAGCCGTTGTAACTAGTTTTTTTAGAGTTCAAAAGATTTCAAAGATTTCCAGGGATTTAAAAGGATTTCATCAGATTTTAAGGGATGGGAACAATTGCAAAGGATTTAAAAAGCTTTCAAGGAAATTTAGAGAATTTCCAAGAATTTTAATTATTTTAAGAAATGTTCAAAGCTTTCACGCGATTTAAGGAATTTAAAAATATTTTCAAGATCTTAAGGCAATCCAAGAAATTTCACAAGAATTCATTAGGAGATTTAATATTAATATATATAAAGAATTTCATAGGATTTCAAACATTTGATGATGATGATTATTATTATTATTATATCATTAAGCCGTTTCCCTTTCGGGGTAGGCGTGAATTGCTCGGTTGGAAAGTAGTGATGTGTGGAATAATTTCAAATATTTCGGTTAATATGCGATTTTAAAGAATTTCGAAAGGTATGGAAGAATTTCATAGGATTTATAAGATTTTTGGATATTGAAAAATATTTCAAGAGACTTGAAAGGATTTTCAAGATTTACAAATATTTCACAGGATTTTCAAGGGATTTGATCAGATTTTCATAAGAATTAAAGGATTGCAATGTATTTCAAAGATTTGAAAAGATTTTCAAATATTACAAGGGATTTCAAAAGATTGCAAAGGATTTTTTAAATTTTAGGGTATTTTAAAAGACTCCAATGTATTTTCAAAAGATTAAAAAAATTCAAAGTAATTTAAGGTATTTTAAAGAATTTCAAGGAATTTTCAAGATTAAAAAATTTGTCAAGGAATTTCCAAGGATTTGAATAATGTTATTAAAAGATTTAACAAAATTGCATGCTGTTTAAAAGAATTTCCTAGAATATCGGAAGAATTTGAATTATTTTATAAGACCTATATGGTTCAATGCAATCTTAAAAAGATTCCAAGGAATTTTAAAATAATTTAATGGATTTCAAAGAATTTATTCCCAAGAATTGAGGAATTTTAAAGCATTTAATAAGGTATTTCCAAACATTTTGAAGAATTTTATAAATTTTAGGGTATTTTAAGACACTTTAAGAATTTCAAGGAATTTGACAGATTTAGGGGCATTTTTAAAGATTCCAATGATTTTTCAATAGATTTCAAGAATCTAAAGGGATTTTAAAGGATTTTGAAGATTTTAGGGTAGTTTAAGAGATTCCACGGAATGTACAAAAGCTTAACAAATGTCAAAATATTTCAAAGGATTTGAAATGTTTTAGAGCATTTCCAAGGAATCCACGGAATTTTCAAGAGACTGAAAGGATTTTATCAAATTTCCGAGTATTTAAATAATTTTAAAGGATTTTAAAAGCTCTTAAGGTATTTCAATTGATTTTCCAGGATTTCAGGAGAAAGCATCAGCTTTCATGGAATTTCCTGGGATTTTTAATGGAATTTATTGGATTTCGACGCTTTATAAAGATTGAAAGTGGTGTTATAAGATAAGAAGGGGTATGAACAGGAATTCCATAATATTAAATAATTTTAATAGAATTTCCAAGATTTAAAGGGGTTTTAATGTTTTTAATTTTAAAGACATTTTTTTAATTGATATCAAAATAGACACGAATCGTTGAAAAATATAGTATTCCCACAAAACCTACCAAATGCTTGTTTCTACATATAGTGCAATTTAAAATTGAAAATGTCCATAACTGTACGAACTGTACATTTTAAATTAGTTTGATCTAGTTAACAACACTAAAATAATATACTGTAAATTAAAAAATATGTAGCGTTCCTGATTCTGCATTTAAAAATTAAGAAACTTCAAAACAAATATTTGCGAATATAAACTTCTGAAGCTAAACAACGTTAGTTTCAAGACCACAAAAGTTTAATTAATCTAAAAGCATTGAAAATGATATAATTTCCAATGGAAAAATTTCGAACTTAAGTAATGAAAACTTTTTTTAAATTACCATTTTAATCTAAAGTGCAAAAGTAATAGCTTGAAAATAAATTATAAAGCATTTTCATGCTAGCGGAACAACTTCATGTTGCTTCAAGTTAAAGATGATGATGTGAAACTGACGTAGGGGAAACCACCCTACAGTAGATAATCTTTAATTTAGAATAATAATGTATGTAAAATAATTATTATAATTTATTTAACAGTTAATACACAATACGTGTTAATATATTAAAATTACAATCCATTATTTTACTTATATTTCTGCTTATAATGAACGATATTATCTACTGTTGGATCATTATCTACTGTAGGGTGGTCTCCCCTATACTAATAAACTGTCATATTGATATGACAGGAATTCACGAGACAAAAAACACGCGAAAAGTGAGCAGAAACATAGCAGCTTCAGTGTGGACAACGTGAATAAATAAATTCAAAGACTATTATATAATTGCAATATGCCTGAAAAGAAATTTTAAAGTACGCAAGGTGATTCTAATAACTCGAGATGCGTCCAAATTTGTACTTAAATAAACTAAAGTTCAATTTCGCTCAAATTACTTATATTGGCGAGTTGATTTAAAAAACTAAACTGTATTTACTTGAATATCTCGTCTACCTTAGGAAGAGCTTAGATTACATTTTCGAGCAATAATTAGAATCAGGTCGCGTGGAAAATTGACTTCTCGGTTATAATCCGTGTACAATTAATTATGACTTCATTAGCAGTGTATTTCCATAATCCATACTGCACAATCCACAATCATTCAGGACCATTCGTGCTGACATACGAGAGGTAGATTATCGAGGGTGATTATTGTGGTAGGTAGAACAGACGCTGATAATCTCTGTCGACAAAAACGTTTTTACGTTTCCATCCAACCAGCAATTTACTAACAGAAAGTCTAGTCAACGTAAATTAAAAGTAGATTTGTTGGAGATAATATATTATAGCAACACAATAATCATACATTCAAAAGGAAGTATTTTAGATTTTTGATTGAAAAATAAAATAAAATCATATAATATTAATGGGTGCAGTTCCGAAAAGTACTTATCTCCGATTGATTTGAAACTAGGTATGCCCACGTATTTTGACTCGATGATTATGAAAATGATAGTGAAAATACCCGCAAACTTGACTTTCAATGTCAAAACACCAAAAAACGGTGTTTTTCATTTTTTTCACTATATTTCAATAAATATTGGTTTGAGAGGAAAAAGTCTTCAATAAAAGTTGTAGCCCTTGAAATAATAAGTATTTTATGTTCTTGAAACTTGTCGCCTAGAAAAATTAGATAATGCGAAGGGCGGGAAGGCACCCCTATGATAAGCCACAGCAATAATGTAGGTCACACACCTTCCCCTTTTCAACGTCAATAGGGGGGGGGGGGAAGCACACCTGTGACTGGGTACGGAAATACTGTTTGTCAAACCCTTACCCCTTTTCAACGTATCGTGGGAGGATATAATGTAGGTCACATACCTCCCCCTTTCCAATGTTATGTGAGGGGGAGGGGAGTCACCACTGCGACTAGCCATAGAAATAATGTAGGTCACATACCTTCCCCTTTTTAACGTCTCGTGGGGAGTGGAAAGATACCCCTGTGACTAGTCACAGAAATAATTTTGGTCAAATCCCTAGCTTTTTCAACGTTACGTGAGGGGTTGGGGGGGGCACACCTGTGACTAGGTGCAGAAATAATGTTGGTCAAATACCTCCCTTTTTCCAACGTCTCGTGAGTAGGGAGGGGAGGGGCTGCGACTGGCCATAGAAATAATGTAGTTTTGTGGGCTAGGGAAGGCACCCCCGTGACTCGTCACACAAATAATGTAGGTCACATACCTTCCCCATTCCAACATCTCGTGGTGGACAGGAGTGCCACAAGTCTCATTCCAAGCAGTTCTACACTTGGTACCAACGTTTTCCTATTTTTCTACAAAAATATTGTTTTTTTTTTTTTTTTCGAAAAACCGTGTATAATATAAGAATTGCATTTTTAAAAGATCTACAACTTTTATCTGACGCTTTTTTTGTGAACTTTCCGTATTTAATTAAATAAATGGAAAAACATCAATTTTATAATTTTTTGAGGGTTTTTACATTGAAAATCCAATTGGCGGGTATTTTCACTATGATTTTCGTAATCAGCGAGTCAAAATACATCGGTCTACAAAGTTTCAAATGAATCCGAGTTAAGTACTTTTCGGAACTTTATTCATATTAATAAATAATAACAAAAAAGAAGACTTCAATTTCAAGTTGTTAGAAACTTCTTGTTTAAAACATGTATATGTAGAAAACTGATTGGGAAAGATTTTGAAAACTTTGCGTAAAGCTGGGACATATATGCAGATATGCTAGGACTAGGACAATAAGTCAAATATGAATTTTTTTGCATTTTTTAATAATAATATCATCCGAAAAATTATAAAAAGCTCTGCTTCACAAATTATTGCACAATTTTTAAATTCTACTCCAACAAATATAGTATTCTTTCTTTAACCAAAATTTTAGATGCACTCTGGACTAAGGATGCCACGCACGACGCTTGTTAAAAAGAGAAGAATAAAAAAATAATGATTTTCAAATGTTCTACTTTGCGCCGTATATATTTTATTTTGTTTTGTATTCAATTCTGAATACAACATTAAAATAATTTTGGCATATTATTCAAAACGAAGATTTCTGCGTTAAATTTCATGGCAAAATTTTATCTATCGAGAAATGCAGTATCTGTAGACTATATAAATTTAATGGTATATACTATATAAACCAGTTTCAGATAGGTATTCAATAATAAATTCACACTTTACAGATGATGACGCTTGCGATGGGAAAATTTATAAATATTAAACGAACTGTCTTCCCTTAGGATATTTTTCTTAAGACTAACCCCTTTTCCGGCTTGTTACAGAAAATTCCGTAATACTAGCCCTATACTTGATCCGCTAGTTTTACGAAAAATGTCGGATAATACTAGTCAGTGTTAAAATAAAAAGCTTTATTTATCAATTACGAAACTACCAAAATTCAACAACATTTCAATTTATGAAGAGGAAAATTGAGAAAATTTCACAATTTAAAACTTCACCACGTGAATACCCTTTTTAACTTAAAAACGTTTAATTTGAAAGCATTTTCAATTCGGATAAGAAAAACAAGAATATTTTCAAAATTAATATCACTCATTTCCGAAATATTTATTTTTGAGTCATTTAAACTTGGATTTGATCAACTAAATTAAATTTTTTCCCTTTGGATTTCACTGATTTGATTTCAAACCTATTTATTGGAACATCATCAGCATTTGAAAGCTTTTTCTCAAAATAATATTTATTGGATCCAAACCAACATTAATTGTTCTAATACATTTTGTAGTTGGTTGAACCAAATTAAATTTCATTACACGACACATAGAGTGATTTAACCAAAATCTTTATACTTGACTGATGAGCCATTAAATTTGGCTGCCTATATAATATTTGAAATTAATACATTTCCTGAGTTGAAAATTTGAAACCAATACAAATTTGAAATATTTAAGTTTGGACAGCATCCATATTTAAAAAATCTTTAATTAGGAATTTATTCTCTATGAAAACGAACAGTAAGGAAACATTTAATGTCTTTAGAATGCCATTGTTTTTAAACATCTTCATGAATACACATAATAAAATAATAATCTTATTCTTAAGGATCATCACAGTGCGTTTATTTGTAAAAAATGCAAACGAAATTATATCATAGAGATTGTAAGATGTATCATTATTATCTAAAGCCTAATTATCATTATCTCAACTACAAACATAAGCTAGTCCACTCAACGGATCAATCTTGATCACCACTATTTTGTCAACCCAAGAAAGGAAACTTATAGAAAAGAAGTCCCTTAAGTCGACAAAAAACAAATCAGATAAAGTTAGAAAAAATCTCTACACCAAATCTGTTCAAACTAGCCTCGTGCCAAGGTCGTATTGACACAATGATTATCTTTCTTTAAAAAATACAGGTTCACTCACATCATAAGCCGGTATATTTTCCTTGTCACGAATGACCGGAGAGCTGTTTCTTGGGGCAATTAGAGCCATTTTTTCCAGCAGTTTCTTATCCTTCCTGCATTAATTATCCACCCACTCTTATCCTCAGGTACCCTTGGCGTCCCGCATCTCTCAGAACTCCCCGACGATGAAATATTTATCGACTCGACTCAATTCTCGATGAATCTGAACATTATAACTCCTAATTGATTATTAACGTGGGCGTCAAGGTCGATAAAAAGTGTCCCCAGAGAATATTCGGCGTTTTTCTCATTACCTAAGACACACCTTGGAAAAAATTACGTCACGCAGAACGCAAATCTTCTTCTCACAAGAGAACAACTTTACTCTCCTGCAAATCTCAACTAAGCACTGTTAGCGCAGAAACACTGAGAATTACGCAAGCTTCGCGACAAAGGCAGATCACGTCACTATGGTAAATAGCATAGGTGCACCAATATTTAATCAGACAAGATTCGTTCGATTCTCGTTTCGAAGTTCGTTTTCAAGTCAAGGTCATTCGAACTCGTGGGAAAATGCCATACTCGATTTTACTTATGGATCAATTTTAACCATTTTTAATGAAAAGTCCGAATCCTTATCAATCGAAGAATTTTACTTTTCCTTTCTGGGACTTATGTCACTTCCGACTGACTGCTCCGAATCTTAATACCACTTCCGATGGAAGGTCGAGGATCGGACAGCTTCCGGATGCTCTGCAAGGTCGGCGAATCTTGTCAGGTTGATTCCAACCAGATGGAAATGTGCATAATCGGAATCATCAGAAGTTGTAAAATTTGGAAAGAACCTTCTCTTTAAGTTTGGAAATAATTTCTTCCACTCCTTCTCCTTCTATAATTTGAAAAAATGTTCAACTTAAGATTCAAATATCTTTTGCGACATGAACATTCCCCTCAAATTTCCGGTATTCTTGAGAATGACCAAATAAAATTTCTCTCTTCTTAACTTCCTTAAGGTTCTCCAATTATCTGCAGGAAGTCTTCCACTGTCAAATTTCTCTTTTGTACTGAGAAACTTGTAACTCCACTAATATGAATGAGTTCTCTCACTTACTTCCACTTGTCCATCTGATATAATTTCGAAAATCACTGAAAATTTTTCTGTTGACGAGATCCAAAAATAGTTTTCCACCAATTACTGAAGAGAAAAAAACAAAAGAAAATTGATGAATTCATTGGGTGAGAGAATGAAATCACTTGATCACTTGGTACCCGAAGAATTGGTTCAACAACGT
This sequence comes from Andricus grossulariae, assembly GCA_011634705.1. Taxonomy (NCBI): domain Eukaryota; kingdom Metazoa; phylum Arthropoda; class Insecta; order Hymenoptera; family Cynipidae; genus Andricus; species Andricus grossulariae. The sequence goes on along the minus strand of JAABKJ010007545.1, from coordinate 75,210,217 downwards.
TTGATGAATGAAGGTTGAGGTTTTACGAGGCGGAAGTAAACAAACCTCGACTCGTTGATCACTCCTGATGGGATTTAATCAATTTAATCGATGGATTAAAGTCAACAATGAAAATTTTAAAAGCTCATTCAATTATGTTAACTCAAGTCCAGAGCATATGTAAATGAAAAAAAAAAAGAAAAAAATTGAGAAGAGGAAGAGATATAGTAACACGAACGGGGAACAAAAAAGAACCAGAAGAGCAACGGCTGACGGCCCACTCTGTACTGAGGTGCGCGATTCAGCCGACCACGTTGGTCCCCACTCTGGTGGATATTACAGTATTCCACACACCTGCGAGGTGCCACTCGACGAGGTCGTAGATATGATTCCAAAGTCGCCTGGATGATTGTCATAACTATAAAGAGGCCTAAGAAAAATAGTTTAATCTTTCTTGCTGAGCGAGGAATAATTATTTTGATTCGAGAAAAGAGGCTAAATTAAGACATTTAAGTGTAGGTATAAACCAAGATAAACTATAAAATACAAACTATAAAGTTGATTAGTTGAGTTTAATAGTGATTGGAGATTCTTACGTAAAAGAAGGAAAGATTTAATAATGTGTTTTGATATTCTGTGTAGATTTGTATAAAATGTTGCGTAATGGACGGAATTAGAAGAGAGTGGTATTTTTGCGAAATATAAATATAGTATAAAATTGTAAAATGGTAATGAGGGGGTTCAAGAAGTTTCTGATGAAAGAGAGGAATACATTTTTGAAATAGGTATTACAATTTTAAGAAAATGATGCCTTACACAGTATACTGAGCCTTCTAGTCTTTCTGAATTCATTACGATTAATAGTGGATCTATTTACATTAATTTATAAAGCATTAATTATATTGTATTACTTTTGAGGTTGAGTGTACAACTTGAACATTCAAAAATATCCTGATATGCATATTTCCATATTGTTGGAAAAACATTTTAAATTACTTGAAATTAATCAACTAATGAAAATTAATCATGCTGTTTCTAAAATATAAAATTAAGGATGTGCACCTTTGTACATTTCAACCTCAAAATAAATCTTACTTTAAAGTGGCCACTACAAAAGCTTTAAAATTCCGTAACGGTAGAAAGTTCGCTTATAAAATCGACAAAAATAGTCTCATTGCTTATTTAACAATAGCTGTTCGACATTACGTCAATTTGGTTTTATTTTAGGAAAAAGTTGTAATTTTAATTATTAGATTGGATGATCAATAGCAGTTAATGTTATGATTGTAAACTATTAATTACTTTTGAGGTATACTGTAATCCGTATTATACATGTACATCCGTGAAATTTGTTTCCTCTGTCTTAGATCGAATTTAGTGACTTTTTGAATATTCGAAATACTTTTTATACAATAAGAAATTAATATTAATAATTATAAAATTACAATAAAAAAAACATACTTCAAAGTCTGTGGAACAATCCCTCTCATGTATTTGTTGTTAAGCAACTGAAATTTCTTGGTATGCTTTTAAGAATCTTTGATGCATAGTTTCTTATATAGATTTTTAAAATATCTCGGATAAATGTTCCGAGAGGCAAAATTTATGACTTAATCTCATACTTACATTATTGTAAGAAGAATAAATGAACTTTCTACAATAATTATTTCCACGGGCTAAAATTTCACTAGTGCCCCCATTAAAACATGTTTTAAAGTTGGATCGGAAATGCAGAATATTAATATTTTATTATCCAAAATTTGTAAACTCTATACCTTTTTTTTTACATTAAATCAGTTCTTTTAAATGAGATTTGTAAGAAAGATAATATCACTTCCAAGACTTTTACATCACTTTGATATGAAATGAGTTATCTGCATCTTATAGAATAAACTGCAGTTCATTCATAATAAAATCTGTAAGAGAAAACCAATGTTTTTCGATATAAATCGCACTTTCTAACTTTTAGAAATAATATCAATATTTCTTACTACTGGATATGTAGCATTATTATAGAAAATTGATCTTGAGAAAAAATTGGAAACATTTTTCCAGATTAATAAAGAATAATATTAAGTTTCCTCCATAAGATAGTTACTGAATATATTCGCATATGTATTTAAAATCAACAAAAAATATTTCAGATTTTTATACATATTATATTGACCTTTGAAGTATGTTCATGTTTTGCTAACCTATAAATATTTTTCTGTATGAAAATATACAACAAAAATTCATTTCACGGAGCACGCATCATACAAATTTCTTGGTATAAAAAAGGAAACGGAGCCTCCTCTCAAATCTAGGAATAAAGTTGGACTCCTTTGTAATTGAAAGATTTTAAAAATTAAAATCTTAGAAATTAAACAAATGTATAAGAGCTTAATATTCTGGACGTTAAAACATGAAATATGAATTTTTAATTAATTTAAACTTATTTCTTGCTTTTATAAGATTCTTAAGCACAAAAAATCACACTAATGATGTATTTTTAAATTCTGATGAGATTCGAGTAGTTTCTTTAACATAACGAATAAAATTAAAAGGGAATAGTTAGTTCTGCAAAATTTAAGAAAGAAGGCTACTCTCCAAGTATTCTTGTAATACAAGAAAACTATCATGCGATAATATAATTTAACCAACAGTGGGATTTGATTGCAATTGAAAAGCCTTAAAATTTAACATTTTTGTGAATAATAATTGTACTTTTTAATAGAATCTAAAAATAAGCTTAATATAGGTAGTAATAAATTATTTTATTAAATTCTTAGTAAGTTTGTTAGTTCTAATAAATGAGAAATTTATTTTAAGCGGAAAACTAAGGGCTGATTAAAACCGAAGTTAATTGATTATATTTTTATTTAATAGAACGAAAAATTTGTTTTAAAATATATTTATAATAAATAAAAATATACTTTGTCGCCTTTCCTCACAGCAACACATATAACCAATCAGTTAAATTTGGTGAAGCTCTTTCTGCATGAACGTGAGAACATGAGATAAAATAAATTTTTTTCTTTACGATCTTGCTCCCACTCAGAAAATCCAATAAAAACCTTATATAATATAATAAAATTATAATACCCAAAAAATCGATGATGTAATAATAATTGCATTCATTAAAGAAAAGACAGTCACGAAGCGGAATTATAATGTAATTTTTACAGCAGCTTATTTAAGTGAAAGTGTTAAAACAATCTTAAGCTATAAAATAAAATTATAAAAGCAGACAGTTTTAATGGACTCCATGACAGCAATTAGGCAAATAAATGTAGTAATTAATCGTTATCTTACATTTTTTAATTTAATTTTTATATCACACAGTAATTTATATTCTCTATACAGAATCATCAATTACTTTTACAAAATGTATAATTCTAAGAGATATTTGAAAAATAAGTTGTTTATCGTTCAATGAACATAATTTGATTCTTCAAAATTTATGCCTGTGCATTAATCCATTTATTATTGATAAACCTCTTCTCAAGATTTTTGTAAATTTTCTTAAAAGCTGTTCGTGCATTGAATTTATATAAAAAAAAAAAGATAAAACGAGAGTGCGTTTTGTGATGAAAACATTGCGCAGTAGATCGAAAGAAACCTGCAAGGTGTCTAAGACATGTGGGAAGACGTCCTGAATCACAGGTCGCAATGAAATTTCTGCCCACGCGAATTACGTCGCTTTCATTTGAATTTTATTCCAATCGAAACATCGGAAGTCCATATGGTTTCAGTGGCGTGAATCATGTGCAAACATCACACCACATCGCCTTCTGCATTTGAATGAAGAAACCCTGATATGAAGAGAGCCCCCTTTCCCATAAACAATAAATATTTAAGAAATCGAAATTGATTTTGAGTAAATCATGCAAAATTAATGATAATCATCGTGAAGAGCACAACTCAATATTTTACTCGAAAAAAGAGGGAATACAAAGTGCAATAATACGACTGTCCTTTGGGAAATTTACGATTTGTTTTTTATAAGATGCACCCACTTAGTCGTAAATATTTCATATAAACATTATATCTATATATATATATATACCATAAAAGTAAGACATAATGTTATGTCTCGTCTCAGTTTTGAGACGCAGCCAGACATCGATGTCTTGGAGACGAATTCAAGACAGCGCCAAGTCGAACTCAAGTCGAAGCATTTTTACTCGGGCTCTTACTGTAAAACTGTATGTAAATCCTGTAAATCAGTAAGGAGCTCTTCCGAATTTCTAAAATTTGTATTGCATTACGATTTTTGACTTATAAAATGCGAATTGCCAGTGATGATAATTTTATGTTGTCTAAGCGGTTTTTAATATATGGACAAAACGAGAAAAAATCTGCCACAGCCTGGGCTCGAACCAGGAACTCCTCCATTTTATATCCCAGTGCGTTGTCCAGTTACGCCGCCCATGTGTCGGCGACATATCAATTTTTAAAATTAGATTTTTCAAAGAAAGGTATATAGAAAAAATTAGAGAATTATTAGTCCATCAATTTTAAATTTTATATTGAAATGCAATATTCTTGTACATCAATCACACGGTATGCTGTGGAATATGGCGTCTTTTGTAGCGCATGAGCCGTCGCTTTTCAGTAAATCCGTCAATGAAATGCAGTGACCTGCTAGTTGTACTCTGGTTCTATGATACTAACATGCTTGATTTTAACCTTACCCAACATGTGGTCTCAAAAGTGAACCAAAATTTTAATTAACTCCTTCATCAATAGGTATATTTTCTTCTTATATATATTCGTATAGAGTTAATACTTGACCCTTAAGGAAAGTAATTTAGAAAGTATTAAAATACACAATATTTATTTGGTGAAAATATGTGAGTAACTTAAATCATGGGATATTACATTAATCTGCAACAGGTATTAAAATTTCAAAAATAATATACTCTTGAAACATTTAAAAAATTAACATGCGATTTAAAATACACTCAGAAAACGATTTGGTTCAATGAACACAATTTTTGTTTGTTCAACCATAGGATATGGTTACTGCATGGACAACAAACTATTTGTTTAACCCAACAACATTTTTGGGTTGTTTTAACCAAACCTTTTGGTAGATGGAGTATTTGGTTGATTCAAGAAACAAATTGTGTTCTGTCAATAAAATATTTTGTTAAATCAACGAAAATTTATTTGATTTAACCAAGTTTTCAGGTATAATTGTATATCCAAGAAAACTGGTTTTTTTTAGTCAAGAAATTTTGTTCTGATTTTAGTAGCCTACTTTACAAAGAAAGTTATACCTATTGTAAAAAAAGCATAGAAAATAAAGGAAATAGTGTTTTATTAATGTACAAAAATTAATGCATATTATAATATTTGCATTATGTGTAAGATAATATAAAATCCGATATACTGAAAAGAAGTCTATGCAATGTCCTTGATCAGTATGAATAAAGTGCAAAAGTAATTTCGTAATGTATTGATTTCTGTGATTTCATTATTGGGTATGCGTATACAAATGACTCAATTTTCCTTACAAAATGTACTTTTGGTTAGTCAGTATCATTTAGAACAATTTTTATATTTCTTAACGATACAAAATGATAGACCTTGGGTTGTTATCTGTTAAGAAAAAAATTATAAATAAAATCTGACTCATCATTTTAATGAGATGTGCGCAAAATACTGTTTTGGGACCGATTTTTTTGGTCTTGCGTGCACTCCGAAAACGATTTGGTTGAATGAACACAATTTTTTTGGTTTCAACCTTAGAATATGGTTATTATATGGACAACGAAATATTTAGTTAACCCAACTAAATTTCTTCATTGTTCTAACCAAATCTTTTAGTAGATGGAATATTTGGTTGATTCAATAAAAAATTTTGTGGGTCAATCAAATATTTTGTTGAATCAACCAAAATTTGTTTGATTCAACCAAACTTTCATATATATCGAAGAAAACAGTTCTTTTGGTTCAAAACAATTTTTCTGAGTGTGGTTGAACAAATGGAAAAAATCGGAAACCTTGCACGTGTAATCGATATCACGAGAATTTATTGCTCTGTCTATTTCTCTGAACTGCGGTTGAACATTATACAATATCTAGTTTTGTGGTTGAACAGTACGCATTTCTTTATGCGCTCTTTTGTCTTTTACTTAAAAGGATTTTTTTTATTGTTATTTAAAATCTATGACATATCACTTCTAGACGAGAAGTGTAATTCTTTTATTACATCTTCAAACGCGCGTGTAGCTTTTCGATTTGAGGGAAAATATCATGTTTAATACAAACAAAAAATTTCTAATACCATTTTTATTTTGTAAGTTTATTATTTTTTTTTCAAGGTTATATAAATATAATTTTTCTAAGATTCTTGAGAAAATTAAAAAATATCTTAGAAGATTTCAGATACGCCTAATTAAAATTTTTTACAAAAATTTCATTTTCAACCAAGTTTCAACCAAAACAGTTTAATTTTTTAACGCGAAAATATGAATGCTCAACAAAAAAGTTTAACTATCGACCAAATATATGAATTTTCTACCAAGAAGATTAATTTTCTACCAAAAAAGAAGAATTGTCCGCTAAAAAAGAAAAGTTCTGAACAAAAAATAGAATATTTACATTTTCGTTAAAAAAATTAACCGTCACTAAAAAAAAATTATAGACTATAGTTACATTTTCAACAAAAGAGATAAATCTTCAAACAAAAAAAATGAATCTTCAATCAAAAAAAAAAAAATTTTGAACAAAGAAGTTCAATTTTCAACCAAGTGTAGTTGAATTTTCAACTTGAAGAAATGAATTCTCAACGAAAAATGTAATACCGTATTTTATTTTTCAACCAAAAAATTTGTTTATTTGCTTGAAACCTTTCAAGATTCTTAAAAAGCTTCTAAATTTTTTGTTCGAAATATTCAAAAGTCGACATCATGTTTCACATTTTTGGAAATCCTTTCAAGCTTAAAATTATGTTTAAATAATTAAAAAATTCTAAATATCTCTTAAAATAGCTCGCATTTTTTCTAAAATTTTGTAATCTTGCAAAATGAAATTAATGTTTTTAATCCTTTCAACATTTACTTCATTTTCGAATCTTTTCAAGACTTCTTAAACTTCTAAATATCTTCTAAAATTATTAAATTTTCCTATAAACATTCAAAAATCCTGCAAAATTAAAAAAATTCTCTTAAAATCTTCCAGAATCTTTTTTGACGTAATTCGAAATCTTCAAAACTTAAAATTAATCTTTTAAAATAAAACAAATCATTTTAAATTAAAAAAAAAAAAACTTATTATCGGTACCGACATTTTTCTTACCTGCACCATTATTTTATTTATGCTATCCCTTTAAATGGGTGATAAACTTAACAAATTATAATAAGTTAGCAACATTTTAAGAACAGAATTATTTCCCTATATTAAAAAATCACTTGCAATCTAAATTTTTGTTATCAATAATTTTGAGAAACATTTATAAATAAATGTTACCGTTAAATAAAATTACTTATTTCGATGTTTGGTTCTGTTGGCGTGAGTATGAAATTATTGTTTAACTAATCAAATTTTGTAAGCACTAATTTAAAATAGTAAGTACAGCAATCGTCAAAAATTGCAATTGATTATTCACTTATATATAATAAGCTCTTATATTTTCAATTCAGGAGTGTCTAAAAGTACTGAAAAATGCGGATACTATTGCCAAGATTGCCAAAATTGTCCGCTACTTTTATCGAAAATATCCGGCTATTTGTACCGAAATTTCGGACACATTAGCCAAGGCCTTTCAATTTAAATAATATTTAAATTACTGTTTATGAGAAAATATTATTTAAAAAACACCACATATAAATTCTAAAATACCGAAAATCGATCAAATATTTATGAACAGATTCAAAGAACTTCTCGGCCTTCAGTATTTGTAAATAGTACTTTAGCGATTGTAAGAATGAAGAGTTCAACCAAATTCAATGAACTTATATTCTCGCGACACATTTATTCATGATTTTTTTGCGGAGAAATAGTAAATTGTGTGAAACGCATTTATCGCCAAATATTTTATAAGAATATTTAAACAAGCTTTTATTACACAAAAAAAATGCGTTCAGTAACCGTTACGAAATTCTTTGTAAAATTAGGAGAGAATGGCCTTTCAGTAACAATCAATATTTATTCTGTCCGATTTTTAAAACACTCTTTGTTACAGCTGCTGAACAAATTTTTACTGTGTAAAAGAGGGCTAGCAATAATAATAATTATTAATTTAATTATTTTCCCATTTTAATTGCTGACATCCAAGACCAAACCTAAACACATCTTTCTGTGATACGCTTTTTTGATTAATTAACCGATTTTTTGGTCAGTGATAATTCGCACGTTATCATACAGACTCAACTATTTTTTTTTTAATTCCAAAGGTCTTCATAGATTACTTGTGCGGTGTACCGAATATCTCGCGTTTATGAATCAGCGGTTTTTAAATACTCACATTTTTATCCAATAGAGATTTTATGAACTATCGTCAACATTTTGTTCTGAAGGTATTTGCAAACAAATCTCGATTAGATCATGCATATATGTAAACAGATTGTCGAATGAGAAAAAATTCAAATACATTTAAAATACGTGAGTTTTGATTAGGTCTGAAATTATATTTTCTGCTCTACATTCAAGAAATTTGAACTAATTTTAATTAACTAAACTGACACTCTAGATTTTCCTCAAAATGGTGTAAACCCCATTTTTAATTAAAAACTAATTCCTTTTCAGATATTGTCTAAGGATCGACAAAAAATGGTGGTACCTGCAGACCTCGCCCTCCAAGAGGCTATCCAGGTTGCTCCCCTAATTTTTTCGGATGATGTCAGACGCCAGAAAGTAAGCAATGTTTAAAACAAAAAAATCTTGATATTCCAGAAAATTCTATGAGATTCTGAAATACTTAATTCAGAGTTCGTTTACTTATGATTATGAGGACATTTGACCTGGGAATTTTTCTTTTGTTATTGCCTGATCAAAAAAGTTTTGTTTATCGATTTCTGAGAGCATCAGGGTTATCAAAATGCTCTTTATGTTAAAAGGTCTCGGAAATTTAATGGATACTTTAATGTTGTAACTTGTCATTCGTACAATCCCTGTCTCTAATTATCATAATGAGGGCCTGAAATGAGGTTACTGTATCTGTTTTTCACTTTTAAATGAAGGGGGACAGTGTGTAAACAGTAAATAGAATTTGAAATTTTCTTGAGATTGAAATAAAGTATTCTTTTCGTATTCAACTTCCATCCAGATTTGATAATTTTCAGGAACTTATGAAGAAAATAAATATTTGAAAGAATCAAAGAAAAAATTTAATATTTAATGCTTTTAAATTGAGAAATTCTTATATTTAAAATCGAAAAGGTTGACCATTTCAAAATTGCAGTATTTGAAACTAAACATTTTATATAACTGGGATCGTACAAATAAAATAATTTCTAATATCATACGAATTTCAAAATTTTGAAGCTGAGTTTTAAGTTGTACTATATTAAACTACATTTCCCATAGAATGAACGTTGTTTTTAGATGCCAAAATAGCAAGCTTTAAACATTTTTAGACAGCCACAATCAAAACGATTCAATTTGGAAAAATATTTTGAAAGCGATTATAGTTTACAATAATCAATTTCTTCAGCAATTTATTTTCTACTACATTAAAGCCATTCAAATAGGCTTTTACTTCAAATATTTCATACTTAAAATAGTATTTTTCCTGTCGTCAATCTTTTCGTCATTTTTAAATTGATTCCTTCTTTATTACTAAATATTCTACAGACTATAGCTTTTATTAGATTTTTATTGCGAAAAATTGCTCATAGCGTATTGCGAGGCGTATTGTATGCTTGAACTCTGCGGTCCCTTCAATAAACTGCCACTAACAATGGCTTGACATCCATGATCTTTCGAAACTCAGACCGTGAGATGAACGAACCATCGATTATTAAAAAAAAATAATACACTCAAAAAGATTCAATACTATATTTGAAATTTAAAATTACTAATTATAATTAATATTTAGTGTTTAATTTGAAATAAAACTTCCGTTTCCGCTCGCACTTCAGATTAAAATGATTGAATTTTAAAAATCGTGATGCACAATTTAAAAAGTAATTATTTTAAACGACTTAGTTTGAAGATCCTAATTTTAAAATTCTTCAATTTTTAAGCAAAGTTTGAAATTGTTTAATTTTTAACCATTTAAGTTCGAATTTATTAATCTTGAAAGGTTTTAATTAGAAAGCATATATTTTTCAAACTTTTTAGAATTAAACTTTTAAGGTTCACAATATTTGAAATTCTTTAATTTTGAACGGTGAAAAAGACAGTATTGTTTTTACAGAAATTCAATTTTTTAGTAAACAATTATATCCAATCAGTTTGAATGCCACTTGATGCTACATAATATAATAATTATTAATATATTCATCATTTTTTTAATTTCTATAACTTAAATTTAAAATTATAGTTTTGAATGCGCAATTCTAAAGCAGTTTAATTTTTGAGGCCTTGAAATTAAATTTTAAAATATTGTAATTTTTATGTTTTCAAATTTAAATATTTTTAATTTTCTAGTTCCAATTTGAGTAAGTCTTAAATTTAATAATTGTACATTTAAATATATTTCATTGTTTGGTTTAAATTATAAATGCACATAATTTTCTGGTTTTTTAAATTCTCCGAAATCGTATATCAAATTGAAAGACTTGATAGTTGCATAATTTTTCGTTTCAAGGATTTCTAATTAAACAATTTTGGATTACATGCCTCCAGGATAAATTCAAAATAATAAAAAATTAAGACAACAATTTCTCAACTTGAAATCTTAAAAATTATAAGATTTTAGAACTAGCCATTGAAATTTAAATTCTTTTTTATTTGAAAATGTTTCAGAATATTGAAGATTTCAAACTTCAAATTTTGAATTAAAAGGCTAAAAATTGTGCAATTTCAAACATTGGAATCATACTTAGAAATCTTGTTTTCTATCATTCTTTGTTCAAATTTTCAATATAATATATTAAAATTGTCCGAGTTTTAATTGAAGATTTTAAAACATGTATAATTTAGAATTGAAAAACATTTCATGTGAAAATTTCAAGAATAAATAATAATTTTAAATGTAGGGTTAAAAACTAAACTATTTGAAATTAAAAGGTAATATAATATCTTAAAATTATCCGAGTTTTAGTTGACGATTTAAAAAAATGAATCATTTAATATTGAAAAATATTTTATTTGAAAAATTCAAGAACAAATAATAATTCTAAATGGAGTGTTAAAAATTAAACGATTTGAAATAAAAAAGTTAAAAATAGTGTTGTATAAAATAAAAATAGGTAAATATCAAACTATCTGAAATTGATATTACAGTAATTTAATATCCCTTTCATAAGTTTTAATTTTCTAATCAAAATGGAAATTGTTAAATCTTGAAAAATATAATTAATAATTGGAAAATTGTTCATTTGTAAACGTTTTAAATTTACTTGAAATAATTGAAATTTTAGGCGGGTTATGTAGAAAAAAGTTATAAAATCACAATTCTTGGTGACTACAAGTTTGTTCATTTTAAAATGTAGTTCGGATTTGTTTAATTCTCAACGTTCCGTAGTAGACATTTTTTCATTTAAAATTTATTTTTATTTTGAACATTTGTTTAAAATAATTTGATTTTAAAGGTTTATAATGGAAAGTTGTTCCATTTTGAATGGTGAAAATGAAGGGGTGTATTTATTTTCCTATCTTAGAAAAATCTGTCTAATTTTTGAATGTTAAATTAGAATCTTTTTATCTAATAATAATTTTAAATTCCAGAATTTTTGTAGATTCGACTTTGAAACACTTAATTTAGTTTTCGACTTCAAATGGTCAAATTATAATCGCTTTGAATCTAAAATTATTTAAATTCAAAAGTTAACAATTTGTAATCATGAAATTTTGAATTTTTTAAATTATAAATAATTCAATTTCAATTCCTTTAAATTCTAGGTGATCCAATTTTCAAAATTTCAATCTGAAAATATTCCATTTTTAACGTATTGAAACATTCCTATTTTTAAAATTTTAATCTGAAATGGTTCAACTTCAAGAATCTTGAATGCAACATTAAATTTTTCAATTTTAAACCCTTTATTGAATTAGAAATGATACAATTTCACTCCTTTCTAATAAAATTGTCGAATTTTCAAAATTTTAGTTTAAAATTTTTTAATTTTGAGAGCTTCTGATTTAAAAGGTTCAATTTCAAACACTTTCAATTTCGAATTATTCCTTTTCATTCCATTCGAAATATTTTCCTTCTATCAACATTTTACCTAATATAAAATAGATGATTTGGAACATTATCAATTCAAAATCCTTCAATATTTTTTTTTCAAACGCTTTCAATTCGAAATTATTAATTATTGTTTCAAAAATTTCTAAAACTTAATATTTGAAAAATTATTTGATGATATTTTAAATTGTTTATATTTTTAATGCTAGGAAATAAAAATGTAGAGACCTAAATGCGCGCCTCTCGAGGGTGAATTTACTGACTAGTTAATTATAATTAATTAAGCATAAAAAGGGTTTTCAATTCTGAAAAGCCATATGTATATAGTTTATTTTAAGACAACAAGGGTGTCCTAATTTATTTTAAGAACTCTCCTATTTCCCATGTATATATGTATACCTGCTGTGATATAGGGTTGCAGAGCATTGTAAACATCCTTAATGAAAGTCTGCACACTTTTATCACGAAACTTTATGTTTGTCCTTATTAACAATTTCTTCATTAATCTTATCAAGAAGGAATGATTGTTTTTCTTAACATATCGCATAGTTAGTTAGATAATAATTGTTTTTTCGTGAATTTATTCAAGGATCATCCAAAAAGCACGTGAAACGATTTGGTTGGAGGGGGGTTTGGTAAAATCTTACCGTTCCTTATGAGAGTCCGAAATAGTTCGACTTTCAACCAAGTAGTTGAATTTTGATCCAAAAAGATGATTTCTTAACAAACAATATAATAGTTAATATTTTAGCCAAAAAAAGATTTTTATTTCCAGTAAAAAACAGTTGAGTTGAACCAAAAAAGGCAAATAATCAACAGAAGACATACATTTCTAACCAAATAGTTGAATTTTCAATCATGAAGATTAATTTTCTACCGAAAAAGACGAATTTACAACAAACTACATAAATTTTCAATCAAATATTTGAATTTTTAAACTAAAAGATCAATTTTCAACAAAAAATAGAATAGTTAAATTTTCATTACAAACAATTATTTTCAATTTAAAAAAACGAATTTTCTACAAAACAGTTGAATTTTCTACCAAATTGTTGAATTTTCCAGCTAAATATACGAGTTTGTCACAGAACAGTGGAATTTTCAACCCGCAAATATGAATTTTCTACCAGAAAAAGAAGAATTCTCAACAGAATATTTATTTTTAACCAAGAAGATTGAATTTTTATGAACAAAACGAATTTGTAGCAAATTACGAAAATTTGCAAATAAATAGTTTAATTTTTGAACTAAAAAACATCAATTTTAAACATGAAATGGGATATTTAAATTTTCATCGCAAAAAAATTAATTTTCATTCAAAAAGATTTTTTTTTAACAAAAGAAAACGAATTTTCAACAAGGTAGTTGAATTTTCAACCTAAAAAGATGAATTATTAAAGAAAAGTGTATTAGTTGCAATTTAAACCAAAAAATGTTTTTATTTATGAATAAAAACAGTGAATTAATCAAAAAAGACTAATTTTTCACAAAATACTTGAATCCTCAACTTAACAGATTAATCTTCAACCAAACCGTTGCAGTTTCAGCCGGAAAAAAAAATTAATTTTCTACAAGAAAAAAGCCAGTTTTTTAACCAAATACATAAATATCGTAAACAAATAGTTAAATTTTCAACCGATAAAGTAAATTTTATACCAAAAATGATGCATTTTTAACAAAATACATACATTTTTAACCACATAGATGAATTTTTAACTACAAAAATTCAATTTTCTACTGAATATAGAATAGTTACATTTTCAGTAAAAAGATTAATTTTCAACCAAAAAGATGAATTTTCAAAGAAAAATATAACAGTTGATATCTCAACCAAGTATATTTTTATTTGAAATCAAAAACAGTTGAAGTTAACAAAAAAGATTATTTTCAACAAAATAGTACTTGAATTCTCAATTATTCAACAGATTAATTTTCAAACAAACAAATGCATTTTTAACAAAAAAAAATTTATTATCTGCCAAAAATGGAATAGTTAAATTTTCAGTTGGAAAAATAAATGTTCATTTAAAAAGATGAATCTTCAGAAAAATATTTAACAGATGATATTTGAACAACAAAAATTCAATTGAGAACAGTTGAATTCCATAAAAAACACGAATTTAAAAAAAACTGTTGCACTTTGAACCAAAAACATTAAATTTCTTCTGAAACTTTGAATTGAAAAAATTTATTTTCAAAAAAAAAAAAGATTTTTAACAAAATAGTTGAATTCTTGACCAATGCAATGGATTTTTAACTAAAATGATGAATCTGCGACTAAAAAATTAATGGTTAACAAAGTAGTTCAACTTTCGGCAAAATAGTCGAATTTTCTACCATATTGTTTAACTTCTCTTACTTATTGATTCGCAGACTGAAAAAAATAAAAAATTGTTGGTTCTTTGAGCAAATCTTTTATCAAATCAACAGAAAATTTTTTTATTGAACAAAACCCAAGGTTTTGATGTTTTAACCAAATTTTTTTAGGTCAGTAAAAGGTTCGCTGGAAGAATTAAACTTTTGTTGGTACAACAAAGATTTTTGATATTCATTTATTCAAGTTATCTGCATTGTTCGAGAATACATTGAGGTTTTGATTTTTAAGTAGGATTTCTTGTCAAACCGGTTCTTCTTCCAATATGCATTACACATAATTCTCCTATTAGTCCATTTTGAACTTCGAGAATAAAATATATTGAAATGTCTGAATGAAATTGCTGATTTCAGTTTCGTTGCCCAAAAAGAAGAATACTTTTGCAATATTAAAAAGTTTGAAAATAACTTCAACTAGAAATGCATGAGTTTAAATAAAGAAATGAGGGTCAATGCCTTTCAAATTCTTTAAATATATATCTTATACAAGAAAATATCTTACCGGGAATACAAATTTGAGCCGGAAAGCACATTTAAAGTTTTGGAAAATGTGCATTTTAAAAGGTTTGAAGCGAACCAAAAATTTGTCTTCAGATTTCTGGGAACATTTTGAATCATTTTTTATTTTAAAAAACAAATTACAAGAAAATATTTTTAAAGATTTCAAAATATTCGCAAAATTGACCAAAACAGAATTCAAAGGATTCTTAGGCAATTTTTCTGATTATGCAGAATTTTAAATTAAATTTTAGAAAAAATACCATAATTTTTAAAAGATTTTTAAAAGATTAAACAATTTTAAACTACGAAAATATTTGTAAACATTTTTAAAAAATTTAAGTTTTTGAAGATTTTGAAAAACAATCTCGTGCTTTCTAAGAATGTTGAACGTTTCAAGAAAACAAAACATTTTTCTTAAGATTCCTAAAAAATGTTTTAAAAAATGTGGAAGGTTTTAAGGCAATTTTTGATTTTGAAATATTTGTCAACATTTAGGGAATAATTTTAGTTAGTTTGAAAAATGTTTTAAAAAATTCTTCTCTAGATACAAATTGCACCTTTTCGGTTAAAAATGCAACTGTACAATTAAAAATTAATTTTTTTTGGTTAAGCTTTCAAATATTTTGTTAAAAAATTCGTCTTTTCTGGTTGAATTCAACTATAATTTATTAAAAATAAGTTCTTTCTTTATTTGACTATTTTGTTAAAAATTCGTTTTTTTTTTCTTTGAAAATTCTTTTTTTCTTTCTTTAAAATTTCGTTTTTTTTAAATTTAATTTTTTAACTAAAAATTTAACTATTCCATTTTTGCTTGAAAATAGATCTTTCTTAGTTGAAAATTCATACATTTTGCTAAAAATTCGTCTTCTTTAGTAGAAAATTAATGTTCCTGGATGAAAATTCATCTTTTACGTGCGCAGTTTAATTACTTGGTTGACAATTTTTTTGTTTGCAAATATATATTTTCGGATGGAAAAATCAACTGTTTAGTTAAAAATTCAACTTTTTTGTTGAAAATTTATCGCTTTTAGATAAATTCATTTTTTTACTTAAAATTAAATACTTTTTAATTGAAATATCGATTATTATATTATTCGTTAATAATTCTTTTTTTTTTGGTTAAAAAATCAACTACTTGGTAAAAAGTTGAACTACTTTGTTAAAAATTAATTTTTTATGGAGATTCATCAATTTAGTTGAAAATGTATCTTTTTGGTTGAAAATGTAACCATTTTATTGAAAATTCGTCTTTTTGATAAAGAATTGATCTATTTGGTTGATTATCAACTATTTTTTTAAAAAACCAACTGTTTGAATATTTAATATTCATATTCACCGGTTAAAAAATAAACTATATTGTTAAAAATTTTTTTTTTTTTGTAAAAATTTAATGTTTTTTGGTAGAAAATGGAACGGGTGGAAAAATAATGTTTTTTGTTCGAATATTGAACTATTTTGTTAAAAATGGGCCTTTTCCAAAAATAATTTAAAATTTGAAAATATTCCAAAAAATTTTAAAGAAAATGTGGATGTTTAAAGATCGAAACAAAATTTGAAGCGTTTTAAGAATTTTTAAAGCTTTCAAGAGAATAAAAAAGTTTTCTTACGTTAATGGGCAAATTTTATGTGATTTTTAAATTTTATTTTTAATAAAATGAATTCTAAGAGAACATTTAAAGTGATTTCAAAACATTTCTAATGATTTCCAATAACAAAAGTTTAAAAAAATTTGTTGTTATTACTTTTCAATAATTAATCATTGATGAATCGCTTATACCAAAGACACTAAAAATTATATTGAAGAATTATTTAACAATAAGAAAACGGAAAATAATTAGTCAAAGATACGTTGGTAAAAAAACAACTAGCATGTTCATCTGATCTATGCAGATAATTAAGTCATCGAAATTGTATTATATTTCCCATCTTATGTGTAACCCAATTTTCAAATGTTTTAAGCAATTGAATAAAAAAATTCGTGACAAAAAATTGCCGAATTATAAAATGTGCGATACTTTCAAATTCCTGTCACTAGAAAACTTTCGAATTAAAATAAATGAAAAATTCTTTTTCACCAATATCATTTATTTATTAAAAATATAGTAATGAAATATTTATAAAGAAAAAGTTTGTTAATGTTCAATGTATTTTTTAAATTACTTTTTAAATTTAAAATAACAAGAATTTTTAAAAAAATTCGCAATGAAAGTTATTTGTGAAAATGTGCATAGTAGTTTGTGTCTAAATAACTGCTCTTGCAATAAAATTCTTGTTCTCGTATTGTTCTTTTGCATTGAGAAATTATTTTTACATTCTCATCATTTATGATGGAGAAAATATTAGAATAGTCCGAAATTTCACACCTCAGTTTTTGAACGGATCTCCACGTTTTGAGACCCCCTGAAGCTGAAAATCAAGTTTTGACGATAGCGTCTGTCTGTCTGTCGATCCGTCCGTAAACACGATAACTCTCGAAAAAATGAACGGATCAAATCGAGCCTTGACACAGCTTTTTAAAGGTCCTAAAAGAAAGAACAATTTCGTTAACCAGCCATTTTTAATAGAAATTCAAAAAGTTAGAGCATTTTCAAAATTTTTGAGATAATTTTTTCTTTAATTTGAAAATTTTATGTACGGTCATTCGTAGTACAATTTTTTTAATTTTCTCGAAAAATTAAAATTCTGATCGCATAAAAAATCATCAAAAATCATGATTCACTTTTTGATATGAGGCGTAGTTTTGGTTTTAATCATAAAAAATGACATTAAAAATAAAAATGAAAAAATTGTGGAAAAACGAAAAAAGGTACCAAAATAAATTGATAATAAAAAGTTTTTCATCCAAAAAACATATACAAATTTGTTATAATTTATTACATTCTCGTCATTTATGATAGAGAAAGTATTAGAATTGTCCGAAATTTGACACAAAAACATTCGAATTTCGAACCAAATGACGTGACATCAGGAAAAAAATTTCAACAAGGAATTGCAGGTTTAAAAAACTTCTACAAAATTCATTTGAACTATCTTTTGATAGGACTTGTCATTTTGGTTTTATTTATCGAAAATACTATGAAAAAAAGTCGTAAATTCAAATTTTAAGCTAAACGACGCAAAATATGGAGAAAAGTTTTTGGAGGAATTTCAGCGTTTAGAAATTCCTACAATATTTCTTGGACCCATTTTTTGACAGAACTCCTCGTTTCTAATTTATTTATCGACATTGATATGAAAAAATCGAACACTCTAATATTACGCCAGAAGACGCGATATACGTGAAAAATCTGAAAGAAAATATGCAGGATATTTTGTTTTAGCTATCAAAAATAATATGAAAAAAAAAAATTAATTTTAGCATAACATCGCGAAATAGGGAAGAATGTCTGAAGAAAGGATTGTAGTTTTTTATTTATTTTAAGGTCATTCAGAAAATAAATTACATTTACAAATGTCTGTCAAAAATCGAGCGCGTAGCACGAGTATCACGATGAGAATGTGTACCTCAAAGCCGAATATGAAAACGCATATAAATACTGGGATGTGAAAGAGATCTTTTTGATAAAGTTTCATTCAAGCATTCCAAGTGCAAAGAATAAATATCCGAGATGTCCAGCCATTGCGTCGAAATAATGAGTGAAATTCCCGAAAAATTCCCATTTGGAATGTTTTTAATGAGAAAGTTTCGTTAAGGGGTCCCTTTTAACATATCAAAAATTTCAGAACAGAACAATTGCCAAACCGGTTTTTTTTTTCGAAAACAGTTCCAAAAGTTAGTTTTGCGTGGACGGATAATTCCCATTGAATTTTAGAGCAAAATGTCCAACAGAAAAAAGAAAAAGAACAAAATTATGAGAAAATTTTGTGAGAAAAATAATTCGCTATCTTCTATAGGTTTCGAGTTGAGATATATTGAAAAAAACCCACTTTTTTGGATTTTGAGCGAAAAATCACTAAGTTTCAAAAGACACTGTGTACCTTAGCACCTAATTATTATACGGAAAAGTGTTCCACAGGTGAGTGAAAGTAGACTCAATTTTCTATTATTTAAAAAAAAGAACAATGTCCTACCTATAATAGGTCATACGTTATGACCCCTCAAAGTTGGCCATTTCTGCCTGTTTTTACGGGCAAACAAGTGAAGTTTAGTTCTTTCAAAATAAATCGAGTGAGGTTTAGTTTGCATTGATGATGCCAGAAGATGAAATAGAGTCTATAAAATTCTGCTCATATCTAAAAAAAGGAAGTCTTTTAGACCTATTATTTTGGAAATTGCAAGGTTTCAAAAATTTCATTTTTTTGTGCATTTTTGACTACAAACGAAAAAGTTTTTTTTTAATACCTCGTTTCCTGTGGATCCTACGACAAAGTTGATAAAGAACAAACGAAAGTGGAGTCAATTTAGCGTAATTTTAAAATAAATGTGTTCTAGCCCTAATAGGAAACGAGCACGAGATATGACCTTGGAAAGAGCACTCTTCCTGAATAGAGGCACCTGAGCGTACCGTAAAGTAGAACTACGCTCATATTTCGAAGTTTTTGTCTCAAATAAGTGTATACATTTCCTTTATCATGCATAAAACGTATTTCTCCATTGATAAATAAATAATTGTTTATAACAAAAGCTTGCGATCACCACTTATGATTACTTTTTGGCTAACTTTGAGGGGTCATAACTTATCACCTATTACAGGTAGGACAATGTTCTTTTTTTGAAATCACAGAAAATTGAGTCTGCTTTCACTCACCTGTGGAACACTTCCGTATAATAATTAGGAGCAAAGGTTCACAGTGTTTTTTGAAACTTAGTGATTTTTCGCTGAAAATCTAAAAATGTGGGGTTTTTTCAATATATCCTAACTCTAAACCTATGGAAGATAGCGGATTATTTTTCTGGCAAAATTTTCTAATCATTTTGTTCTCTTTCTTTTTTCTGTTGGACGTTTTGCTCTAAAATGCAATGCGAATCATGCGTCCACGCAAAAGTAACTTTTGGAACTGTTTTCGTAAAAAAAAAACGATTTGGCAATTGATTTATTCTAGCATTTTTTATATGTTAAAACGGACGCCTTAACGAAACTTTCTCATTAAAAACATTCCAAGTGGGAATTTTTCGGGAACCGAACTACCAGATGACTGGACCAAATGGAAAGAATAAATATCCGAACGCGAAGCGCGCGATGAGAAATTGCTCGTTCTATTACAGTTATTTCAAATTGAAACAATAAATAAAAAAAATACATTGAACATCCAAAACAAAATTCTGCTGATCCAAATATCATATTATTGTATTTTAAATGAATAAATATGATTTATTTAGAAAGGATTTTTTTATTGCTCAAGTTCGATAATTTTATTATTCGGGATTTTTTAATTCGGCAATATTATAACCCGTCGGGAATTTCATTATTCGCAAATTTTCAAATTCGCAAATATTATAAATTGTTCGCGAATTCTCCAAATCGAGATTTTCGTGTTTCGACCTCGAAAAATTATATTGAATTGTTTTATTTTTTAGATTGAAAATCGCCTCCAGCAAATGAGATTTTCTGCTGCGACTGTCAGAAGAATACAGAATGTCTTCAAATCCGAAATGGAAAAGGGTATTCATCAAAAAATATCGTCGTTACAAATGGAAAATACGTACATACCAGAACTTCCTAATGGAGCCGGTAAGGTTAAATATTGTTAATAATAAATTTTGAAACATCGATTTGGCTGAATTAACATAAACTGTGAATAGTAGGGGAGTGTCGGACTGGTTGGGACACTGTATAGATTGGGACAACGCGTTTTCTCCATTTCTTTGCACCGGTGCCACCTGTTATTACTGTCACATATTAGTATCAATATTAGTAGCTCACTTTCTATGTTAACTCGAGGGAATGGTTCATGCTTTTTGCATCTGCACCAAATATTGTGTTTACAATTGGTAGAAACAATATTGTGTTGACTTTATTCAACCCCCATTAACTGAATATTTGTCATCGAAATTGTAAGGTAAATAAGTTAAATATTTTATGAATTAAATAAATTATTATGTCTGAAGAGGATTTTGCATATAGTTCAGATCATTTTTTTCCCCCCAACAATCAAAAAATGCCGTTGAATATGTAGGTTGGGACACGTGTACAGTATAGGTCAGAACACGTTTTTTGACACTATACGCTATTTGTTTCAATTAAAATCATCTTTGGGGTAACTTTCGAGTGTAAATAATTTAAAAAAACGCACTTCGGTGATTTTTGTGTACTTTTCACACACGAAATTTCAGCATATCTCGTAATACGCAAAAAAGTGAACGAGGGATCACTGATTTCGAGGGTTTGGTTAAAGCCATCAAAGAAGCGAAACAATTGTGTGTAAAAATCAAACTGAACAAACAAATATTTACTAAAAGGTTCACTGTGGGGTTTTAGAATTATTTTTTACATTCATTTTTCATGTTTTAAGAGATGTCCCAACCTACACTGCAACATTTTTTTAGCCGATTGGAAGACATTCAGAAAATTAGCTGTAAATTTTGTTTGCATGGTAATTATATATAATTTGTTCAAAAAAGTAAGCTATTTAATAGACCTTCAAAACGGTGTAATGAAAGCCCAAAAATGTTATCATGGAAACAACACAGAAAAAAATGAGGGTTCAGTAAAGTTGCGGCTTAAGTAAAAGTTGGTATCATTTAGAACTGAGAATCCAATGGAACTCTTTTTGAGGGTTCCTTTTTAGTTCGTTGATATCCGATAGATGGCTATTCATATTTTCAACTGCGGTTGACGACACTTTTGTCATCTGGAGACATGGACTAGATGAACTACACAAGTTCTTCGATTTCATCAATCATTTACAACCTAATATCAAGTTCACCATGGAAATTGAACAGAACGGAAAATTGCCTTTCTTCGACGTACTAGTTTACAAAAGATCTAGTAACACATTAGTACACGAAGTTTACAGAAAACCCACCCATACAAACAGATACTTACATGCCTCCTCCCACCACCACCCATCTCAAATGCAATCGGTCATCAGTTTCCTTGTATACAGAGCTGTCTCCATAACAGATAAAGATAACTTACAAAAGGAATTACAAAAGGTTAAACAAATCCTAATACAAAACGATTACACAAAAAAACAAATTGAGAAAGCAATAAGAAAATACATTCAAAAAAACAAGTCAACACAACCCACTAAAGAAAGAGAGAGAAAAACGAACACCATCCTACCCTACATTCAAGATATCACAGAACAAAAATGAAGAATTCTCAACAAACACAACATATAAACCATATTTAAACCACCTGCGAAAATAGGAGAACTTCTAAACAACCTAAAAATAAAAAGCCACCTCTCAGTGATTCGGGATTATATAAAATCTCTTGTTCTTGTGGCAGAGTCTATATCGGAGAAACCGGGAGGGCGGTGAGCCAACGTGTAAAGGAACATAAGAGTAAAGTCAGGCTAAAACATTTCAGGCAATCAGCACTAGCTGAGCATCATAATGAAACAGGACATAGCATTTTATTTGACAAAACAACCATCATCGCAAAAACGTACAATATTTTTCCAAGAAAACGTAGAGAAGCAGTCGAAATCTTAAATCACCCTAATATCATCAATAGGGACAATGGATATAATACCAATCCGATTTGGCTTTCCGTCCTCCTGAGTTTTTTAAAAAAGACTTGATTGGTCAATCAAGTTCAAGCAGTTTCCACCATGGAACGCTCTGGCCAATCATAGGCATCGTGGAGGATCTGTATAAGAACAACATAACCTGAAACTTTAGTTTCAAGTCAGCCCTCAAGAAGTGAACTGCAATTTTCGTAATTTCAATGAATAATCGGTTCTGTTTAACGAAGTTCCTATTCACACTGCAAATACTTGGTCTACGCTCACCGTATTTTCATTGAAAAAAATGCTCACCGATTATTTTTCTTTTTAAAAACATGATTTTCATCAGTTTTGAGCTTGAAAATTATATGTTTAGGTATTTGCATGACTATATACGTAATTCTCTTTCTTGTCCGCGCCGGCAAGGTTGCACGTTGCCGACGCCGGCAGTGTAGACTCCACCTTTTATTTTGCATTACAAAACAGTTGAATTAAACCAAAAAATGCGAATTTCCAACAAATTATTTGAATCCTTAAAAAACATTTATTTTCTAATAAAAATGGTATAGCTACATTTTCAGCCAAAAAATTCATTTTCAACGACAAAAAACGAATTTTTAACAAAATAGTTACATTTTTAAGCAATGAAATTAATTTTTAACACGATAGGCAAATTTTCAACAAAGCAGATGAATTTTCATCAACATAATAACATTTTTAACCAAACAGATTAATTTTCAATCAAGAAAATTGAAGGTCGGTCATAAAAGATACATTTTCGACAAAAAATGGTATAGTGAAATTTTCAGTTGAAAAAAATTAATTTCAATTGAGAACAAAACTAAATTTCAATCGAAGAAATGATTTTTTAACCTAAGACATTAGTTTTCTACCAAATAGCATTACATTTTAACAAAATACCTGATTTTTCATCTATTTTAAAAAATTTTCAAAAACCACTTAAGGGGAATTTTTCTTCACTAATATAGTCACTAATATAGTTTTGCGACAGTGAAATACCATTCCTAGAGATAAATTGTGCTTATCACTTGAGTAATAATGCCCCTTATGTTTTTTTTACTTGCAACTTTTTCCCCCGTCAAAGTCTCCTATTTTATAAAACGTTCCCTACTTCTGTTTTTGATTAGGCAAAGTAAAAAACTTAGGTATTGCAGCATGAAAGCTTGTTTTTTCTTTTTGTAAGCAAAACTTAGATACAACCTTATTCTCCTTTTCCAGAATTCTTTTAAGAAAATGATAATAATTATCATTATTTTAAAATACTCACTTTTTTCTGCAGAAACTATGTCGTGAACATGCCTTCACAATACCAGAATTCATGACATCGTGCTCAGGTCCATCTCATGCTCCTCATTTCACTGTAAGCTGCAAGGTAGCGAATTACCTGGAAGAAGGTTTTGCTGCATCAAAAAAAGAAGCGAAACGAGATGCCGCGCAGAAAATGATAGACAGAATTAAAAAAAAAGAAGAGTCCAACAGTAATCTGAGCAAGACGGTTTATTCAACTCTGAAGTCGAATAATAATTTCACTTCAGATTGTCAATCGGATTCAAATTCTCGTCTCACGAAACGCGAGAAATATTTGCTTTCATTGAATGTGGTTGACAAAAAATTGCTGAAAAAAGAAACTTCTGTCGAAAAAAGCATGCCTCCCGAAATCGAGGAACAGTTGACTATAGTAAAGAAATCTATTGAGAAATTGCTTACACTTATTTAAGAAAAACTTATTTTGATTTCAAAATATAGCGTGTCATGTTTTATGGATCCAATTCGTAGAAAAGTTCACTTTTATATTTTACGACAAGAAGGTAAAATTTAATTTTATAGGGTTCTCATTTGTTTCTTCTAAATAATAGATCCTAAAAATTCAATTTTAGTGAGTTAACCACATCTGATTAATAATTTTAGACCTAATGCACATGATATGTAACACTTAATTTTTCTAGAAAATATTTTTTTCTAAAAAAATTAGGTAAAAACACTTATCTTTTTCTTAAAATTGTTTCAGATTCCGACAAGAAGAAAACAATATTGTGGTAATTTTCTTATAATAATTAGTCATAAGTAACGCATCTCGCAATATACTTTTTTTCACTTTTCATTAAAATTTGTTCGTGTAATAAAACCATTTTTTCCGCAAGATTTAAATATCGACCGACAGAAGAAAAGGAATAAATTTAAGATAAGTTTGAATAACAATTGCGATTTAAAATATGTTTGAAAAATCCCTCTTTTGTTATTTTTGAATACTTTACATTTCTTGCCAAATTTTGAAATGGATTGCTCTTAAAATATTTAAAATTTATTTTTTACATTAATTCGTCAAAATGGTGCTTTATTTTTATTGAGAAAAGCAAGCTATTCATGAATGTTTTCATATGAATTCGTTTTTTTAAATTAGTAGTTGTGTCATTTCAACCCGTTCTGAATTTAAGCCGCCATTTTCTCTTGTCAAATTTTTAAACATTTTTTTAGGAAATGAATAAACTATGACATTTAATTTTTAGTTTTTTAATTTGCTGTCGTTATTTTTTGACAAATTAATCGTGGAAGTTTTGAAATCGAAAATGCCGGCGATTAATATTACCTGTATTTATGATAATATATAAGTTGTTACGTCACTCAGTCTATTTTGATGCAGTTCTTAGCCGCGATTAAGTCTTCTGTAGTAATTACTAGGGTGAAAAAAATGCTGAAAATTATCGAATCCTTTAAGCCAAGTAAAGAAAAGGCTAAAAGGTACAACGTCTCACACAAGTTACCATAATTTTTTGGTCCATAGGGAAACCTTCTTGAATTTTAAAATTCAAAGACCGAAAGGAAGACGCTAACCAATTAAAATTTTTTTATTCTCTTTCGGATGCCGAACCACAATTTTTTTCAGCCTAAATGATTTGGTTAGAAGTCAAAGAATCGTTTCTCTAAAACGAACAAAAAATTCTGTATGATTCTTGTGTATAGGAATACAATTCTTTACCATCACCTTGTAAATAATTGAGATAAGGAAAAGAGGCAAGGCATCGTATATTTTTGGAACCAGTGCTCCCAATTCGGCTCCTTAACTGTACTGCGCATGCGTCATATCGGCAGTCTTGTTGGCTGTAAATGGCGCGCTATTTTGAAATTATTAAATGTGTAAATTCATTTTTATAATAAATCATCACTGTAGAATTAATTATATTAATTTTCAGATCACGAACTAATCTTAAAGTAAATGTTAATTCATTCATTTGATTTTACTCTTCATAAATAAATTGTGGATTTTAAATTAAAAGGAAGAAGTACTTTTTCACAAACGTAAATTTTAAATAATTCATAATATTTTTATATAACCCTATATTTATTATATATTATATATGTGCGGTTGGGGAGCCGAATTGGAAGCACTGTTGGAAACGTGAACATTGTTTTTGTTTCGAAATGTTTAGTGAAAGGATATAAAATCTCTACGGTATTCTCTTTTTCTGATATTATTGTGTGTTAAAAATATCTAGTAATGTTACTTATGTTTAAGTTATAACAAGGCTTTATTCACTCAGTTTCAATGAGAATACAATTATATATTACAGAAAAGTATTATTTGCGTTATCAGATCAGCGTAAAGATAATGTATTATGTAGTTTATTCATTTGAAAATAAATATTTTTTCAGAATATACAAAAGAAAACTTTTTCTCGTACGATTTCATGAAACTGGAAAAATCCTTTAAGGTTAATAACACTAGTCAGTTCCATTTATTGTATTTTTATTTTAATAAATTTTCACTGCCATGATGGAAAATATTCAAGCTCTAGATTTCGGAAACCTGCAGTTAGATCCGCCGATTTTAGATTCTCGGGTAAGAGAATCTTAAAACTAAACAGTTTTTTTAGTTATAATTAGAGATTTGTCTTGTTCAATAAAAACTCACCTTATAGAAGCTTATAAAAATTACCCCGTTAAATTTTCTTTCACTTTTAACTATAGGAAAATTCTGAAATCCAAAGTATAAAAAATGTATAGAGCCAAAAACAGTTGGCGAAGCATGCCTTGAATAGAATTTATGAACAGATTCTAGTAGAAAGAGCACAGCATATTTGAACGTAAGTATATAGTTATGTTCTTCAAAGGCATCCTATTTTTGTATTCTTGAAAATTTCTTATAAATGTTTGTTCTCTTGCAAAAAGGAAAATTTTAAACGATCCGGACGCTACTTGTTGCGGCTATCTGGCATATTGTGCAGCATTGCTAAATATACTTGTAACAAAATTAATTTGTACACTTTTGTAAGTTTTTTTCAAAGACGAAAAGTATTTTTACGGATATTTTTCCCTCTACATGCTCTTTTTAAATGGTAGAAAAACTTCCTTGATTAGGAATACCTTGGTCAGATTTTCTAAAATCACAGCAAGTTTTTGTTTTTATGAGTTTTTCAAAACAACTTCATTATTTACGAGAAGAAATTTTTTTGGTTAATTCTTAGCAAAAATAAAGCTTTTTGAGGCATGATCTAGCGTGCAAAAAGGGGCCAATTCTAAAAACGCGATAAGTGCAGGTTATTAGTACAGTCAAATTAGACGAAAAAGGACCATTATTTGCTGCAACAATATGTAAACAGCAATTTTTTCTCCTCAAATTGTTTGGGTGGATGATGTAATGAAATACTGAAACACTGAGATCTGTCAAACCTTTACGTATATTGTTGATTAACAATATGGTGAACTTTGAAATGATTTTTTTAACAGGTTTGGTTAGATTGTCATTTAAGATATAACAGTTTCGAAATTTAACAGTTACAAAAAATATTATCTTATTTATTATTCTTACAACGAAGCATTGCGAAATATCACAGGAAAGTGAAATTTAGTCTATATTGCTAATGTTGTTTTTTTCTATTGTGCTCAGTTTTCTTTTAAGCTTCTGCTTGACGTTTTGTTGCCTGCTTTTGCCTTTTTCGCAGTACAAATTCTTCATTTTTGCTCAAAGTTTTCAGCAAATTTTCTGTACATGATAATGCCATTCAACTTTCTTATATTGAGTCAATAGACCCAATTTGAACCTTACTTTACTGACATCCACATCCAACCTGATCTTCTATGGTGGATCTCGATCCCTTCCTGGGACAAAGACTGAATTTGTAGGCCTAGTTCTGCTGCCCAATGCTCTAACTGCTACCACAGCTACACAATACACAAAAGTTTGCACCTATACCGCAGTTAGTGTTGCGTTAAAATGCATAGGTAAAACCTTGCTGTTCAGGTATCGTATTAGTGCACGCAGATCCTTTGTGATGCTCATCTTGGGCAGAGAATGCCTTTGTTTTAATTCTACATATCTGAACTCTATTAAAGCGTGATCAAAATTCCTTACAATGTGCTGTAATTTTTCTGGGATTTCGCTGTTTACATTAATGTTATTAATGTCTGGATGTCCGGATTGTCCATAGTACTTATGTCTTTAGCTTCAATCAGATCTTCATTGTCCACATCTTTGAAGCGTTTTTGGTCTGTTAGATTCTGCTCATTTATTCTTGTGGCTAGCTCTGGGTGCTTAAGTAAGAAGATTCGATGGTGTTTTTTCCTCACACTTTGCCCACTTTTCTCTGTCCAAAAATAAAGACCATATGAAGAAAGGATCATATGGTTAAATTAGGCTATCAGCCTGTGGAGGATGTGGTTGTGCTGGATCATCATTAGGTTGCTCTAAAACATTAATTGCCGCTGCTTGATTTTGCGGTGCAGCTTCCTGTAGCTGATGTTCATTGTTGAAGTTTTTTCATAGCAAATCAACCTGTTGTTTAATCTTCATTGCTGGGTCTTCTAAGATGTGTAGATTATTTGTGATGTCCTTCACTATAGCGATAAGATCTCTTAATGCAATTTTCTTTATATAAGGATACTTTGCAGCAAACTTCATCCTAAAGTTGTATCCTATTTCACTTTTGGTTTCAAACTTGGCATTTTCATAATAGATACGCACAAATTCCTTTCATTGTGCTATCCCACTTGATGCTCTCCCACGGTATTTCTGTTGAGGTGGTTGGCTGCAAATTCCTAACGGTAGCCAAAGCATCCTCAGCAGGCCCAGTAGAGGATCTCCTTGAAATATGTTAGACGTTACTTATGTGATTCGGAGGTGATCAGTGTATCATCACGAACGATATGATATGATCCCCTATTCCACGTAGAACATGATCCCATCCACGAATCAAAGCAGCAATACCAGTTTTCAGCCCGAATGAAACCACCTTGAATTCATAACTTCTTCCACGATACTAGATAGTTGTATACTGCCTTGATTCCCAGTCTAAATTTATGTTTTCATTCAGTTTTCTAGCGTCCAAGCACAGCTTCACTAAACCATCTTTTTTATGACTGGTACTATGGGGTTACTGTAAGGGCTGTCTGATCGTTGTATAATATTCATCTCCAGCATCTGGTTGATCTCTTCTTCAACTTTGTCTCTGTAGGCCATTGGCACAGGGGCTTATTTCTTGATTTTCTTCCACCTTTTCTTTGATCTCTGTCCAGGAAACTTCCATTGACAGATCCTCGTGTTTTTGAGCGAGGCTTTCATGGTTCGATGTTTTTGTTGGTAGATCCTCATCTTCTATTGAGTTTATCTTGTAGGTCTCACCTTTTTCTATCTGCTCATCATCTCTCATAATTCGTACTGAAAGGGTGCCACGAGAAATATCAGTTGTAGAGTGCGATTGGGTTTTTGTACACCGGTGTAAATTTGACCCATTTAAACGCACGGCCCTCCCTCGACTGGTCCAACTAATGAAACTCCTGAGATGGGAAGAGCAGGATAGTTTGCAAAACGTTTTTTATTGTTGCTTATGATCTCTTCAGAAATACATGTTACTTCCGCCCCAGTGTTAATGCGTACCTTAGTAGTAGTATAAACGTTTATTTTCTAGCCTGTTGGCCTTCAAAAATTAACTTGCTTTCACTTTCATTTTTTACCGAATTTTCCTTAAAACTAACCCTTCAAAACTAACATCCATTCATACCTTATCTCTGTGATCGCACGCACTTATCGCCTTGCCTTCCTCGCTTCGCATCGCTCGCATGTCCCTAATGTCTCGCATTTCCAAACTCTACTTCCGCGGCTAATATCTAATACTTATCTACTATTTACAATATTTACAGATCACTTATATCTACTTCCTCTCCTATTTACAATTTTTCCTTCTCCATTCCTCTTCCTCCTTCCTTCTCTTCTTCTCCATCCTACCCAACACTCTTCACCCATGCTACTGCCCTTTTGTCCCCCCTTCCGTACATTAATACCTTCATGCTTATTCCTTTCCTTTCCACCTCTACGCACTCCTCCAACCAGTGCTCCACTCTTGCGTCCCCCTTCCAACACAGTTTACACATCCTCTTCTCCCTAGAGAGCCAGAACCTATTAAAATCCTCCATGCACCCACATCTCATTCTCGCTATAAGCTCCTGACTTCTTTTCTCTCCTTTCTCACACAAATATTGCGCTCTCGCCCTTCGCACAATCCACACATAGATCCCGTTAAACCTTGAGTCTCTTATTCTCTCTTTACCTGCTGTCTTCTTTCTCTCCATCGTGTATGCCATGTATCCCTCTCACTTCCTCCATCTGCAGTCCATTCGTTCTAAAATACCTTTCCCTTTCATCCTCCATCATCCCACCCCTTCTCCTGTTCTCCTTATCCCACTCACACGCCCCGCCCCCATTCCTCTGAAACAAGAAGCCCAGGTACACAAACTCTTTCACCTCCTGCACCGCCTCTCCCTTCTACTTCCACTCCCCTCCCTTAGCCCTTCCACCTCCTTTTCTGAACACCATAACCTTGGACTTTTGTGCATTCAGCTCTAATATTTTATTATACAGGTATCTTCTCAACCTCTTCATCATCTCTTTTAAAGCCTTCTCGCTTCTTGCCAGCAACACTATGTCATCTGCATACGCTAGCCACCAAATTCCAACCCCTCCTATCCTGACCCCTCCTACCACCCTGGCCTCCAGCTTACGTTACATATCCGCAATTAAAATCACAAAAAGCATTGGGCTAAGCGGACACCCATGCCTTAACCCCCCATACATCCAGAATCCCTCCAAAATCTCCTCCCCTCCACTTACCTTATCTTTAGTCTCTTCATATTCATATTCTCTTCATATCTCTTCATATCTTACCCTCTCGATCAGGCCTCTCTCCACTCCTCTATTCTCCATCGCCACCCACAACCTTCCCATATCCGCTGAAGGAAATGCGCCTTAAAGCCCTAAAGCCCGCCTGTGTCTCCGGCATTATTCCTTTCACCTCGTCATCCTTCCGCAGCCTCTCCAACACCACCGTCGCGTATACTTTATACGCTATATTCATTAGCGTAATTCCTCTATTATTTTCCTGTCTATCCCTGTCTCCTTTCTTATACAGTGGCACTATTAACCCTTTTCTCCACCCTCCTGGGAATCCCTCCACCCTCCACACTTTCTTCAATACCTCCTTCAGTTTCTACCTAACCTCTTGTGTACTAAACAGCTATGCTTCGTTCTCTACTCCGTCCAGCCCTGCTGCTTTTGACTTTCTTAACTTCCTTATCAGTTTCTCTATCTCCTCATCATCAAACTCCAACATCTCTGCCTCCCGCGTTCTTCTACTCCCACCATCCCTCTTCCTTGAATCTTCACTCCTCACTCCCTATCTTCTCGCTCATCCCCACTCTACGCTTTCTACCTCTCTTTATTATCTTTCAGACATCCCCCTCTCTCTTAACATTTCCTAGCTCCTTTTCCAGATATTTCTCCTTTTCATGTTCTTTCTTCTCATTCATCAACCTATACTCCTTCCTCATTTTCACGCACTCCTCCCTTTTCGCAGTACCCTCTTTCCACTTCTTGTACTTCCTCTTCACCTTCTTTTTCATCTTTTTACATTCCCTATCCCACCACGACTTCACCATTCC
This sequence comes from Andricus grossulariae, assembly GCA_011634705.1. Lineage (NCBI taxonomy): Eukaryota > Metazoa > Arthropoda > Insecta > Hymenoptera > Cynipidae > Andricus > Andricus grossulariae. The sequence goes on along the minus strand of JAABKJ010007545.1, from coordinate 75,178,518 downwards.
TTTCTTCTTTTTGAATACCTTGTTTTGCACGCAACCTTTGGCTTCCTCTTTTAAATCCTCCCATATCTCTTCCACCGACTCCCCTTCAAAGCATAACTTCTCTAACCCTCTTGCAGCTCACCATCTCCCCCGTCGACCTTTCCTTCCCACCTTGCCTTCCGCTGCTCTCACCCCTTATCCACAACCCTAATGGCTGATGGTGTTAATCTACCCTCCCTTCTACTGCGAATCTTTCCGTCTCCTTCCACCCTTGCATATTCATGACTACATAGTCTATCACCGATACACCCACCTTACTTGCATATGTGTATTCTCCCTCTTGGTCCACAGTTGCCATACCATTCGGAACCACCCAGCCTCTATCCTTCATCCAGTCCCTTAGAATATCCCCCTCCTTATTTATTATCTTATCCTTCGATTTCCTTTCGAAGCTCTACCCTTTCCTGTAAAGGCCCCCTTCCCTCCCCATCCTCCCATTAAAGTCCCCATTCAGTACTACCATAACCTCCTCTCTTTCGCCTAGCAAGTCTTCCATTCTTTCTTTAATGATTTCTATCCCATCCTTATTGTACACAGTCACAAACTTACGCGTTACCCCTCCTAACTTTACTTCTCTCATTTGCACTCTCTCCCTGTCTTCCTCTTCATGAACTTCTTCCTCTAATCCTTCTCTAACACCCGTTATAATTCCCCCGCTAGCTTTTCCTTTTCCAACATATTCTATCCCATTCCTTTCCTTCTACCCACGTGTCTACCAGTCCCGTAACAGCAAACTCTTGGATATACCTCCAGAACTCCAAATCCTTCTTCTTTATCCCTGCTACGTTCCAGTACAGCACCTTCACTATTCCTCTACCCTACATTAACCCCACCCCCTACTTCTCACGAAACAAATTCCCCTGCACTGCCTTCAACACCTCTTTTTCCTCGTCTCACACCTATATTTTCTTCCTATTCTTATTCTCTGATATCCTACCTTGACCTATCCCTGTCGCACAGCATTCTCTGCACATCCCTCTCCTTTTTCATCAAATCGTGATCGATGAAAACTCCCTCATCCTTTATCCCATTCTTATTTCGCATCACCCCCAAACTTTTCTTCCCAGTTCTCCAACTCTACAACCGGCACTTCCTTCTCCTTCCTCCCCTCCAACTTAACTTTCCCTAACATAAATTTAACCCACCCTATGCTCTCTAGCAGAGCTTCGACGCCCCCCTTTCTTCCCCGCTCTTCAGCTTCAACCCTCTTATCACAATATTATTTCTCCTGTCTGCCTTCTCTCTTCTCTCCATTGTCAACTGCATTGCCCTTATCCTTTCCCTATCCGCCCTCTCCTTTTCATTCCTACGCTCTCCCACTTTCTCTTCTATCACATTCTCTACCCTCTCCTAAATACCTTTCATTTCGCCCCTCCCCCAACCCTCGCCGGCAACTGCTTCCAGTTCCACCCTACCCTCCACTTTTTCAAGACTTTTCTTCGTCCTTTTCTGCCACCTCCTGATCTCTTTCATCTACTTTATTTTAACTTCTTTCTCTTTCCTACCCCTCTTCAACCCTTCTACTCTCCCTCAGCTCTTTCACCTCCCTTTCCCATTTCTCATCTCTGATTCTCAAGTTCTCCCTCATGCCTTCCACCTGATCCTTAGTCCCCCTTACGTCCTCCCTCAGCCCCCTGATCTCGTCTAACAGCATCCCGAGAGCCTTCTTCTCCGACTTTCCCTCCATTTTTTGGGGGGTGACCTACGTGTTCTCCCGCTTTTTTTAAACGGATTCTCTACCTCGTTTTTCTCCGGACTCTCTTGACTGTCTCTCTTCCTCTTCAAGAGATCCTCCTTGTCACTTGCGCTAGACGCTCTCTCCCTTATCTTCTCGCTTCCTTCCAGCCCACCGTTCCGTTTTCTCTCTCTCCTTGACGCGCTGCTCGACACCGGACCACGCACAATTAGCCGTCGCGGCATGTAGAAAATTTCACCACTAGCACTGCGAGCACTCTCACTGCCCACCTCTCGCTCTGCCGTCAGTAACTGGGACCTCTCCATGCAGTCCTCTCCGCAACCGACAGATGTCTCTGCAGAATACGGCCGTCCATCGCCGCTAAATTTTACCTTTATTTATCTTCTTTCATTTTCAGTTCCTCACAGCCCCTGCATACACCCCTTTTTCTCCCTTGAGATTCCCTAACTCTGCGAGAACCACCCTTGACCCGTCGAAGGCCCAAGACTCCTGACCACAAACTCCCCCGACTCCTTGCCAACCTAAACTCACTTTCTCTATCTAACTAAATTCCACCTCACACCTACGCTGGAAATTACTTTTTATCCCCCCAATTCACCCCACACAACCCTACTCACCTCCTAGGCTTCCAGCCTTACACTCCACTCACACCTACCACACAAATTCCGCGAAATCCTCTCACCTATTAGATCCTCGTCCACCTCCATATTTCGGACTCGATATGGTGATGAGATGGGTTGATTTTGATGCAGACTACTTTTCAGTGGGGCACCCTGCCCCCGGATCCTGGTACTCGTTTTTGTGCCCCGTCGTTCCCGACGCTGGAATTTCCGTGTGCATTGTTACTCTTCCAGTTATTGGGGCCCGTGTTTACTGGACCTTCTCTGCTGTTCTGCCTCCCATTCTGTGGTGCTCTTCAATATCCTGTCTGTGCGTTATTTGCCATTTGAGTTCTGGCATTCTATTGATTCTCTGTTTAAGGATATTTTCAATTTCGATTCTTGGTTCTACCGGGATTAGATCTTGCGGGCTTCTGAATTATTTATGATGGAGTGGGTGGGAGATGTAGTTCCTTGGCTATTGCATACAGTCTGATGGCGTATTCGGCTCTTGTACTATTTTTCTCCGTCTGATAGCTGCCAAATCCAATTTTTCTTTCTATTTCGTGCTAGATCCGTTCATTTCAGTATCTTTGTTGGAATCTTTGAATGAACATGTTAAAACTAGTGACTTAATTTTTAGTTATCTGCCACCAGTCATTGAGGATCCTGATAATGATCTCTCCAGCAAATAGTCAGCACCGCTTTCTTTCGGTCTTATCGCCATCCAGTATTGTTTGATTATATTCAGGTAGCGAATCGGACTGTCTTGTCCATTGAATTCTGGTAACATGTAGCTAATATTCGATCCTCGTGTTACTGACGCCGTGTATTCTCGTCATTCTTTGCTTTCATATAGCCATTCTGAGGCCCTGTTCTGCTGACCTGCGATTCGATCCAGGTGTGCCTCTATTTGGTTGTTTCCTTCCTCACGACTTTGCGTGGCATGGGTTCTTAGTTTTAGAGAACGTTTAATGTTTTTCTCTATGGTTGTAAATCGTTCTTGTATTGATTTTTCACTACGCTTTCTTTCCTCGTCCATTATTATCCTAGTCCCTTGTTACAGCCCGTCCATTTTCCGGTTAATCTCTATTCAGGTTTGTTCAAAGGTGTTTTGATCAGATCCATTGTACCCTCTGCCCCCAGATTCCCTGTTTTCCAGGTCTGCATTCATATTTGTGATTGTCCGATTCAGATCTCAGTTCACCTCAGGTATCGAAGGGAAGTCTATACCTTCAATGGATAGTCTAGGGATCACCCTGTGAGTGGGATTACCATCTTGACAGAAGATGAGCTCGAAGTCAGAGATAGTCTGTGAACAAGTTACTCCACACTGAAGGCACTTACAGTGTCCTTTGCCACTTCGTTCTATGTGCAGGTGGGGTCACGCTGGAATGCGCGTTCGAGGTTCGTCCTCTCTATAGGCCGCTTGTGGTCACACTGGGAGCAACTGCTATCTATGAAAATAACAGCAGCTCCCAGTAGAACCGCGGTAAATCACACCCATTGCCACGTCTTACGACCGTGAGATGGGTGGCCACAGGGAACGACGAAATCACAACGACAGACCGGCGAAATCCGTCGTCTGCCTCGAGGACATAAAGCGACCCAAGGATAACAGCTTTCTCCATCCATCTCGTAAGTGCTTTGGCATGTTTTTGGCACGCGGCTATGGTTTTAAGGTTAAGAACTAGTGGTAGTTTCGCACCTCTGAAAGCACCGACCACAAGGATAATTACTTTAACCAAGTATTGTGGGTCAGTCATTGCAGCTCCCTTTTAAGATCTTGATACCTCTCCTCCTTTTCCTTCTCCTTGGCAGTGATACAATAGTCGGCTGGAGCAGAGAATTCGATCACGAATAAAATTCGTTTCACGAAGTCTTGAAGAATGATGCCAAGCCTTGAGTTGCAATGGAGGCTGCTGTCCGAAAATCGTAGTTCCAGAAAATTTTGCACTTCTTGTATGGAACAATTCACGATATACTAAGGTGGAAATTACACCGTTTTGGCATGCAAAAATCAAACATTCTGTCATGAATTAAGTCCTGATGATTTAAGGAATCTCAACATTTCGCTCCTTCGACAAGGACTCGTCCAGGGTCTCGGCAGCCTGCTTCAAGGCTTTCTAAAGGAAAGCTCCTTTGCCAATCATCTCGTGTTTCCTGACCATTTTTAGGAGAAGATCTCTGCTGGACGAATTTATACACAAGCTCTTATGCATATGCATGATCTTACGCGTGGCGATATCAAGGGCCATGAGGTCTTTCTTCGTCCATTGAACTATCCCGAACGAGTAGAGTAGAACCGGGACGTCAAGCACGTTAGTCGCAGATACCTTGTTCAACGCCGACAGATTTGAAGACCAAATGTGTCGAATAAGATGCTTGCATCTGCTTCGAAGAGACTTCTTCACTAATTTTACGTCCTGAATGCGGCTTTGAGGCACACTTGTCTAATCCAAAGTCCATGCCAATATCTTCTGTGTTCGCCTTGACGATATTTAACGCAAATTGAAGTTTGCTTGCACCAGAAGCATAGATCTTCAGGTCATCCATCTGAAATACATGAGTGACCTTATGCTAGCGCTGGTTAGTGTCACCACAGAGGTATCCAGAAGAATTTCATAGTGCGAGAGATACAGGCAGAAGTGTGATGCAAAAAAGCAAAGGGCTCATGGTATCGCCCTGAAAGATGCATCCCTGGAAGGTGATGTTCGTTGGCACACGATAATTTCCAGATGAGATAGTAAATCTAGTTTTCCAAAGAGGCATCATTTTCTCTATGCATCTCACTATGTGTGGATGTACCTTCAAGCTGTCCAACAGACCGATGGTAACTCTATGAGATGTTGAATCGAAAGCTTTCTGGTAGTTAATTCAGGCCATTGACGGGACGCGCGGATGGACTGCTGCGTCTTTGCAGACGCACCTGTCAATGAGCACGTTTTCTCGGTAGCCTGCTACACCTTTTTTCGAGCCACGTTGTTTGTACATCTGTCAACACACAGGCTTAATTCTTCGAACAGTTCCGTCGTTTAGGACGGCTGTAAAGATCTTAGATAGTGTGTTCAAACAATTTATTGGCCCGTAATTCTCCGACTTTGAATGTGAGGTGAATATGCAGGCTAGATGTGGCTGTGTAGAAGTTAACTTCTTCCACTAGCAGTTCTTTAAACCATGTGGTCCTGCAGCAGAAAAGTTCTTCGTGCCTCTATTCGTTTTTTCTTTCATTTCTTTGGCAGCGATTTATGGACATTCCTCCTCAGGTTTTATGAGGTTGGCGCAAAACTCCTTGAAGCAGATGATATTAAAATTATCTTATTTCAACTTCAGTGTTTTCGGGATCAGGTATACCTCCCTCCAAAAAGTATTTACCTCGCCTCGATGGGCTTAGGTGGATTTTTGACAGAAACAGGGAGATCGCTGAAGAGGGGCTATGGGTTAGCGAGAAACTGTTGATTCTTCCTGACCCATCTCTCCCTGCTCTGTGTTTTCCTCCTTGCGTCAGATAACCATCCAATCTTCTTGTTCTGTTGATACAAACGTCTTTTGCACCCTAAACTGAACAATTGATTGTCCAGAGGTCAAACTCTTCCGAGATATCCTCACGCAGGGAGGTATCCATTTCAGCCAGGTCCTGGGGCTTAGGAGGAACCTGGACGTTAATTTTCCTTCTTGTCCTGAAATCGCGATCATCTCTCAGGAGTTGCCTGCTTTCTGTGTTTGGTATTAATATCGCTTCCTCCGCTTCGTCTGCGAATTGTTCATACAGCGGTTGTGGAAGCGCTCCGCATTCATATTTCTTTTTCTAGATGTTCACGGCTTGATATTGCAAAGACTGGTGCGAAATGTAATGAAGCTCTGTGTGTTTCTGGCACCACAGAGTTTGCATACGAGCCATAAAGCCCCCATGAACAGGGATAGTGCTGGCATCGTAGCAGTCTAGCAAGTAATTCTTAAGTTGATTCGTCCACTCAATGTGGGCTCTTTGCTGCTTCGTCATCGTGTTTCCATCTAAATTATTTGTAGCAGTTCGAACTCTAGGGTGATCGGCACTGTGTGCCGACCCATTGTCGGGTTCTCTGCGCGTTCGATTGATTTGACCCGCATCTACAACTTTTTGGTGGTGTCATTATTGTTCCCGCGAGCATCTAGGGAAAGGGTTTGTCCGTTCTTCTAGAGTCTCGCATACAAGAATAAGGCTGCATACTCTGAGAGGTTGCCCGGTATCCCAGAGGCACCGTTTAAGACTCCTCACCCAGGTGCCATTCAGCTGTCAGCATGGTTCTTGCGCTTCCGCTTGGCAGTTATTCGTTCCAGACCATCACTGGATAATTGCCCGCGACTGCCTAGCTGGGGAAGACCCAGGGCGGGAACCCTGTTACAAAGATGTCTGCCACTTACCTGCCATACCGTGACACTTTAAGGAAAATCGATGTTCGCGGGTCACAATCTTTCGACCCGCAAACAACCCACACAGCTCTTTGTTTGTTCTTTTGTCCCAGGCGCCAGGTAGAAATACTCCTACCCGAGCCTCGCTGGAATTTGGCCTTATCGACGGCTGGCAGGTCGACCAGCTCACTTTTATTCAAGCATTACTAAAACAATGATCCTAACTGAGCTAGTATTTAATCTACAAGATTTAATTGATCATTATTGTGGACAAAGACGCGATATATAACCCCCAGAGGAACCCTCAATTCTACAAAATGGCTGCTCAAGACACCCCTGAGTTGTCCTGATGCCGCTCGGCGTTCCCTGTCTCGTGCCCTCGCTCTGACTCCTGGGGAACATTCAACTCAACTAATCTATGGTCGAGCTACGTGAGCTGAATTTCCCGCATGTCACTCCGCGACGAGGGGGTCTCGTGCAGTACAAACATATAAGGATCGATTAGAAAACACACGCGGCTCCACTTGGCCGTATTGCGTGTGAGACAGTGCCGAGGCTGGAGAAGCTAGCAGAAATCAGAAGCGAATAATCGCCAACCTTGCAGCCATCTAGGGAACTGTTCCTTCCCATTGCAGTCCATGCCGGCTAACGTTGCTGCTACGGATTCATGCTACTTTCCACAGAACCCTCAAGATTTCAGTGGACAGTTGAATTTCTGATAACCGTTTTCCTCCGGTTTGGAATCCAATAACTTTGATAAAAATATGTGTCCGTTGTGTTCCTCATCGGCTCACGTTGAATCTTCACCTCGCAGCTTCTGTCTCGACACTGACTCACAATATTCCGAGTTCGTTACCAATTCTAACTTTCTAATTGAAATTATATCGGGTTCCTCTCTGAACTCTGGGTTAATATTTATATAAAATAAATTACCTAATCTTTTTATAATTTTTGGCTAGGATGTTGGCTTTACGGTAACTTCACTAATACCGTTCGCGTGACGTTTCGTGGTTAATTTAAGAGTGACAGAGGGGGGAATAAAGCACTCTCAGTACCGCATTGTACCTTTGGATGTACGTTGTTCCCGCGTGAGTTGTACAACTAGATAGTACGAGGACGGACGATAAGTACTTAGCCTAAAAAAGAAAAACGAAAATTTGGGGAAAGTGGCGATTTATTTCTAAACATAGTCTCTTTTTAGCTCGATACACTTGACCCAGCGATGCTCCAACTTCTTTCATCCATCTAAAAAATACGTTTTCTGGAGGTCTGATAAGTAAGCCTCCGTGGCGGCGATAACCTCCTCATTCGACTGGAATTTCTGCCCGGCGAGTGACTTTTTTAAGTTGGGAAACAAAAAGAAGTCCACACATCACTACTTTACCACCGAGCAATTCACGCCTACCCCGAAAGGGAAACGGCTTAATGATATAATAATAATAGAATATAACTTTCTGGTCCATGGACAGAACGCACACTGAGGCGAGTGTCTCATTCAAATACCTGAATGACTGCATTTATAAAATATTTAAAAAAATTAACCAAATAAATTTTGCACAGCGTAATATTGATCAAACACATATATCAATTTAGTAATTTTCTTTTTCAAGAAATTGTTTTATTTTCCAGCAAACATTCAACGAATTTATTTTAAATCAGTATCTTGAGAAATATTGAAGATTATTTTTATAAATAATAAAGTGAAATTAAATAATTAATTTGTAATATAATTTGAGTTTTGTATACATAGTATACATATTCGATGAATCTTATTAAAGTATTCAAAGAATCTTCCTCAGACCACTTTAATTAATATGATTAAGTCATACATGAAACATCTCTCTGGCAACCATACTTTTAGTATGTACCGGAATGCCCTAATATAACTTCCTATTTACATAATTTATTTTCTAATTATGAAGAAATAATTTTTCTTGAACTTTTCTAAAAATCCAACAAAATTACGTAAGAAAAGTCTATTTTAATTACATCCCTATACAAATTTGCTGAAAGAATTCATTTTAAATAGAAGAAAGTAATTTCCCTTAAACTTTTGTGAATGCTCGAAATTACACAACAGAAGTCTATTTATGAATAATTTCATCCCTATCAAAAATAATTTTATTATTTTTATAAAAGTTCATTATTTTGTTAACAAAAATAATATGTGAAATTATTGGAAAAATCGAGTATTGTGCATAGATCTAAAAAATTTTTTGGTTGGCATAATGTTTAATTGTCCCTGTTTAATAAATATTTGCAAGTACATTCTTTAAACAAGCATATACTTTAAAAAATCAAAGTGTGCAACAAAATTGCACAAGAAGGCTTAAAAAGAAGTATGTTCTTTAAAAATATCTGTTTTTGAAAACAAATACTCAGGAAAGTCAATTTGTGCAAAACAATTCCACAAAAAGAGGTAAAATTATAGAAATATGTTTTTAAGTTATTTGCCGTTTGGTTCTTTTACTGTTTTCAAAAGTTTGATTCTTGGTCCACAAGAATTACATACTTTTTGGAACATTTTTTTTTCAAGAGAAAAAGGCGAATTATCTACAAAACAGTTTAATTTTCAACCAGAAAAGTTTAATTTAAAAAAAAAGCAGTTTATTTTTGTCCAAGGAATATTACTTTTCTACCACAAAAGATTGATTTTCTACCAAAAGACGATTTTTCAGACAGCTCAATCAAACGAAAAAAAATAATTTTTAACAAAGTAGTAGAATTCGCAACCAAAAAGATGAATTTTCGACAAGAGTAAAATTTTTAACCAAAAAGATGAATTTTGTCCACAAGGAAGATTAGTGTTCTGCCAAATAAGATGAATTTTCAACAAAATACGTCAAGTTTCAACAAATTTTTTGAATTTTGAAGAGAAAGAGGCGAATTATCTACAAAGCAGTTCAATTTTCAGCTAGAAAATATAATTTTTTAACAAAAAAATTAATTATTTACCAAATAGATGAAATTTCGACTTCTAAAGTACAAATTTCCAACCAGAAATAGATTAGTTGTATGTTCAGACGAAAAAATTAATTTTCAACAACAACAAAAATTTTTTAGCAAAAACGTTAAATTTTCAACTAAAGAGGTGAATCATAAAAAGAATAGCAAAGCAGTTCAACCAACTACTTGAATTTTAAGTTAAAAATATTAATTTCTAACCATATAGTGTAATTCTTGACAACAAAAAAGTGATTTTTTCATAGAGAATTAAGTTCTACCAGAAGACATGAATTTAAAAAAAAACGACATTAATTTTTAACCAATTTTTTTAATTTTAAAGAGAAAACGGCAAATTATTTACAAAACAGTTGAATTTTCAACTAAAAAAGTTCTTTTTCAACAAAGGCAAAGAGTTTTCAACAAAGTAATTGAATTTTCAACAAATAGATGAATTTTCAACAAAAGTTAAATTCTTAACCAAAACGATTAACTTTTCCACCACAAAGACTAATTTTCTACCAAAAACATAAATTTTCGATCAGTTAAATAAAACAAAAGAGATGAATTTTCGACAAAAGTTGATTTTTCAAATGAAAAGACGAATTTTCCACCAAAAAGACTGATGTTCTATCGAAAAGACGAATTTTCAATAATGTTGTTGAATTTTTGAAAGAAAAAGGCGAATTATCTACAAACAGTTGAATTTTCAACAAGAAAATATAATTTCTCAACCAAAAAATTAATTTTAAAAATAGTTAAATTTTCTTCTAAATAGTTGACATTCTTAATTTAGAGGTAGTTTTATTTTCAAACAGTTATTTGAATTTTTAACAAAAAATATAAATTTTCAACGAAAAAGTTAATTTTCAACCAAATTGCAGAATTTTCAATTTAAAGAGATGCATTTTTACCAAATGGTCAAATCTTTCAGCAAAAAATATTAAAATCTAAACAAAAATGTTGAATTTTCATCCCAAAAGACTTATTTTTAGAAGATATTTAAAAGATGAATTTTCTACAATAAAAGATTAATTTTTTGCCAAAAGACGAATCTTCATCCAGTTAAATAAGAAAAAAAACGAATTTTTAACAAATTAGTTGAAATAATATTAAGGCAAATATTGAGAAACATGTTACGTCACCTACACTAACATCACGAATTTGATAATTACCCCTTCAAAATGAAAAAATGAAAATTATTTACACACTTAATGTTATCTTAATCACAGCTGACTTTAATTTCATTAAAAATATCTCTACTTTAATTTTTGCGCATTTACAAGAACACGAACAAATTTAACTTTTTTAAATTCATGTTTTTAAAATTTCCTTCCTAAAAGTTAATTTTTACCAAGTGGCGATTTTTCAACAAAATAGTTGAACTTTCAATTAAATAACTAAACCTTCAAGCCAAAAAGACAAATTTCAACGAAGACAGTTAAAGTTTCATCAAAAAGTTTATTTTCAAGTTGCCATAGAAGGTGAATTTTCCATCCAAAAGGACGAATTTTGAAAAAAAGAAAAAAAAGTTGAAAGATGACTTTTTTTATCAAAAGACGAATTTTGAATAAGTTTGAATTTTCAACAAACAAGTTGAATTTTCTAACCCAGAAGACAAATTTTGAGCAAAATACATGAATGTTCTTCCAAATAGTTGAACTTTCGAGTTCAAAAGTACAAATTTCCAATCGAAAAAAGAACAATTGTATTTTTAGATAAAAAAATTAATAAGTAACAAAAAAAAAAACTAATTTTCAACAAAAACTTAAATTTTCAATCAAAAACGTGAATCTTGAAAAAAATTAATAAAGAAGTTCAACTAAGTACTTGAATTTTCACTTAAATACTTGAATTGTCAATAAAAAATATTAATTTCTAACAGAGAAGATCATGATGTTCTAACAAAAGATTAATATTGAGAAAACACATCAATTTTCAACAAAATTTTCAAATTTTGAAGAGAATAAGGCGAATTATCTACAAAACAGTTGAATTTTCTTTCAACCAGTAGAGTTGAAGTTTTATTCCCAAAGATAAATTTTCAACCGAAAGAGTTAATTTTCTACAAATAAAGATTACTTTTCTACCATGAAAGATAAATTTTCTAAGAAGAGACAAATCTTCTACTAAAAGACAAATTGTTAAGAAAATACATCAATTTTCAACAAAGTTGTTGGATTTTGAATAGAAGAAGAAGAATACTGGCAAATATAATTTGTCAACAAAAAAGATATTTTTTTTTGAAATAGTTAAATTTTCTTCCAAATCTTTAACTTTGTAAAAATTAGTTTTATTTTTAACCTAATATTCGAATTTTCAACAAAAAAATTAATTTTCAACCAAATTGTTGGATTTTTAAGCCAAAAATATGAAATTTTCTACAAATAAGTTCAATTTCCTACACGAACCTATGAATTTTTAACTTAAGTAATGAATCTTCAACCAACATAAAAGGAGTTTTTAACAAATAAGTTCAAATTTCAACCAGCTAGTTGAAGTTTCAACCAATAAAGATGAATTCTCAACGGAAAATTTAATAGTTTTTGGTTCGGAATTCATCTCGTTTGAATAAAAGTCTAATATTTGGTTGAAAATTTAATTACTTTGTTACAAATATAATTTTTGGTTGAAGACTTATCTGTTTAGTTGAAAATTTAACTAGTTTGTTGAAAATTCGTTTCATTTTTGGTTGAAAATTAATTTCTTCGACTGAAATTTAATTATTCCACTTTTGGTTGAAAATTCACGTACAAAATTGAAAAAAAAAAAAAATCGTCTCAAAAAGAACAATTCTGCATGAGACCATTTTTTTATGAGATACATATTTTTTGTTTCAAGCGTGAACAATGTAATTAAATATAAAAAACTCCATTTTATTTTCAAACTACGCAAGATACGAAACAAATGAAGTGACAAAAATTGTTCAACCAACACATAGTTTACAAATTTGTTGTGAATAATTTTTGATAGGACGCATAGTTTTTGTTTCAGTCGTAAAAAATGACATTAAACAAATTTTAATAATAGAGAAATGAAAAATGAAAAGAAAAAAATTAATAACCAAAAGTTATTTAACAAAAGAATATAAAAAAATTGGTTAGAAACTAATCTTTGATAGAAAGCGCGTTTTTGTTACAGAAAGAACATTGAAAATAAAAAAATGAAAATTTTAGAAAAACGACACAAGGTACAATAAAATATTTAATAACAAAATTGTTCGCCTAAATTAGATCTAAAAATATGATTCAGCGTTTTTCGTTCCGACTGAGAATGTATAATTTTTAAATTTAATTTATCAAAAATATTAACAAGTCATTTGTTAATCATAATATTTATTATGACTGCAATTCTTATATCAATAATTCTTAAAGTGTAAAAAAATTTCTGTTTTATTAAATGATAGTTCGTAGCATGGATCGTATTGTCGTTTGAAAAACTCGTATATTGTATGCTTGATTAGATTCTGATCAAATTTAAGAAACATGTGACTATCTTTACTCAGTTAAATTTAACAGAAATAATTCTTCAACAAATGTCTTATTATTATTCAGAATGATGCTAAAAAGTTGCAGTTTTTTCTACAATTTTCCACTTTTGGTTCACTTTTTAATTAGAGCGAAATCATAATTATGTCAAGTTAACGAAAATAATTATTTAAACAAATAATCATTGTTTATGACTATCTTCTCTGTTAGTAATGCTAGATAGTTGCGGTTTTTCTGACATTTTTATCCTTTTGTTCACTTTTTACTTAGTGTGGTAATAATTATTGCAAGATAACAAACATAATTGTTTTAAAAATTTATTATTGTTTAAAAGGCTTTTAGTAACTTCAAGGATAATTTACATACTATATAATCCATATAGAAAATTTAAAGAATATTTCAAATGTCTGTTTTACTTCAGAAAAATATATTCACAAAAAAGAAAGAGATTGTTTGAAAAATGATTCTCTCTATTGTTTATTTATTATTTGTTCATAACCAAAAGGCCGAAGCAAAGTTGAAAACTTAAGAAAAAGCGCTATGCATTGCAAAATAGCCAAACTGTGAATTTGTTGAGAAAAAATGTTTAAACAATTGCCAAATAGCATCTATGAATAGCATACATGATGCCAAGCCGATGACCTTGGACTTTGATCGCAGATCAGATGGCGGTTACTGTACCTACAAATCAATACAGAACATTCGAATTTAGAAGCCAAAAAGACAAATTTTTTACAAAACAATTGAATTCTAAAAAAAGTTAGTTTTCAACGATGAATGGAGACAATGGTCAAATGAATTCTGAAGAACACTAAAGTGTCTTAAAAAAAAATACAATACCTTTTTTAAAATCTCTCATAAAAAAGTTTTTCAAAGTGAAATTGAGTTTAAAATCCTTCATGCAAGAATGATTGACGACCTTATTCAAGACTCCTTGGACATTTCTCTTCAGCTATTCACCGTTTATTTCCATTCATACCTCCGATGGTCAATGATCGCCGGCAAGCATTAAAATGCTTCTGTGCAGTCGTAAGAAAAATCATCTCAAATCTCATGTAGCTTATTTGGGACGAAAATAACCCCATTAGGACAGGTGAGGCTCAAGATTTACAATAATTTACGCCCTCGGGCAGCAAGGCCGTTTATTTCGTCGAATAGTTGAGGTTCGAGCCGAAAGAATCACCTCAGGCGAGAATTCCTAATGCCATAACGGGCCCACGTTCCAAACTGTGTAAAGCTACATAAGAACCGCATCTAATCGTCGAGCCTCAAGATTACCAGAATCTCGGGATTCTCCTCTATCTTTTTTATTTTCTCCTCTACGACCTCTATGACTTTACCCGGTTTTTTCTCATTTTTCATCATGACCGACATTACGACTCACACAATAGATCCACCTGTACCAAATTGTCTAGACCGAAAGAAATTCCTTGAAGTAGCCTGAGTACCATTTTATAGCTTCTTTTATTACGGAAAGGGGATATCAAATTTTTTATTTAACATGGAAAATTTTATGAGATATGGCTTACCCCCGAAGATTAAATGTACACGAAAAAAAAAAAAATTCAAAGTTTATGCGGTCCAGCGGAGGGATTACTATGGATTGCCTCTATATATACTGAATTACTGTGGATTGACTAAGGTTTCTCCGGGTTGCAACGATGGATTACATAAAATTATTATGGCTATTAAATTAATTTCAATGAATCCAAAATATTTATTTCAGGGATTTTTTCATTTTGAGATTTGTTTTCCCGACGTTCACCATTTATATACAAAAAATTATTAATAAATTACTCTAATTTCAAATATGAATACTATAATAATATAAATTGTAGAAAAATAAATAAATTGATTGAAACGAATAATAAATAATTATACGTTTTTTTCTCGATTTTACGTATTTTCTCAAAAATCGTTCTAGATGCGAATTTTTTGAAATTTTTTATCACATATGTTTAAGGAAAAAAATGTCATACGTAGAATTTATTCAAATATATCCTTTTCAATAAAAACGGTTAAAGTTGATCAATTAATTATGGTGAAAATGACAAAACATAAATTTCAATAACTCGATATTTTCAAGAATTTTTATCACAGTATTGACAGTAATATCAGGCTTCCAACGGTTGTATTAATCTCACTATTAATATTCTTAATATGTGATTGAAACATTTTGTATTGCATATTATATTTTTAGTAGAATTCAAATAAAGTACTGATTAAAATTAAATAAATAAATTATTTAACCTCATTATTTTAAACCATGAAAATTATTTCTTCAAATCAAATAAAAGTTTTTTCTCGCGAAAAAAAACGAGCATTGAATCAAGTTGGTTAAATTACTTGGCTGATTTTACTTGAAAGAAGCGAGTATTTTCTGTTCGCAAGGGACCGATCTTCTTGAATCAAGAGAATAATAGAATCAGAACAACTAATTGAATCAAGAATACATTTACTCTAAGCAAATAACTATTGTATTGATTTATTCCAATATATTTGTGGTTGTTTCTGAACCCAGGCGGAAAAATTATATCTAGTTTATATATAGTGTGAAATATTATATATAATTTTCATTTGTTTTATATAAAAATTGTATTAAACAAATCAAAATTATATATAATACTTCACACTATACATAATCTTTCCGTCTGGGAACCAATCTATTTGGATTATTACACTTCCCTAATAGGAAAAGAAAACAATTGAAAAATGTATACACTTCTAAGACTTAATACTACTATGTATATGCATAAGAAAATTTTCTAGTGAAAAATAAGACGACACGTCATGCATGATTGTATCAGATGCTGACATTGCTTAGTTCTTTTTTTATTAGTGTCAATTATTGTTTACATTGAAAAAGCTTAAAAATGTCGGTTTCTGCTAAAATGTTGTAAAATATTAAATAAAGAAAGTATGAAATATAAACTGAGAAGAAGTCACTGAGTTCAATAAAATTTTGTAATTTAAGCTAGCAAACATCCATTTCATTTAAGAATCTCATTTCAAAAATAATAATTTAATGTAATAATGGTTTGATTTAAAAATGTTGTACTCTACTAATTTAAGTTTCTAGTATCATTTCCTAAACCAACTCAAAATGATAATTCTTTGAACAAAATCTCTTTTCCAAAGAAAAATCCGAATTGTTTTCTGATATTCCTTGTTCCTTATCTGTAAGATCATTTTTTCCTTAACCTAATTTGTTTGATTCAAAGTTAAAATGCCCTTACATTCTTCACAAGAAGAAAAAATTTGCTTCATTTAAAATAATTAAGTTTTATCGCTCTTTGAATTTAAGAAATGATTTGTTTGATATTACTTGTTAAAACCTGACAAATGGGAAAGTTAAATAAAAGAACGCGATTAACATATTCAGCCTTATTGAAATAATAATAAGGCAATATTGTGAAACATGTGAATAGCCTACGTCACCTCCGCTAACATCACGCATTTGGTAATTTCTCTTCCAAAATGGAAAAACAAGAATTATTCACGCACTTAATTTTTTTTTCATTTTACTTTATTTCTGCTAAAAATATCTCTTATTTAATGTTTGCGCACTTACAACAACACAAGATTTATCGCTTTGAATTTCTAAGATTTCAAGATTTTCAGCCAAAGAGGTGAATTTCTAACAAAAATTTAAATTTCTTAAGTTTATGTTTTTAATCATTCCTTCCAAAATGTGAATTTTTCATCAAAAAGATCAATTTTTAACAAATTGTTTGAACTTTTAACCAAATAGTTAAATTCTCAAGTGAAATAGATGAATTTTGTTGAAGACAGTTAATCTTCCATCAAAAACTTTTATTTTTAACCAAGAAAGATGACTTTTCTACCATAAAAATGAATTTTCCTTCCAAAAGGACGAATTTTTCGCCCGTTGAATTAAAAAAACAATTTTTTAACAAAAATAGTTGAATGCTCAACCAAAAAGATGAATCTTCAACCAAGAAAGATGATTCTTGTACCAAGAGACAAATTTTTAATCAGTTGAATTAAGCAAAAACAAAAACGAATTTTTAACAAAATAGTTGAATTCCCAGCCATAAAGATCAATTTTAAGATAGGAGATTAATTTTCTAACCCAAAAGATGAATTTCCATAAAAATACATGAATTTGCTACCAAATAGTTCAATTTTCAACTTATAAAGTATAAATTTCCAACCAAAAACGGAATAGTTGAATTTTGAGATAAAAAGATTAATTTTTAACCAAAAAAAGAAAGAGGAAATGAATTTTTAACAAAAGAGTTAAATCTTCAACCAAAAAAATGGATTTTCCTACAGAGAAGATTGATGTTCTACCAAACAATATGAATTTTTAAGAAAGTACATCAATTTTTAACAAAGTTCGTAAAAAAGATGACTTTTCTACCATAAGAGATAAATTTTCTACAAAAATACGAGTTTTCAACCAGTTGAATTAACAGTAAACAAAAACAAATTTTTAACCAAAAAAGTTACATTTTCAACCTAAAAGATGTATCATTATTATTATTAATATCATTTAAAAAATACACCAATTTTCAACAAAAAACTGAACTGTCCCCAAAATAGTTTAATTTGCCTCTAAATAATTAAATTTTTAACCTAAAAATCTTAACTTTCAACTTGAATGATGAATCTCAAATCGAAACAAAATTAATTTATAATGAAGTAGTTCACATTTTGAACAGTTAGTTGAATTGTTAACCAATAAATATGAATTCTCTTTAAAAAGTGTAATAGTTAATACTTCTACCAAAATAGTTTAGTTTGAAATAAAAGACAGTGGAATTCAACCAAAAAGTAGAATTTTCAATAAAACATTTGCATTTTCAACCATAAAAGATGATTTTTCAACCAAGAAGATTAGTTTTCAAAAAATAAAATAGTTAAATTTTTTACAAACAGATGAATTTTTAACAAACAAAAAAAAATCGTTGAGAAAGTTGTTAAACTTTTGACCAAGTAACTGAATTTTCGACCAAAAAAGATTACTTGTACGGAACGACGAATTTTAAACCAGTTGAATTAAACGAAAACAAAATTGAGTTTTGAACGAAAAAGTTGAATTGTCAACCGAGAAGATACATTTTTAACAAAAAAGATTAATTTTCTGACCCAAAAGACGAATTTTCATGAAAATACATGAATTTTCTACCAAATAATGGAATTTTCAACTTGTAAAGTATAAATTTTGAAACAAAAATGGAAATTTTCAATTTAAAGATAAAAAAGTAATTTTTAACAAACAAAAAAACTAAGATTAAAAAAAGAATTAAATTTTCAACCAATAAGATGAATCTTGAAAAAAATTTTCAATAAAGCAGTCCAACCAAATGGTTGAATTTTCAATCAATATTATATTATTCCTGACTGATTAGTTAAGTTTTCAACCAAAAATATGAATTTTTTCACAGAGATGATTAAAGTTTTACCGAAAAAGAATTATATTCAAGAAAATACATCAATTTTGAACAAAATACATCAATTTACAACAAAGTGTGTTGAATTTAGAAGGAAACAACACGAATTATCTAGAAAACAGTAGAATATTCAACTCGAAAACTTGAGTTTCTAACCCCAAAAGTCGAATTTTCAACAAACAAATTTCATTTTCAACCGAGGAAGATAATTTTTATACCAAAAAAGATCAATTTTCTACAAAAAGATGAATTTTCAACCCGTTGAGTTGAATGAAACTACCAGTTTATAACTAAAATACATCTATCTTCAACAGAAAAATTAACTTTCTACAAAAAAGTGAAATTTTCTGCCAAATAGTTAACTTTTCCACCCGAAAATCTGAATTTCAAATTAAATGATACATCTTCTATTGAAACAAAATGAATTTGTAACAAAGTAGTTGAAATTTCAACCTTCCACCAAAAGTTTTTAGTTTGAAATAAAAAACAGTTCAAATCAACCAAGAGAGTAGAATTTTCAACAACAAAAAACAGTTAAATACTGAACCAAAGCGGATTATTTATTAACCAAACAGATGCATTTTTAACTAAAAAATACCATTTCTTTTTAACCATTGAAGATTAATTTTCTGAAAATCAAATAATTACATTTTTAACCAAACAGATAAATTTTTAACAAAGTAGTTGAACTTTCGACCAAGTACCTGCATTTTTGACAAAAAAATGACTTCATAAAATAGTTGCATTTTCAAGAAAATAAATTAATTTGAAACCAAATAGTAGAACGTTTAACCAAACGAGATCTATTTAGAACCAAAAATATAATAGTAGACTTTTCAACAAAAATAGTTGGATTTTCCTAATGGCTTCTATTAATTCAAGTCACATTTAAGAAAAAAACGGGAAAAAGTGTAAAAAGGAAAGTCTTTCGAAAACAAGGGGAAAGAGCAGAATTCTTAAAAGAGGGAAAAAAGAGGAAAGGGGAAATAAGTGTAACATCTGAAATATGAAAGTGTTTTTTCAATTTAGTAGGTTATTACTGAAATGTACCATTACCGGGCCATCTTTAGTAAACTTTGTTCAAATTTATCATCGCGAAATGTACTAAATGTTATCTAAAACACATGCTGTTTCAGTACAGCATAGCATAAACTTGGCCTTCCTCTTGACGAGTATAAATCTTTGAAATACAAATATCACAGTAAAATAAGTTTCCCACTCCAATCTACCTTACAAAAGTTTCATATAATTTTTCATGATAAAGGCGATAACGAGAAGTATATAAGCATTAGAAAAATCTTGCATAAAATATTAATTCGGTAGACTCTTCAGGAACAACTAGTATTCAGAATAATGAAGATCCTAGTTGGAACTCTGTGCATCGTAATGGCCATTTTTCCGGATTTTGTGGGTAAGTTTATAATAATGTAACATTATATGTCCACCGTGGAACAAATTAAGAATTAATACCCTGAAATAGGTTATATTCATGGATATCAAATTTTAATTCATTACAATTATAATTTTATTAAATGAAGATACATTAGTCTCTTCTATGAATAACATTTTTTGTGTTTATACGTTCAATGGTATATTTTTAAAGTGAATTAAGTAGAGAAGAATAGATTTTGTGTCTAAACGTATATAATTTTTGAAGCAATAACTTGTATGCGTATGTTACGTTGGTAGAGGAGCGATGACGCGGCCTATCTAGAAATTTTGCCATACGGTCTTCTTATTGTTTAAATAAAGTTGAATATGTTGTATCATAACGTTAATTCACTAACATAAAGCCGCCATATTGTGAAACTATATGTTGCGTTTGTAGATAATAGGTGACGTGGCCTATCTAGAAATGTTGCCATATGGTTTTCTTATTGTTTAAATAAAGTTGAATATGTTATGTGTCGCTTATCCAAAAATATAATTTTTTCATTTGTAATATTGCTTCTTACGAATAAAACAAAAACTACGGGCCCTATCAAAAAGTAATTAATAAAAAATTTGTAGATCTTGTTTGGGAGTAAAATTTTTGTTCATTTGTCATTCTTCGTATCTTTCATATATGACCACAAAATGGAATTTTTGATTCTTCATTATTTTTTTGTGCGATCAAAATTTGAATTTTTGATTTTCCAAAAAAATTAAAAAAGTTGCTATGATAATCTTGTCGGGCTTTTAAAAAGCAACGTTTTTATTCTCTTGACTTGTTTTCATATCGTGCATTTCTTGGTTAAAAATTTTCATTTCGATTGTTTTTAAAATTTTATAAATGCTATAACTCTGATCATTTCTTTTTTATCAAAAAAAGTCTCGGGGATAAATTGTTCGGCTTACTATATACTACAAATTGCCGTACATAGGATTTCTAAATCCTAAAAGAATTAGTCTCAACAATTTTGAAAATGCTCTAACTTTTTAAATTTCTATCCAAAATTGCTGGTTAACGAATTCGTCTTTTCTTTTGGGGGGACTTTTCGACAAAAGAAAAAGATGAATTTTCAACGAAGCATGTAACAGTTGACATTTCAACCAACAATTGCATTTTTAACCAAGAAGGAAAAATTCTCAACCAAGAAGATTGTATTTCTACTAAGAAAGACGGTAAAGTTGATAACCAAAAAGTTGAACTTTCAACTGAAAAAGATACATTTTTTTAAAAATAGTTAAATTTTCAACTCAGAAAGATAAATTTTTAAGCAAAAACGGAATAGTTTAATTTTCATGAAAAATAATGACGTACTAACATCTCCAAATTTAATCAAACAATATGAATATATTTTTATTAGGTGACTGACGTTGTTAAAAAAAAAGAAAACTCAACTATAAAATCGAGGGCTCCACTGCAGAGTGCTCCAGTTCTGGTTCTGTCCGTATACCAATCCAGGTTTTTTTTTCTGCCAGTACACAGCTCTGAGTCACTTTTAGAACATTTTTCAGGAGAGCCGATTATAGTTGAAAATATTTATGAAATTCAGAAGTACTTCTAAATTTTTCGACTTGAGTTGGACCATTCTAGCTGAGAAATTTAAAGAGTAACCAATTTAGTTATTTTATTATATTTCTCTTTAATATTGCATAGAATTGTATAAAATTTTACCAGATGACGCAAAATAATATATTAATTCATGCTACCATAAAAATTCGAAATCTAAAAAAATGACTTCGAGCTGCATACGAACAGAACGCAAGTTGGATCTGCATACAGAATGAACCATGACTGGAGCTCTCTGCAGAGGAGCCGTCGTAATATGCAGCTATAATAAAAACAGAATAGCATCGTCACATAAAAGAAAATTTCCTACTCATTGTAAAATTATGACTGATGATGAGACCTTAACATTTAATTAATTTTTATAAAATTTTATTAAAACATGCTATAAATCATATCTATTATGACTTATTTTGCAATAGGTAAATTTTAAAGTTGATTTTTGGCAGTTTTTACATACCTCTTGGCCCACTACCATAATGCATTAGGGTCTTCAAAATTTTATTTTTTTGAATTTTGATGCATATATCCCCCAAATTTTGTCGAATGCAAAAAAAAAATTAATGCGTTTTTTTTTTAATGACATTTATAGATTCCACAAGCCTCATGAAGTTTGATCAAAAATTATTTTTCAAATATAACCCCTAAAAATTTGTTCAGTTTTTGGCGCTATTTATAATTGTTTTGCTGTATTTTTAATAGAAAATGTTTCTAATATATGAAATATTACTTTCTACTGATCATTGAATGTTTAAGTAAATAGTTTAAACAATATATTATTCTTTATGTAAATTTTCTCTTAAAATAGAGTTATAAAGTCGTGGGTGTTTTCTGAATTTTCATTCTTTTTTAAACCTTCCAGTGAGAGCGAGGCAATAATTAAATAATTTACCAGAAATATAATTCCTAAAACAATTTATTATTATTTATAAAATATTTTCTTCCAATAATGTTAAAAAGTTGCAATTTTTATAAAAACATTCAATTTTGTCCACTTTTCAATAAGTGCGAGGTAATAATTAGTTCAGGTTAACAGAAATAATTATTTGAACAATTTTTAATTTTTAATAATATCCTCTTGGAATAATGCTAAACTGGCGCGATTCTTTCTGAAATTTTACAGTTTTTGGCAACTTTTCAATTAGAAGGAGGAAATAATTAATGTAATTCAACAAACCTATTTTTTTAAACAAATTTTTATTATTTATAACTATCTTCTCTTAAAGTAATGATGGAAAGTTGCAAGGTTTTCCTATAATTTTCAACTTTTCTTTGACTTTTTAGTTAGGAACATATAGTAAATATAAGCAAAGAGGCTCTGAGTAACTACTTTAAGGAAAATTTACATTCAATGTGATCGATACCGAAAACCTGAAGAATGTTTCAAATATATTTTTTATTTTAGAAAAATATATTCACAAAAAGAAAGAGATTGTTTGAAAAATTATTCTCTCTTTTGTTTACTTACTATTCGTTCATAACTAAAAGGCCAAAGCATGTTAAAAAGTTCCGAAAAAACCACAACTTTCTAGCAATTATCTAAAAGAAAATAGTTATACACAATAATAAATTGTTCAAACAATTATATTGCTTAAATTTCCCTAAATATTACTTCAATATAGGAAAAGTTGACGAAAAGTAGAAAATGTCAGAAGAAACTATAACTATCTGGCATTTATATAGGAGAAGTGAGTTGTAAATAATAATAATTTGTTTTAAGTGAAGAGAAGACAAAATTCGAATATCTCAGAAAAAACTCAACTTTCTAGCATTACTCAAGGAGAATATTAAAAAAAATTAGGAGTTGTTTAAACAGTTATGTTTGTTAACTTGTGTTAGTTATTACCTCATTCTAATTGTAAAGTGGACAAAAAGTAAAAATTAAAAAAAAAACTGCAGCTTTCTGGGATTATTCTAAGAGAATATTATTATAAATAAAAATAAACGGTTTGGGCAATTCGCTTTATTAAATTTAGTTGGTTATTGCCTCGCGCTAACTGAAATGGTAAAAATAAGTTTAAAAAATTGGATAAACCGCAACTATCTTAATCTATTCTTAGGGAAAATTGTTAAATACAATAATAAACATTTTACCAATTTATGCACACAGTATAAAACAATTTATGCAAATAGTATTTTGGGTATTAGAAACAATTTCTGTTTTTTAAAAATGCAAAAAACTCATAATTGGTATGAGAAACTCGCAAAAATAAATTTTTCACTTATGGGGTGTTTTTGGGAACCGATCGAACATACTTATTGTGTCGATATTTAAAAAGTAATCTTTGATTGGTATTCTATGGCTCATTCGAAGAAAAAAATTGAGTTTTGACTCGATTCACCTAATATTGACGATTTTGAATAAAATTGACTAAAACGTCTTTTTCCTCTCGTGGGAAATACGTGTTAAACTTTGTGTGGCTTGTGGAAGCTCTGAATATAACTTGTTTTCAACAGAAAAAAACGCATTTATTTTTTTAAGGATTCAAAAAAATTTGGGGCGATATGCATGGAAATTCGAGAAAAAAAATTACAATGCGAATTTCCCAATATAATTAATTGGAAATGTTTAAATGACAATTTGCAATTGAGTCACTAAAAATGACAACTAGGTGTAGCCGAAAAATAAAATTTTACAGGAGAAACAAAAAACTTCTCTGTGATAGGATTAAAAATGGAAAATTCTGAGAAAATTATATCTACAATATCTGAGTGAGAGGGACGAAAAAGAAAATGCACTCTAAAAACAGACTATTGACTGTCAAACGATCCCTTTCACTATTAAAGGATTTTCCATTCAAAAATGGCATGAGAGGAAATCCTTTCATAGTTAAAGGATTGTCGTTTCAAATGCTATTCTTTAACTGTGAAAGGATTTCCTTGCATCTTGAAGTGAAATCTATTGTCGGACCAAAGAAAGAATAATTTGTAAGTTAAAATAAAAAGTATTGCATGATATTAAGTACAAGTAATGTACAAAAGCCGAACTTTGGTGAATGTAAATATAAAATCGATAATTATCAATTCTATAAAAATAATCCGTTCCAGATTTCAGTGTTAAAAAATTTTAAGGTATAATTTTGTGTGCGGTATAAATTTTTCATACGTCAAAAGCGTAAATACATATTTTTTAACCATGATGCACCACTCTGAATAATTTAGGAAAAAGTTAGGTTGAAGTACACAACTTAAGGATATTTTTGCACTTATATTCAAACTTGTTCATATTGCAATAAAATAATGAGCCAATTATGCAGAAACCTACTTTGATAAAGATTATGTTTATGAATTTGATGATCACGTTAACAGTCTTCTAGGAACTTTTTCCTATTGGTAAAATTCAAGGCCCGTTTTTCGTTGTTGTTAAGAATCGAATTAATTACACCAAAATTGTGTGTAATGTCCTTGTTCCTAGTGTCCAAGTAGTTTACTACGTAGTTTAGGAAGTCTTCAATTTTCAATAAGGTGAAATAGAATTAATTTTCATTCACTATTGAATCGTTCTTAATCAGATTTTAAAGTAATAAAACATCAATTTATATTTCTTCTTACAGAATTGGGTTCAAATTGGTCAGGAGAACCAGCGGCATCAGAATTTCTTTACTACTGTGAGACAGAAGGTCCAGCTCCTGTACCACTCCCGGCCGGTACAAGACTATTTCATGACCGTAATTGGAACGTTGGAAGATATCAAGGCGAAATTATTTACCCAATATGCAATGATGAGAAAAAAATTATCATCCAATCGAGGCATGCTCCTGAGTTTACGATAATAGTTGGCGTGGAAGGAATAGAGATGTTAGGCATGCCGGCCTCTGAACATGACCTGCGCTCGAAAATGGACATGATATATCAGCGATTTTTGCAAAGAACGAGACCAAGGCCACGCAACTGAGCAATCTAAAATACTTGAATTTTATATTTTCATTTGAGATTATTTGTACTTGAACTTACTCATTTTAACACATTGATAATAAAACCAGTAAAGAACCTTAACAGTTAAATAACATCTTTTCTCTCACGAAGCGCCTTTTCCACAAAGCGCCTCCTCTCGCCAAGTGCCTCTCCCTTCCATTACCACTAAATTCGGTAAACGCATTAAGTGTAGCATTAGATACGCTTGCGCGAAACGATATTATCCGCCAATGTATCTCAGAGATATTTCTCGCCAAGCTATAGAAAAGTAAATTCAAGGCGCTTGGCGAGAGTCTCATGGACCCCAGCGCTTTTTACATTCTCATCTTCATGAGAAGGTATTGGGATCTGAAATCATGACGTCACAGCGTCACGTGATAGGCAATATGGAGGCAACGATATGGTCACTTTAGCTCTGATACATGCGATGCGAAGGGTTTTTAATTTATTTTGAAATTATTTCGAAGAACTGGGAGTCAGTATCTGCAAAAATGGATAACACGTTCATTCCGCAACACTGCTCCGACCCAGGCTGCTGATCAATCTCTCTAGCGATCACCCCACGTGGAGAAAAATAGTAGAATATACTCCACTACTTTGATGGTGGTGTTATTGTGTTGACATTAATAAGGGACATTTTTTCCTTTCGATTATTACATAAAAAATAGACTTTTCTCCGAAAAAAACAAACTTTCTTGGAAGTCTTTTTACTGTTTAGATTACGTATACAAAAAACTAGAACAAATGGCTTCTCCGTTTAGGCTCAGTTTATGAAGTTCGATTTACCGATGATTTGCAGGGGCCTTAAATAATTTCAAGTACACATAGAAGATGTACAATAGGGTGGGTCGAAAATAAAAAATTCTTGAATCCGAAATAGATCAAACGCAAACAATTAGCATATTTGGATCCTTAAAAAGTATAATTAATTTAAAATCGATAGATATGCAGCTTGGTTATCAGCGCTCGCAAAAATATTTCTTATTTGCAGAGTTTTCAAATTGTCTTGAGTTTCAATTTTTTTTACTTTCCTGGAGAATAAAAAAGTCTTTTTAGTTTTTTTTTGGTTTTTATTAAATATTTTCTAATAAATAATTCCTATTCAATTCACATCTGTTGTTGGGAGAAACTCATAACTCCTGCATAAATAGGAGAAGAATTGTCTTGGGTACTTGAAAACTTTATAGTGACAAAAATGCACTAGGAAGAGAATCGTCAAGACCGAGGCATCAAAATTTAAAACATAGCGAATGTTTAAATTTTGTATTTTGGCATTTAATGAAATTATCTTAATAACTTGTTGTTTAAAACTTTTTCTGACCAAGAGTGGTCTTTTGTAGCATTGACATACACTGAAAACAAAGTCGATAAGACCCAGGAATCGAAATTTAAATTACGGACATTTTTCTAAATTTTAAATTTGCTATTACATGAATTATCTCTAAAAAATAGTTGACTAAAATCTAAAGAAAAGCTAGGATATTTTTTTGTCTCTCAGGAATATAGAAAAATTAAAACTTAAGAAAATTTAAAAACTCTGCAAACAAGAAATTTGTTTAACATATTTATCGAGCATTTTGATAATGATCAGTTTTGTGCATTGCATCCCTTTATTATTATTATTAATTATTTTCACGGACAGCTTGAAAAATTAAAGGCTTGGAAAATTAATTTTAATTTTCTGAAATTTTACTGCAACTTGACAATGCTTTAGAGTTTTAGCCAATTAAAAAATTAGTACAAATATACCATTGCCATTAAGATTTGAAATACGTATTTTTAATTTTTTAATGATAAATTCATTAGTTACAAATTTATTAAATCTATAAAGTCAATAATTAAATTAAAGATTAAATTTTAATGTTTCAAACTTTGAGGCCATTGTCCTAAAAATCAGAAGTCTGAAAAAAGTAGATTTCAATGATTTTAAGAATCAAAATAATATTACTGAGAATTTTAATTTAAATAAAAAACATGACTTTAATGAACAAATTTTAAAATGTACGAAAAAATTATTTCATTAACGTTTTTTGCAACCCAATTTTTTCCTACTATCATCTTTTAACAATTTTTGAAAAATGGTTGAAGTTTAATAATTGACGGTTTATTTCTTCGACGAAAGCGTGCTCTATAACTCCACTGTTTAAAATTTTGAACGTGATTTTTTCTATGGTTGAAATTCTTTAAAGTTGTAGGGGATATTTTCTCCAAAGAAATAATCCATGATTTATTACTATTTTACTATTTTTTTTCAATCAGAAGAAGTGACCTGATTTTCAGCATGAAAACTTACCTTTAATATCTAAAACACTTTTGAACTTAGAGTTATCTAAATTCGAATCCCGTTAATTTGAACATTTTGCAATTTCAATATTGTTAAATATAAATAATTCTGAAACTAAAACAAACAGGGAATTAATAAATTTAAATGCTATCAAGTTAGCTGACTTCAATTTAAAAAATCAGACAACTTTAAAAATATAACGTTTTTAGGAAATAAGATTGACAATTTTATTTCCATCACTAAAATGTAAACGCTCCTACATAGGAATATTTTCTAACTCAAATTGTGTTCAAATGAATGGAAATAATTGAAACTTGATTTACAATGATTCACAAATCCAGGGGTTGATTTTGCTACATATAAGGGTGGATTAGAACGACCACAACTCAGATATTGTGTACAGTGCCCCTCCTCTATGGCATAGTGATTTTTTCTTCAATTCAGAATACGATAAAATTCAAAAGAGCTCAGAAATACCATAATTTCTAGTTTTGAGGATTGATTTTGGATTTAAAGATAAAACTTTATATTTTTATGACATAATAATTATCCAAATACTTGAAATTCAATATTTAAACTGTGTTTTGATTTCGGAACTTGATTTTTTGCCTCTGCGATTTTGTTTCCGCGATCCTTAATATTAAAAAATAATAGAGACTTGGTTTAGAATATTTGACAAGTGAGTTGATTCTTTGATAAATTAAAGGTATGTTCAGAAGATAGGTACAAATTTTACTCTTTTTTACAATCTTTTCCCACTGCTCTCTGTCTCGTTGAAGATTTTAATTTTGAATGGAAAGTTCTTTTTATTTGTCAACTTTAAGTCCAAGTCATTGTCCACTTTTCCTTTGAATGATACATTCTTTCAAAAAATATCCCAGGAAAGTAATTCTATCAGAACACAATTCAGTAAAATTTACCAATTTTTGACCACTTTCTTTAGACATTATAAATAAAAAAGTACGTACGATATTTCGTCAAAAATTTCAAAATAATATTAACACACCTTTAAAAATATTTTAACTAAGATAAACATCAAGAGAAGGGCTAAGGATTTCAAAAATCAGTTCAGAGTCTGCCCCACAAGCTTTTTGTCTGGTCACGTTGCATTACTATTTTAAGATAAAATTAAAAAATAATTAATCCATCTCTTTATAATGCGGGCTGAAATTTTTAATTTTATAATTACTAAGATTTCAATATGGTTGAAAATTGATTTATCAACGTTGATAATGATTCCAAATAAAAGTAAATAATAATCACTATTTTTGCGTAATATTGTTTCTAAGATATCCGGCAACGCTTAATATTATCTTATGATACTATACAAAATGCGAGGATATTTTTATCTGTTCTGTATATATTTTTAAAAGATTTTTGAAATTTGTTGTTTTATCATAGTCACATGTCATGTCACGCGATCTTGATCAACGTATAAAATTCATATCCATGAAAAATACATTCCTTAATCTCTTAGCTTTATATTTTCATACTCTCTTGGGTTACCTTTAATCAGAAAATATATATTTTAGTTGGTAAGGGATTTTTTTTTCAAAAATCTCATTGTCTAAAATGGTATACTTTTTGGCAATCACTGATATATTTCTATAAGATCCTCATTAAAGACAAATGGCGCTTCTATGTTTTTAGACGGCAGCTGTGAGATGAACATAAAAGACTTGTTAAAAACAACAGTTTTTGTCTTAAGAATAAAAAATCTGATGTGCTATATAGCGGTGGGCTCATATATTTAATTTAATTTTCTGAAAAATTAAAATGCGGTAATTTATTTTGTTTAAAAATAAGATGATGGGAAAAAATACATTGAACAAAAAAATATATTGAACGATCAGTAAGGAGTCATGCATAAATTTCGTAAAGCTTTTTCTGAAATTTGGAACGACGTTCCCTCCTTTGTTAGGGTCCGTCAAGTTCTCAAGAATTAACCAAGTAGGTCCATTTTCAACCAAATATTTGAATTTTCAATAAACAAAGATGAATTCTCAACAAAAAATGTGATGGATGATATTTTAACCAAGGAAAGATTTTTATTTTAAAAAAGAAACAGTTTAATTGAATCAAACAGTATGAATTTTCAACAAAATAGTTGAATGCTACACCAAAACACATTCATTCCTTACTAAGCAGTTGCATTTTTTAACCAAAAAAGATTAATTTTCAATCATGGAGATTATTTTTCTACAAAAAAGGACTAATTTTTAACAAAATGCATACGTTTTTACTAAAGTAGTTGAACTTTCAACAAAGAAGTTAAATTCTCTACATACAAAGATGAATTTTCAACAAAAAATATAATAGTGGAATTTTCTACTAAATAATTTAATTTTCTATCAAACTAATAAATTTTCTAGATACAAACACGAATTTTCTACAAAACTTCCAACGATTTCCAACAAAAAAATTAATTTTCAACAAACGAGTTTAATTTTTGACCAAATAGTTAAATTGTCAACCAAAGAGATCAATTTTCAACTAAAATTATGAATCTTTAACCAAAAAGAAATTTTTGTTGAAGAATGTAGTTTACCTTTCAAACAATAAGTCTATTTTTTGACCTAAGAAGGACGAATTTTCAACAAAGATGTAATTGTTCGTATTTCAACCGAAAAATATTTGAATTTTTAATTAAATATAGTTGAATGTAAAGAAAAAAAACGAATTTTCAACAAAATACTTGAACTCTCATCTAAACCCGATTAATTTTCAATCAAGCATTTCCATTTTTAACAACAAAAAATAGATTTTATACCAAAAAAGACGCATTTTCATCGAAATATATAAATTTTCAACCACCGGGATTCATTTTCTAAAAGAATGTAGAATTATTATTAAAATACACAAATTTTTACCAAGTAGTTGAATTTTCACCTGAAAAAGTTAAATTTTCAATAAAAAATTATATAGTTAAACTTACAGTCGAGATTTTGTTTAAATTTTTAACCAGGAACAAACCAATTATCAACAAAATAGTTTCAATTTAATTTTTAGCTGAAATGATGAATCTTTAACTAAAAAAATTAATTTTTAACACAGTAGTTCAACTTTCGACCGAATAGTTTACTTTCAACCAAATTGTTAAATTTTCAACCCGAAAATGTGAATTTCCAACAAAAAATTTAACTTTCAATTGAAACAGAATAATTTTTTAACAAAAAGTTGCAGTTTTAACCAAGAAAGATGAAACGGCTATAAATAGATACGAATTAAAAAAAAAGAAATTTCAATCAAAGTGTGGAATTTTCAAAATGAAATAACGAATTTTTAGCAAAATTTTTGAATTTTCAGCCAAGCAGAATTACTTTTTCACAAGATCGTTGAGTTTTCAACGAACAGATTAAAATTTAAACCAAATAATAAAATTTGTAACCAAGAAAGATGAATTCTTAACCCGAAAATTAATAGTAGACTTTTTAACCGAAAAGAATTTACTTTCAACCAAAAATGCTTGGATTTTCTTATTGGATTATATTGATTAGTTCGCACTTAATTAGCAAAATGAGAAAAAGGGGAATCTCAAGGTATCTTACATGGGGGGGGGGGGGGAAAAACCCCTAACGTAATTTGTGGATGACATCTTATTTGTTTTTTCAATTATTATCAATTCGTGAATTTATGATTATTACAGTTAATATTGATAATAATATCAACTAGATACTACCAACATTATTAGGTAAGACAGCATACACCAATTTTCGACCCCCCCCCCACTTAAAAGACATTACGTAATAGTCATAGCGACGTCATAGAATGTCATTTGTTTCTAAAGGGTTAAGAAAGTCTTAAGTTGAATTATGGATTTAAAAAAATAGTCAAAACCGAGCGTGGCAGCTTCTTGTTATGTTTATTTTGTTTGAAGTAGAAAATAAATGAGAAAAAGATTTACGCCTCTCTAACTTAGCATGGATGTGTTATTTTTAGTTTTTAGTTGAACCTCTAAGATTACGCTGTTTTTTGCTCTCGGTTAGTCGCCCAGGGCGTGTACATATGTGATTATTATTGCATTTAAATTGGCGAGGTGTTACCCTTTGGAACGATAGAGGCTTTGGCAGGAACAGCAAATATTGGCCTATTACGTATCACAATGATCCCTTGCCGCTGAACCGCATCCACACCCACGAATTACGGAAGGCAATGAATAAGCCAACACAGTGGAGCAGGATCGTCAAAACACTGCTAAAAGTGCTATTTATTAAATTTATTATGTAAAATAAAAATTCTTAAAATTACATTTTTATATAACCATTCAATGATGTAGGATAATACTTTTCAATTAGCGTTAACATTGAAAAAAAAATTAGCTAAAAAAAGACGACCCTATAACTGTTTTGTATTCGCAGATTTTCTATATCCAGTTTGATTAGCTTTACACTCAGTTTTACAATAAAGAAAGTAATCAGATCTTTCAGGATAAGTAAGATCCGAAATATTTCTGTAAGATAAACCCAACTTACTTAACTTCCATGCAGAATTGCTGGAATAAAATTAATTTAAAAAAAGTGATACAGCGAGAACATATAATGTAAGTTTTAAAAAGATATCAATATGACATTTTTTTAAAAATGATCCTTTAGATCTCTGCTTTGAACCATGAAAAAATGTTTTGCGGCTTCTTACGGTATTTAAATTTTAAAGTAATTCTGACCTAACTCATGTTACTGTAGAAGATTATTATGGACCAGTTCGAGATAGAAGTGGATCAACATCCATATATATTTTTTTTAATACTAATTACTTCTTTTTGCTGGTCCTTTTCAAGGTTCAATAGACCTAAGTGATATTTTGAAAATACTTTTTTTTTAACTTGAAAAATGAAACAGTGATGGAATTCTTAGTTTTTCAATCATTTCTTTTCTAGGGATGCGCCGCACCATTGGCAAACGTTTTTCTAGGATATAGTTGCTTATTTAGGGATACTTCTTTCGTGGCTCGATGTAGTTAAGTAATAGCTAAAAAGAATCTTTTTTTTTTGTCTGAATTAAAAAATCTAAAAGTTATGCAACTGTTTCTAAGTAAAAATCGGTGTTAGATAGTTCTTTGTGTCTCCTGTAAAATTCGAGTTTTGGACCTTACGCCCTCATGCCTCGGGACCCTTCATTTAATAATTTTGAACATTACTTTCATATTTGAGACATCATACTCTTTCCCCTATTCCCCTATTTCCCTCGTTTACATTTTTGGTTAAAAGCTAATTCTTTTTTGTTGAAAAGTCTACTGCTGTATTCAAATATTCATGATTCATGTTTCGGAATTTATCTCGCTTGGTTGAAAATTCTACTATTTGGTTCAAAATTTAATAATCAGGATAAAAATGCAACTATTTTGCTTAAAAGTAATCTTCTTTAATGAAAAATTCAACTACTTTGTTGAAAGTTGAACAAATTTATTAAAAATTCATTCTTTTGTTGAGAAAACCATCTCTTTGGTTGAACATTTAGCTATTTTGTTGAAAATTTGTTTAATTTTTGGTTGAAAATTTGTTTTTCAGTGGAAAATTGGAATATTCCATTTTTAGTTGTAAATTTATCTTTGTTAGTTCAAAATTTTATTTTTTAAGCTTCTTCTTCTTTAGTTGAAAACTCAACTCTTTGGCTAAAAATTCATGTATTTTGTCGAAAATATAACTTTTTCGGTAATAAACTAATCTTCTGGGTTAAAAAATCATTTTTTTGTGTTGAGAATTCAACTATTTGGTCGAATGCTAAATTCTTTGCTAAATTGCTTTTCTTTATGATTCATCATTTCAGTTGAAAGTTCATCTCTTTGGTTGAAAATATACCTATTTTGTTGAAAATTCTTTTTTTTTATGAAGAATTAATTCTTTTACTGCAGAAACAAGCACTCCTGTTTTGGTTAAAAGTTGATATTATGAATATAAAATAGATCTTTTCAGCTGGAGACTCAACTATTTGGTTGAAAATTCGTAATTTTCGGTTCAATTCTACTGTTTTAGATTTCAAATAAAATCTGTTTTGGTTGAAAAATCAAGTACTTGTGGTTTAAAGTTAAACCATTTGGTTAAAAACTAACGTTGGTATAAAATTAATTTTTTGGTTCAAAATTCGTCTTATTGGATCAAAAAATCATCTTTTATGTTAGGAGAGTTATCTTTCTTGGGTGAAAATTCATTGTTCTTGACTGAGAATTAACTTTCTTGTTGAAAATTTCAACTATTTTGTTAAAAATTCGTCTCTTATGCTTGAAAGTTTAATGATTTAATTGTTAATGTAACTGTTTGGTACAAATTAATTTTATTTTTGTTGAAAAGTTTTTTTTTGGGTTCAAAATCTTTTTTTTTTTTTTGGTGGAAAATCTTTTTTGGTTGAAAATTCAACTATTTTGTTAAAAATGTAATATATTTTGACTTGAAATCCTAGGAATTTAAAGCGTTTCATATTCATTTAAATATGGTAACTATATTAATTTTATTTGAAAGAATCTATTTCTCTATGATTTTTCTGTTTTCATCATAAATCACCCTGTTTCCCCTGTTTTGAGAGCATTTTGGACAACAGGGAGGCGGATTTCAATTTTTTTTTACGAAAAACTGAAGAGAGTTGATTTTGGAATTCACATCACTTTAGTTTTTTGTCAAAATTCACAGCTGATCTCAAGTTTTTTTTTATACAAAACTAAAGTGAGGTGAATTTAAAGCTTACGTGAAAGTGAAAAGAAAGTGAAATGAAATTAAATAATCGCCTTCTTGAATCCACTGGAAACGTGTAAAAATTGCAGAATAAACGTGAAATTCGTGTTTAGCCACTGGCAAGGTTACTTTTTTTGACAACGTGGGGGGGGGGGGATAAAAATATCCCAAAATTTGTAAAGTAGTTTGTGGACGGTCCTTTCATAAGGGTGATATTGATTTCCAACTTTTGTGTCATCATCGCGTGATCAAGAAACCTTCTATCGTATAGCGGAACGCGACAGTAGATAGTTTGATTGTCGGATCGTAAGTATTTCCCCATTGTGATGAAGTAAATAAAGGTAATATCATGGCGGATGTCTAAAACTAAGAGCTGCCACGATATATCACAATGTAACCCTTAATTATCCTTCGATCGAGGCCTCTCTCTTGTGGTCGATAACCTACTTACTGTTTACAATAGCGAATTAGGGGGAGGAGTCTACTATATCGAGCACAATTATAGAGACACTTTCCAACAAACCAGCTTAATGCGACAATTATCTCAATAGACATCAATAATTTAGGAGGGAGCAAATGAGTAATTTGAGATTTGATTTTCAATCGTTGCCAATTTTTTTAGTGAATAGGGTTTAAAACTTTTACGAAGGAAGAGGGAGCCTCTGAAATTCTGGGATAATTGGATCATTTCTACAAAAAGATATTGATAGAAATCTTCAAACTCTATTGTTCTAAATTGATCTTTAATTAGTGCAAATTGAGATAAAAAATACTTGAGGCTATTGATGGAACGACCTGAGTAAAAATATTTCCACTTGAGTTGGGCTTGGTTCAACTTGAATTCAATTATATTACCAATTTATGGTGCAGGCATTTAGGGATTAGGAATAAGGCTTTAACAAGGCGTGCCATAAAAATATTAAAACTGTAATTTTCTAGAAGTGTCTAGTGAACTGTTAAAGGTAGTAAGAAATAGACAACTTTCTTACATTCGCCATCTAAGGAACATCATTATTGCAGATAAACAAACTGATCAATACATAACAAATATAAATCATGGAGATAAATAACACAAACATTCTGTAAAATTGAAAGCGGATTGTTGATGATCCTCGGAGACCCTTTTGGGATAATGTTGCCTTTGTCTTAAGTTGGACTTCAAGGCATGTCTTGGCTATGTCTTGATTGGGGGGTAATTGAAAACTTAGTCCAGTCAATTTTCACTCGAAAGGGGTCCTTAACAAATTTGTTCAAACTATAGAAGAACAAGTGTCATGTTTAAACATAGCCTATTTATACCATTTGGTGGGCTGAACTTTGAATTAATAATTCTCTCAATTCACTTTTATATTTTTCTTTCCTTTATTACTTATTTGTAGCTCTTCCAACTTCCAATCGCCTGATATACATTTCGACCAAGTTTCCACAATGGTAAGTTTTACTTTCCTAAAGAGCAATACTCTACTTCCGTACTCTCCAAATAATAAGAAGTAGGTCACCTCTTAATTTTGACAAACAATAGAACAGCTCAGCCTTCCCTATCTTTAGAAATTAATATCAAGATATTACAAAAATATACGTTCATCATAGAAATTGCTTTAACAGAATAATAAGGGATTCAATTTTTCTCAAAATTCCTGGTTTATATCTCATTTCTCTAAAATCCTGGACCGTTCTAGACATTTAAAAAAATCTAAAACGTGAGCTTAAAATTAGTCTTTACTTTCTTTTATAATTCGTTTAGGGCTTAAAATCAAAATATATTGAAATATTATAATTTTGAGGATGTTTTTTCAAAGTGATTTGCAAATTTGCATTTTTTCTCAATTGTATCCGTTCAAAAAGTAAATGTTTTCCGATCTAAGTCAAACTTAAGCAAAGTGATGTGCTATTAGATAGTATTTTATGGCAAAAACAGTTGATATTTGGATAAATATTAGGCAAGAAAGAGGGGGTGAAAATTTTGGGATTTTCATGGATATCGTCTATTTCGGAAATTTGCAACTCTTCTGATGGCGATAAAAAAAAATTTTGTCCAGTAGTTTTAAAAGGCATTTCCACGCACTTTCCATTGAACTCAAAAACAAATGAGACATTTAAAAAAAGGCGTATTTTTTCTTTTTTTCATCTTAAAAGTAAGCTTAAAATTCTTGCTTCAAGACTTTTGAGGTTAAAAAGTGGAATTTATATTTTTTTTCATAAAAATTAGCGATGAGTGGTTCTTGAGAATGTATCAGCTGTTTTGGCGATTTACAACTCTTCTAATGGCAATAAACAAATGTTGTAGAGTATAGTTTCGAAAGGTTACTTAACGCACTTTTCACTCATCATAAGCATTTTTTTTAAATAATATTTTACCTTAAAAATAAAGGTTAAATATAAATTGGACTTTTTTCAAGGACAAACGCTTTTTCGATTGGCTAGAAAGAAATCATGGTTTGGTTCCTTTAAGAACTTAAAGCTCAAAAAGTATAATTTTATTTGCGCATGCGCGCCGATATTCTAAACGATTATTTTTACCAATTACAAATCAGTTTTCACTTCTATTTCTCAAGGTTTTTGATGAAAAAAAAACAACTTTATTTTTAGTCTAAAACAAATTAAAAAAAGCGTTCATCTATGAAGAAAGCCCGACTCATATTTAACTAAAATTTATAATATAGAATTTAGATTTTTTTTAAATTCTCAAAAATCTATTAAATTTGTTCAAATTGTTGAAAATAATTTTAAATACTTGAAAATCTCTTTATATTTTAAAATACTTCAAAATACCCTAAAATATTTCCAATCCTTTGAAATCTTTCGAAATCCCTTGACATTTTTCGAAGCTCTTGAAAATATCTTGGAATCATTTAAAGCACCCTACATTTTTTTAAATCCTTTAAAACTCATTGCAATTTATTGAAATGTTTTAAAATATCATACAATTTTTCAAATTCTCTTAAATCTTTTAAATAATTAAAATTTTTGAAGATACCTTGAAATATTGAAAATCTCTCCAAATACTTGAAATGCTTAAAAATCTCTTAATTCTTGTGAATAAATTCTTGGAAGTTTCATTAAAGTAATATAAAATTCCTTTAAATCTCATGAAGTTACACGAAATCTGATGATATTCTTAGATATTCCTTAAAATTACTGAAATTCTCGGAAATCTGATAAAATCCCTTAAAAGTCTCTTGGAATCTTTTAAAATATCCTAAAACCTTATCTGTTCTATAAAATCCTTTCAAGTCTTCCAAATTCTAGGAAAGTCTTTAAAATATAATGACATTTTCTATAATTCCCTAAATTTGAAATACCCTTAAATTTTTTTAATCGTTTGAATCATCTTCAAATTGTTTAAATGTATTGAAATTTTAATAAATATCATAAAATCTTTCAAACTTCTGAAAATCTTTGAAATCAACTTAAAATATTCAAAAATCTCTTCGAATCTTTGAAATCCCTCAATTTCTGTGCATAAATTCTTTGAAATTGCATTAAAATATGATTAAATCCCCTGAAATTACGTCAAATCAGATGAGATTCCTTAACATCTCTTGAAATATTTCAAGTTCTATGAAATACTTCTAGATTCTGCAAAATTCATGAAAACATCTTATTAAGAGCCTTTAAAATCCTTCAAAATTAGTGAAATCCTCGGAAATCTGATAAAATCTCATAAAATCAATTGAAATTCCTTAAAATTCCTTTGAAATATTTTCAAATCTTCAAAATGCTCTGAAGCCCCTTGAAATCTTTTCAAATATTTTACCTTAATCCAATAAACTTCCAAAATGTTGAATGATTTTGCAGGTAGCAGTAATTCCAAATGTTCGAAAAAAACGTCGTTTTTATGGATATTATTTTTTTTCAGAATGATGGAAAAAATCAAAATAGTAATTTCATTATACAGATATAAAGTCTTTATAACGTTATTACAATCTTGGATTGAAAAATTACTAAACTTTAAAGTTATATACTATAATTTTATAGTGTATAAATATAAATATAAGAAAAAAAAGTTGTTACGTGATTTATGGATGGTGTTAAAGAATAGCCGAAGTTTGTTCAAAATGAACCGGGTGCATCCGGTTCATTTGAGAGTGAGCTTTATTTTAATCAGAAAGTGGCTTATTTGGAATGTAGCCAGACTCTGATGAATGTAATGATAATTTTTAAAATGAATCGAGTTGGGTTGAAATTTAACTGATAAAAGGTTTATTTTTAACCAAATTAATATTTCATGGTGGTTTTGTGTTGTTCTGTGACCACCATATTAATAACTAATAAAATAAAGAGATAATGTACAATCAAATCTCCAAGCTGTCCCAAATCGGGACATCAGAAATCTTCAAGCTGTCTCGGAAATGCGTATAGCGTCCTCTCTTGTACAAAATCACTGATTCCAGGGCCTTTATTATTATTAACTCTGATATTCCTTTTTCATCATTTCAATCTGATGAATTTTCTTCGCTCACTGGCACAAAACTTAAGGGCAAAATCAGTATATTATTTTGCTTTGTTTTGCGGCCGTTTAATTACTAGAAATTTTGAAAAGTTATATTCAGAACAATAGGTTCACACTTTTCGCAATACAGCTGAAAAGTATAAACCCGAGAGCCCATTGCAGCTATAACACGATGCCATATATGTTAACCTAACCTCTTTTGACTTTCATTTGTTTAGCGTATCGTGCGTTAGGCACTATCCAATGCTGCGTGCGCAATATTTCGTGATACAACTTGGATTCAAGATCGAGACAGCTTTCGAGATCGCGACAACTTGAAGAGGGACAGAATTGACATTCGACTGTAGTATAAGAAGAAATCAAAGAAAGTGATTAGGTTTGTTTTCCTTTATTTCTCTTAAATTATTACACAGAATTCCACAATATTTTATTAAACATTGCAGAACAGCATGCTTCTTTATTTTATCACAAAAAGTCTAAATCTATAAAAATGGACTTGATTCCATTTAAGAAACAACTCAAACCTGATTGTTTATACGGCTTAACCGTAACCTGATTCTTTATACTCAAACTTGATTCCATTTTGCATGGAGCGGTTGATAAATGACTATTTATTATTAACATTATACCAAAGAGCCATATCCCTTTCGGGGTAAGCATGAATCACTCGGTTCTAGCCGGGGGCTCAGTCGAGAAAAGTGAGGAAGGTAATTGTACGAGGCGGTATAGGGGGGGGGGGGGGGGGTAGCGATTTTTAGATTAATCTAGAATTCCCGTGTTGTTTATTTAACCCTTAACGGACACACCTCAAAATACACCTCCAATTATTTTCGGTTGCAAAAAAATCGAGAGTGATGTTGAAACAATAAAAAATAGAAACAAAATATCTCCAAAGCCTTAGTGATAATATAACTACTCGAAAAAAAATACTTGAAGAAAAACGTAGACAATCGGAAAAAAATCAGAAAGCCCGTGGGGTCACAGTGACCCCAAGTGTCCTTTCGCAACACTGCTCCGACCCAGGTCGTTGATATATCTCTCTAGAAATCACCCCAGGTGAAAATTTTACAAATTCACCATGTAAAACTCTCCACTCAGACCCATTAGTAGCCAAGGTCTTTCATTTCAGGCGTCATTTACTCCACTGACACTCTTTTTATAAACTATTTGTCGCCACACTTTTCTGTCCTGGCATACCTCCTTAGCTTCCTTCACGTTCATGCATTTCCTCATGTGAGTTCTTGTGTTTCTATGTCTTTTTATATTTCTTCCAATTAGGGTCTCATTCATACATTCTTACCATACTTTCCTCGGCCTGCCTTTAGATACGCTGCCATTTACTTTACCTCGATATGCTTCTTTCGTCAGTCGTTCATCTTCCATTCTCTCAACATGCCCAAACCATCTCAACGAATTTATTTCACACTTTCCCACCAGTGTCTCCCCTACACTAAATTCTTTGAGGATTCTCTCATTACTTACTTTGTTCATTAGCGTTTTACCACACATATTGTGCAGGAATTTCATACCAATCGCGTTAATTGTACTCTTATCCTTTTCTTGGTAGACCCAGGTAACTCTACCGTACAGCATAGTGGGTGTAATTTCAGAATTATATGTTGTCATTTTAGCTTTATCTGATACATTTTTCCTTCGGTGAATGGATCCTACACTGCCGATAACCTTCCTACCTCATTTATGCGCCTGTCTATGGTACTAGGTATTATATTTGACAAACGTTTGCAACGATTTGATCCAATTTCCAGATAAAAGTAACTTCCAGACCGGTGTAGTAATTACTTACTACCTTGTAATGAATTGTACACTTTGAGTGCTAGAGGTACTAATACATAAACGTCGAAGCTTTCAAGAATGGCGGATTAATGTATTTCGAGAAAAAACAGAGCGCAAAAGAAGTAAGGCAGTAAGAAAGAAAGAAGGAAAGAAAGGAAGAAAGGAAAAAAGAATAGATTTCTCGTCCCGCAGGATTTGTTGAGCATTGTTGGTAGTCGCTTGGATCGTCGCCTGTCGGTGCGGTGCGGTGCGGTGGTACAGCACCAACGTTTTCTAGCAACCCCTCCCCCTCAGCGAACAATTTTATTCTCCTCTCTATAGTCTATAGGTAACGTTCTTCCTCTCTGTCCATACCACCCTTCTTCGCAGGCAGGAGCGGGCTGCCTTTCAGGGGTGGCTCGAGACTGTCACTTGGTGATGGATGATTGTACCCCAAACGCGATCAATTCGCCTACTCGCGTGCGCGCGTGGTAAGGTCGCACCCTCCAATACGTACACATTAAATTTCTCTGTTGTAGCTCTGTAGCTTCTCTATACTGGGTGTCCAAAATTGCCACCTCCACTGCACGTGGGGTCGGCTTTTATTGATCTTTTCTTTCCTATCCTATATTTTTACAAGAACAGTGCCTTTGACAGAAAATTCCAGAGCGGGATCTTCAAAACGTCATTTTCAGATTGACCTTTGCAAAATTCAGTCTATTTGGAACGATTCAAAGAATGCGGATATGACGACTCACTAATCAGTTGAAAATGACTTTTCAAATCAATCATTTTGGCTCATTGATGATATCAGTCAATCTAAATTATCCAGTCCATTGAATTCACATGAAAAAAAGTTCAATTTTCAACCAAGTATGGAATAGTCCAATTTTCAATTAACATTCATTTTCAACAGAAGGAAACTCATTTGCAACAAAACAGTTCCATTTTCAACAAAAGAGATCAACCTTTAACTAAACTAATGAATCTTGAACGAAAAAAATTAATTTTTAGCGAAGTAGCTTAACTTTCAACCGAGTAGCTTTTTCAACCAAAAGATATGGACTTTTAACAAAGAAGATTAATTTTCGACCAAAAAAGGCGAATTTTCATTAAAATAGTTTAACTTTTAACCAAGCATCGTCCAACTCAAATTATACATCATTTACCAAAGCAATGCATTTTTAGCAAAGCAATTCAAGTTTCAATCAAGCAGTTGAATTGTATAAAAAATCTGAATTTTTCGTCCAGAAGATTCATTTCCTACTAAAAAAGATGATTTTTTAACCAAAAAGTTGAATTTTCAACTAAAAAGAATTAATTCTCAACCAACCAGATGAATTTACAACTTAAATGATTAATTATTATCCAAAAAATGGATTTCTTTCAAAGCAGTTCTACTTTCAACCTACACTAGTTGAATTTTCAG
This sequence comes from Andricus grossulariae, assembly GCA_011634705.1. Taxonomy (NCBI): domain Eukaryota; kingdom Metazoa; phylum Arthropoda; class Insecta; order Hymenoptera; family Cynipidae; genus Andricus; species Andricus grossulariae. Next base: position 75,136,434 of record JAABKJ010007545.1, on the reverse strand, counting down.
AAAAAATTAATTTTCTTCCAAAAAGATTAAGTTTATACCAAAAAGACGAATCTTTAACCTAAAAAACATGAATTTTCAACCAAAAAATAAGAAAGAGTTCTATTTTTAATTAACAAAATGAATTTTCAACAACAACAAAAAATGAATTTTCAACTAACTAGTTAAATTCTCAACTAACTAGTTAAATTTTCAACAAAATAGTTTAATTTTTAACCAAAGAGATGAATTTTCACCTAAAGTAATGAATATTCAACCAAAAGAATAATTTTTTCACGAATTAGTTCAACTTCATCCAAATAGTAATATTTTAACCAAAGAGATTTTAATTTGAAATGAAAAACAGTTGAATTTAACCAAAAAGATGAATGGTTAGCGAAAAAGATTTATTCGTTAAATCTTCAACTGAAAAATATCAATCTTCAATTAAAAATGAAATACATCAGTTTTTCATTAAAACCATAATTTTCAACAAAAAAAAAAACAACGAATTTTCAATCAATAATTAAATTTGATGGAATACTTATTATTTTATATTTCAAACAAAAAGGATTTTAATTTAAAATAAAAAACAGTAGAATTCAACCAAAAAGGCGGATTTTCAACAAAATAATTGAATGTTCAACCAGGTAGTTGAATTTTCAACTAAAAAAGATCAATTTTCAACGAAAAGGATAGATTTTTAACCAAAAGTGGAATATTTCAATGTTCAATTCATTACATTAATTTTCCACCAAAAAACATAAAAGGAAGATTAAATAAAATGGTTAAACTTTACACCAAACAGATGAATAAATATATTTGTACTAAAGTAGTTAAACTTTCAACCAATCAGTTGAATTTTCAACAAAGAAAGATGGATTCTCATTAAAAATTTAAAAGTTGATATTTCAATCAAGACATATTTTAATATTGAGTCGAAAATATTTGCATTCAACCAATAAAATGAATTTTGAACCAAGAAAATTCATTTTTTAGCAATAAAGACAAATTGGTCTAATCAGTAACGTCTACTGACCGAACCAGTCATTTAGAATGTTCGAAACTGATTTATCTGTTAAAAAAACTGTTTTGTCATTAAAAATGACTGCATTCTCTGTCCAAGTATATTTGAATAATTTAATCAGTCTAATTTTGACTAATTTAAATATAAAGTGTGGGACTGGGCTAAACGGGACATTTTTTAGAGGTTTCTCTGTATATTACCGGAAGGAATTAAAATCAGATATTAATGCCTTAAATGTATAATGTCTAGCTCTTTTGAATCCTGAAGTTAAATCATACAAGTAAGCGATAAATAATTAATTATTGCAGTTCAAAATGTGTCCGTATTTACCCCTCAGTGTGGGGTTAATTCATTCACTTTCAATAAAAAGGCAAAAATAGCTTTTCAGTAATACCAAGTGGCAAAATATCATAAATTAAAAGTCTACTTCGTTATTTTAGAGCAAATTAAACAAGTAGGGTGAGGAGGGGCAGCGCCGACCAGTTAACAGTCAATTATTTTTTTAAAGTTAATAAGATGTAGAATTGATCCATGTTTTTTTCATTTTGAGTCCTACATTATTATATATCATATTTCTATAAGTATTAATTACATGATTGAAACAATGATTTAATTATTTCTAACAAGCTGTATTTCGTCGGCTTTGCCCCACACCGGAAGGCAAAGTCGACCGCAGCTTTTTATAAAAATCAAATAATTTGAAGATGGGAAAACATGATGGTTCGCGTCTGTGGTATTTTATGTACTGGAAAAATTACCTTTAAACATATCCAAAATCGTATTTCTTCTCCATGCGTAACCCTTCTTTCTACTAAAAATTATTTAAACAATTTGAAAATTGTTATTAAAGGTAACTTAGCCAAAGTCTGGCAGTTACAATTGGTGCCCAACGTACGGGCCATGCGAGTGTAAAAAGAAATAAAGTTTTTTTAGTCTCTTTTATCCATTTAAATGGGAAAAATAAGCTAATCGAAGCGTTCTTTAAAGAATCAGTCAAAAAGATATATCTGCCACCTCGCACGAGTCAGAAAAACGTACCAAAGCGAATGGCGGAATTAGATAAATGGTTAGAAGAGCGAAGGAAAAAAAATATAGGAAAGAACAAGAATTATGACTCATTGAACATGAGAAAAGATAGTGTTGTGAACGAAACCAACGAGTTTAAATACGAACAATTAACGCCCATTAACAAGTGCGATTCACAAATAACATTAAGAAGTGAAATTAACATTGAGATTCAAAGAAAATACACGTTAAATACGTGGAAAACGCAAGCCATCTTCGAAAGTGTAGTGCGAATAAAATTCTGTAAAGAATACATTATCGATCAAGAAGATAATATAGTGCGCGAAATTCAACATTTGTCGATCAACGAACATTACACGGGAAATATTTCGTGGCATTGATAAAAAGACAATAGGAAAGTGAAAACATACTCCGAACAACCGCGAAAATCGTGAAAACGAACTTACGATCATCTAAAACGGGTAGAAAGGTTGCCATGGACAAGGAGAGCAACCGAGAAGACATGGATTCAACAGTACGAAACATCTCTCTCGAACATCTAGAGGACGAGCTACTGATTCCACAAACACTACCTGACAAGGATTCCACACAAATGTGAATAATGATCAATCGTTGTCTTGAGAAACTTGAACAACGAACGCAGCGAATCCTCGAAGACGAAAGAAGACATCGTGAATATCAGAAAAATGAAAGAGAGCGAGCAATGCAAGTCAGAATTCAAGCATTAGAAAATAGCACTAGCTGCTCATTAGAAGCAACAGCAAACATAACACAAAGCCTAGAGGTGAGGGAGGATCGAATGCAGGACCAACTCAACCGCCTTGAGACCGCCCACACGAGAGTAGCCGAACGTATGACGGAGAATCTCTACAGGAGGGCAAATGACCAATTACCTGTCAACCAACCCAAAATCAAATACGTCCTTCCCGAATACAATGGAGAAGGCAGTTCAATGAAATATGTGCGACAACTAAAACAGTACTGGGATGTGGTACGCCCACGAGCCTGCGATGCGGAATACCTCATCGAAAAATCCCTTTCCGGACCGCCAAGTGATTGGTGTCTAGTGATAAAAAATGTTGTCACTAGTCTCGAGTCATACATCACAAAATTCCAGCAACAGTATTGGGGAGAGCAGACGCAACATGAGATCCGAAAAAAATTAGAGTTTGGATTTGATCAACAGAATAAAGATCGATTGAGGGCTGAGTATGCCACGAAGATGTTTGTGGAGATTAGCGAATTAGTTCCTACTCCAGATCAAGCGGAAGTTATTTGAAAATTATCAAGACACTATAGCGAGGAAATAAAATACGCTATAATCGGACGCGGCATTACTCGGTGTGAACAACTGATTGAACTTATCGAGGAGTTCGATAAGATCGGAAGCACTAACACCACTGCAACAGAGCCTACAGACTAGAGAAACAAAAATACGAACAACCATCACAACAATCAGAAAGTGTGGCGCTCATCAAATCCCGGAAATAACTTAACGCGAACAGGTGCCAGTAACCCAGGAAACTATGGCAACTGGACGCCACAAGCGACAACGGGAGGCGTACAACGCTCGCACGGTACACCAGGGCCGAGACAAAGCACAAGTTCAGGGGGGCACCGCGCCCCATTCGAAAATAACTCACGGCGTCAACCAAAACAGTCACACGCACCACAATACCGGGTACAAAACATTCAAGTGGAACCCGCACACGAAAACTATGACGTCACTTTCCCAATCGAGGAAACAATACAGGAGACGGGAAACGAGCAGGGGCCACGTCAATAGATAATCGTGAAAATGACGACATTGACGTGGCAACCACTACTATATACACGACGCATATGTTAACCAATACTAGAGATGAGTTAATGACGAAAGATACAAACCCGATAGTAAGAAGACAATCGAAATGTTATACAGCAAATATTCAAGTCGCGGAAATTCTGACGACTTCCCCGATTGATTGATACGGGAGCCGAGATTACGTGTATCTCCGAAGAATTTTTCAACGCCAACCAAGAGAGATTCCAATTAAATTTTATTCAGATAAAAGAACTTCTCCTTTCACTCCGCTGGGATTCGAACACCAGGTCTACTTTTTTCTGAATAAAATTTATTTAAAAAATGCTTATTTTCCATCTTGTCTGAAATGACGTTAAAATATTTTCTGTATAGGAGAATATAACTTTGGTCGATATTGTAGATTTCCATGTTATGTGTGGATTTTTCTTCTCGATCCGTTACCTTCTTCGATGATAATACAGGTTCTAATACAAGAGAGATTCGCGCAATTACCATGCCTACCATTAGCAGGAGTGGCAGTAACTGAGGCGATGGGGGGGGGGGCAAGTCTGTACAACTCAGTCGTCAAATTTACGCAGACGTGCAGCTGCCTAACATTTTAGTAAAATTCGCCTTCCTAATAGTACCACGATTATCAAGAACTTGTATCATAGGAATCGACATTCTTGATGAGCATCGGACAAAAATTGACCTGGATACAAAGGCATTGACTTTTCCGTACTTAGGTGGACAGCCGACAATCAGAATTGTACAAGACAGAGGCAAAGAAGATCCAGAGGGGCTGCATCAATTATGTAACGTCGAATTTTCAACAGAAAATACAAAACACACTTCGAAAGCAAGTGAACCCGTGGATGAGACGCAGCTTCCTCTACAAACTGAGTGGCAAGAAATAAAAGAAAAAGTCAATGAGACCCCAGATTTAACTGAAAAGGAAAGAGAACTCGGAAAAATACTATGGAATCATCGTCAAGTATTTCGCCGAGAACCTGGACTACTCACAAACTATGTACACGAATTAAAAGTGAGAGGGGGCAGCCTTTCGTTGGAAGAAACTACCCAATTCCTATAACCGCTTTTCAATATAGAGGCCGAAGTTACGAATTTAGAGTTGTTCCTTTCGAATTGAAAACTAGTACTGCAGCGCTAGTACGTGGCTTAGATCACGCGTTAATCGAACTCGGCGAACAAATAATTACTTTCGTCGACGATACTCTTATCACTTCAGAAAGTCATGAGCAGCATTTAGAGGACATAAATGAGATTTTAAGAATATTGGAGGAAAATACCTTGACTTTAAACTTGGAAAAATCGCATTTTTTAAAAAAAGAAACTAAATTTCTCGGATTCTTTTCAACAGCGGATCTAGTAAAACCGGATCCAGAAAAAGTGAGCTGTATTCATGACTTTCCAGCACAAAAAACGTAAAGCAGTTGCGGGGATTTTTGGGTTCAATATATTTCTTCTCAAAATTCAGCGAAAAGCACGCGACTGAAACGGTTCCTCTGCCTTGACCTACGAATGGACACCGAACATCGAAGAGAAAATATGGAATATCCCCAAGCAACAACAAGAAGACCAAAGAGCTCTCAAACTCTGACAATAGATTGAACGAAACAAGGATGACATACAGACATTCAAACTCATAAATAAAATTCTTCATCATGTGAATGGGAACGAATATCGCATTTACGTACCGATAGACTCTGCGAAACTCTTGATAAAGGAATGTCACGTGTCTTGCGGACATCCCGGCACGGAAAAAACCTATAAATTATTGAAGGAATTTTTTTATAGCCCACGGTTAGCCAAATTAACGCGAAACGTCCTAGCGGTTTATGACTCGTGTCAAAGGAACAAAATCTCAACACAAGCTTCACAAGCTCTATAAGAGCCAGTACTGTCACAAGAACCGCTAGAACTCATTTCGATAGACTTCTTCGGAACTCTCACTAAGACTAAATTTGGATATGAATATCTATTAGTCATGATTGATACTCTTTCAAAATACACGAAATTGTATACATTAAAAAAGGCAACAAGTGAAGCGACAATAAAAAAGAGTGATGAGTTCACGGAAAAAGTCGCTGCTCCACGTAAGGTACTATCAGATCGAGGTACACAATTCACAAGTAAGAAATGGCGGCGTGTTCTAGAGGAAAGGCAGATACAAATGATTCTCACATCCATTAGGCATCCGCAAGCCAATATGGTTGAGAGAGTAAATAGGGAACTCGCAAGACTATTTCGAACGCTCCTCCTACCTGACAAGCACAATTCGTGGTTCACGCAATTGGACAACGTGGAGACAATCATAAGTGAATCGCACGACGATACGACTGAAGTGACCCCCTATGAGGTGTTGTGGGGGCGCAAACCCAAAAGATGGTAGACGGATCTCTTACCACCTGTGCCGCCACATCCTTAGGACAACCGAGAGAACCAATTAGTAGTCATAAGGGACCGAATTAAAAGGAAACGAGAAAAGAAGCTCGATCGCCTTAGCAAAAACAAAAAAGGCGTTAACTATGCTATAGGAGAACGAGTATTGGCTAAAGCCTGTAATGTGTCAAACACATTGACAGGAGCAATGGCGAAATTTCTTTCTTTATATGAAGGACCCTAGAAAATTAAACAGAAAATCGCAAATAACGTCTACATTTTGTGGAACGAAAAACAGGACAAGGAGAGAGGGCAATATCACGCCAACGATCTGCGACGATACAGACAAAAAAAATTCGATGGAGGTGATGACGAAAAATATGGGTCTGAAATGCCCATAGGGAAAGCGAAAACCTGGGGTAGGTCGGTACCAATCTACAACCCGACCATGCCGTACGCAGAGACAAGGCACGAAATCTTCTATACCAACTGCCACGTTGCCATCCAGTGCAATCTGGACGTGGCAGAAGATGATTTTATTATCGCCAAAATTACCCCACATCCCGAACTCGCAACCAAGCCGAGATTCATCACAACGAAAAGAAGAAGAGCGAGGAGAGTCGCAAACACGACAGTCTCCAAAGTGAACATCGCCAAATTTCCAAAGATTGTGAGGACAAAAGGAGTTGGAACTCGAGAAGTGGCGACCCAGAAGGGCGAACCGTCAACCCTTTTGCCAATTAAAGAAACTGAAAAGCTATCGATAGCCAAGGCACCCGAGAACATCGAACTGAATTTGAAAATTCTACGTGACGTAATAATCAACGCTCTCAATATAGCTGAACCAGACCACAGAGAAAATCCTGCAAGAGAGATTCGAGCAAAGGTCCAAAAAGTCGAGGAAAGTGAAGCTGAAAAGCAGTGGAAAGCAACCACCAAGGAGAGGACCACCATGAAACCACAGCAAGGCATTTAGATGCGGAGAAAAAGTAGACATGAGGCCATGATTGAAAAGATCTTCCTCGATCAAAATATTAAGCCAGCCAAACGGGCCTGCCTACCAAGCACGAGTTTAGGTAGTGGGACGAAAGAGAACAAACCCCCGAGCATAAATCTCATCGGAAAACTGACGGAAGCCTCCAAAACGAAGATCACTCTGCCAGAGCCGAATAAGGAATTTCTTCCTATTGTCAAGAACAAAGCCTATGCTTAAAGGAAAGGATAGGACGCTAAGAAAATGGCAGTGAAACCAGGGACTTCACAGCAGGAGGAAAATGAAAGTAGCTGGAGACGGTACCAAGAGTGGTCACCCTCTCAAATTTGGCCCTTAACACCGGGATGGACGAGAAAATATCGTGACCCACTCACCAATCCTCACCGAAATAATAAATACCACAATGATGGTTTAAAATTTTCGGAGAAGACAGGAAGGATGGAAGGAGAAGCGCCGTAAGCTTGTACATATTAATCATATATTTTATTGATATTGTTTCATTAGTTTATTGCTACTTCTTTCATGTTTGTTTTACTTGTGTCTTTTATTACTTAGCTATGTACATTATCTTAGATTAAGCATAGACTTCTTCTTATCTACGTCTATATGAAATATCTTGTAATCGTTTTCCTTTTATTTTTATCACTTTTTATAGAAACTGTCTCACACCGAAAATTTGAAGAAGGGCAGTTGTAACCAGCGGGTTACAGCTAAGAGCCCGACCATAGGCGAAACTTCATACTTTTCTCACAACTCTCTCTTAGATTTTGGGAAATATTAAGTCCTTAGAAATATTCTAAGTCTTTAAACTTTCTTGTTTAAAAGGAAAGAACGTGCCACTCAATATCACGACATTTCTTTTCTACGGGAAGATCTTTCTTAAGCTTCTAAGAGCAAATATCTAAAGGGCGAATTTCTAAGATTGTTACAGAGTACAACTCTGAAAAATTGTGCTACCTAGAAAGGTTTTAAAAGATAGAAAATTTCAAAGGTAAATCTTGCCGATAATTTAAGACTTGCTACGAGAAATATTGTCGATCTTAATTTTCCTCTAGACTTACAGCAGAACAGAACACGCTCATCCGTGTATCCTGGTCGAAGTAGTTAGCTTTTGGAAAGTCTTGTCTCATTGTTGGTATCTTGACTTCTTATAGGCAGTGTGGAAACTATTTCCTTACCTGGCTAAGAAAGCAGTTAAGCCTTCAAACGAGTCTAGAGAATACTTCTCCACGTTTCAAGGGATTAGTTGAAGTCCCTAATAAATAAACGATTACTGAGAGCAGGGCTCTTCAAAAACTGGTAATATCCAGATTAGCACTCTCTGAGTTTTTTCTATTTTCCTACATTCCTTACCCAGTTAGTTGTTGTACGCCTGTAGTCCGAGAGCGACTCGACCCAGCTTTTTCTCGTAAGCGAGTGAATACAAGAGAAGTGTCTCAGGGACCACCCTTTACCTGATCGATTCTTTTATGACGATCATTATTATTAAGCATTGTGTACCAAATTGGTTTATTCTCCAAAGATAATCGGTAGTAGCTACCTTATGCTAATGTGTTTCTGCTTCGTAAGCATCTATTTTGAAAACTACTAAAGTTTAAAAGCGATAGCCCATGATAGAAATATAAAAAGGTTTTAGATATAAGTTCAAAGAATAGATTTTAATTTACGCCATGGAGCGATTTATATTATATGTGTAGCCAAGAGCTTTAGTTAAGAAAGAGAAAGAGAGAGAGAGAGATAAAAGATATCAAATTAAAGATATAAGTTCAAAGAGTAGATTTTAAATTACGCCACAGAGCGATTCAAATTGTGTGTGTAGCCAAGAGCTTTAATTAAAAAAGAGAAAAAGAGAGAGATAGATAAAGGATATCAAATTAAAGATATAAGTTCAAAGAATAGATTTTAAATTATGCTATAGAGCGATTTATGTTGTCAGGATAGCCAAGAGCTTAGAATAAAAAGAAAGCGTATTACCGTTAAAGGTACTTCTCTTTATTTCATCGAAAATTTAGTTCTTAATTTTAATCAGATGACAGGGATCATATTGTAAAAATAGTTCAGACTAGGTCGTATTGAATAAACGCCTGTATCGTTAAACGAAATCTTATTTCTTCTTCATGCGTAACCCTTCTTTCTACTACAAATTATTTAAACAATTTGAAAATTGTTATTAAAGTTAACTTAGCCAAACTCTGGCAGTTACAATATAGAACAACCAAAGACAAATCCAAGTCGAAGAAAGCCTGATTGTTATTTGAGTTCATCCGCATGTTGAGGCGAGGTGAGATGAATCCTAGGGGGCCCATTTTACGTTCGACAGAAAATCTTTCCCCCTGTAAGCCACAGGTACTTGATTTTCTTCTCCCTCCTGAGTTCGAGGGCCATGGCGTAGATTGTCCGATTGAAGGATGTCTGGTACTCCTGAATGAAAAAAGAGTGCTTTTCATCATCAGCTCAGCCAATGTCAATTAAAGAAAAATTCCTTTTCTTAATCCGCTGCTGAATGAATTTGTCCCTTAAGCTCCGAATACTGAACTTGACAAGAATAATAGGGGCAAGCGAAGGTTCAGATGCAACAACCTTATGGATCCGGTATGAATTGACAAGGTCCTTCTTAACACAATGTACCTCTAGCACTGTAGCGATTGAAGCAATCAATGTCGGAAGGTCCTCATTTGATTTCATCGGTAATCCATATATTTCAAGGGTCGTTTGAAGGGCAGCTTGCTCCTGATTATTAGGACAGGTTTCGAGGGAGGTCACCTTTGATTTAAGTGATGCAACCTCTAATTTGACAAGCTTTAATTCATCGTCATGAACTGTTGAATTAACAGACTGCGCAGTCTGAACGAGGTTACCGCAGCTACCGTTGTCAACAATTTTGGGAGGATCTTTGATTTTAATCCCAGAGGTGTCACTACCATCCTGAGTTCTGCATTTGCCACCAGTAAAATCATTTGGTGCTTTTTTTAGTTTTTCAAAGTTCTTTTTAGATATAGCCAACATTGATACAAGGTGAATGAAATAAGGCACCAGACTTATGACAGGCTATGGAATCCGATGCTACTCTGGAAATCGTTTCTTTGCATTCTGGACACTCACCCATTGTTCGAAATGGCAGTTGGAACCGTCTCTCGTTGGAAATTGACGTTAAGTGTCTTAAAAGCAACTAAACTGGGAAACTAGCACAGATAATATATTATAGCAATGAACAAGATAGCACAGTCACAGCAGACACAATTAGCGATTCAATAATGCAAGGAGCCACTATTTATTGATTGAAAAGTAAGGACGCGCCAAAAGGACCGTTACAGCTTTTTTATCAATGTATTTTTTTAAATTAAAAAAAAATTTTTTTTTAATACGGTAAATGAGGTCTGTTACTGTTTCAGATAACTTCGATCCTAAAAATTCTGAAAGAGCATGACATTTTGTTATAAAAAAAATAGCCATTTTAGATTCAAGAATTTTATGTGATGTAGGAAAATTTAACAATAAGAACTTTTACTTAATATTTTTAGAAGAATTCAGTGAATATTCAGAAGCCAATATAAAGACGATGAAGTGTTCAAAAATCCCTTTGTAGAACATTCTTAGTGAAAAAAGTTCCGTCAAGATTGACGGTTTCACGACCATGTGATTAAAAAAAATGACTGATAAGCATATAATTATTTCCTGTCAGTAATATAATTCCAAAAGAAAATTACTGTTCATAAAAATCTTCGCAATTGTGAATAGTCTGTCACCTCTGCCCAAACTTATAATCATACCTATAGCTTCAACTAGGAAGATTCCTCCTTTGCTCATTTTTTCCCAGTCTCACGAACTTCCTGATCCGATTCAGAAGTTTTCTAAAAATTGTCATTTTCATAAATTATAACTTGAAACCCAGTCTGATTTTTTTTATTTCTAAAAGTACATATCAAACGAAAAAGATCTATTTTACGGACACGAATGTGCAAAATTGAACTTAATAATAACATGATCGAGGAACTGCTAATTATAAAGTGTTTGCTGTATAGATATAACTGATAAAAGTGGCAAGTGTGCTAATAATAAGAGTTTAAAATAGAAGAGTGATAATAAGAAGAACCACAATTTTGGAAAGAGTTCTCCACTTACCAAAGAAGTCATTTATATTGTAGGAAGGACCTCTTTTTTGTAAGGTATATTTCTTAACTCTCCACATAAAATTATTTCCAATTTTTCTGAAATTGAATCCATTTTTTCCATTTTTTTTTTGCCTGCTGAAATAGTTTTTCTTCTATAAAACATATGTGAAGTTTAAATAAATAAAATATTAAAGATATATTTTAGTTTATATTTAAGTTTACTAAACAAAAAACATGCACGCGATTATTATTTTTTGTCACAAGCAATTTTAAAATTAGAATATAAAATTATTATAAATCTGAAATTTTTGAATTTCATAGATCTAATATCTAAAATAAGAGAAGAAAGGTAAGTACAATGGTTTTGAAAATTGATGAAAGTAGATATTTGAAATAATGAATCTTCAAAAAAAAAAAAAAAATGAATTTTGATCAAAATAGTTAACTTCCAAACAAACCACTTCAAACTTTAAATCAAATAGTTAATTTTTTAATCAAAAATATTTTTATTTGAAATAAAAAACGGTTGAATTCAACCTAAAAAGTTACATTTTCAAACAATTGTGGGATGCTCAACAAAAACAAATTGATATCCAGATACAAAAGATACTTTTTAACTAAAAAATACAAATTTTTAACAAAATAATTAAATTTTCAACCAAAGAATATGAAATATTAACCAAATTATAGAGAATTTTCAACCAACAAGATTAATTTTCGACACATAATGACGAATTTTTAACAAAAGTGATAAATTTTCAAGTACATTGTTAAATTTTTAATTGAAAAATATCAATTTTTAACAAAAAATGAAAAGGTTGAATTTTGAGTAAAAAAACAACATTTTTAACAAAAGAACAACAAATTTTCAATAAATTAGTTCAATTTTCAACTAGGCACTTAAATTTTCTGCTTAAATCATGAATCTTTAACAACAACAAAAATGAATTTTAAACAAATTTGTTCAACTTTTAAACAAGAGCTGGAATTTGTAACAAAATAGTTAAATTTTCAATCAAGAAAAAATGTTCAGTTAATAGAGAAAAAAATGTTTTTTGTTTTTCCGATATAAAATACCAACAAAACCTGAAGCTATTAAAAGTTGGGAAACTTCTTTAAAATCTAATTCCTTTTCACTTTTTCAATTTTTGTTTAATATAACCGATTTCCTTTGGAAAACGTGAATATAACCTGAAACGGTTCAAAAATTTACAATCTTATTTGAAATATAATTATTTTTGTTTTACAATACTAATTTTTGGTGTAGAATTCTAACATGAACTAAAATCGTTAAAAAAATCATACAACTTTAAAAATCTCGTGATTTTTGTTTAAAAATGTCAATTTCCGGTAAAAACGCTAACAAAACCGTAAAAGGTAAATTATTATTGAAAAATTGTTACTCTTTACAATATTAATAATTTTTAGTTTATAATAGACGTTTCCAAATCTAAAATATAAAACAACTTCAAGTAATGAAAAGCCAATTAGGTTTTCAAAAACAATGATTTGCATTTAAGTTAAAAAAATATTTATTAAAAAAACAATCTTACTTTACAGGCGAAGTCGAGAGTGTAAATCAAGCGTGTTTACCACGTACGATAAAGATTTAAAATTATAGGCTACGCGGAAAACAAAAATAACTATACACACATGCTTGGACGCATCCTTAAATAATAGACTTTATTATTTTATTACTAATTCGGTATAATAATTTACGTTTTTGTCTGCATAAAATATAAAATGAATTGCAAACTAGATACTTCAACGAATCAGATTTATCTTTCTGCGTATGAGTGAACGTAATTATTACAAAAGAATAATTTGCTTTTGTGGCATCATTATGTAAGAGGAACTTATGTGAAATCGGATAACAAAGCAAATAATAGTAGAGTAATTAGAATAGATGCATACATATTTCAAAAAATAATAAAGTTTTAGTATTGAACTCTTAAAGCATTTTTTAACATAAAAATAATAGTAAGTATGTAAAACATTTACCTTAGAATATACGACAAACTTTAAACATTTAAATGAATATTTCTTGACATTTTATAGAATTCTGTGTAATTTTATTGCCAAAATTAATTTTTTCATAAGGGAGCGTTAGTTAATTCCGTAAGGCTTTTTTTGGGGGAGGGGGCCTCAAAAAATCTTTAAAATATTTACTGGGTAGGGGGGTCCAAAGAATATCTTACGCAAGTTCCCTTTTTCTAATATTTTTTTTTAAATATAATTCATGCCTGTTTTGGCTGTTGAAATTTCTGCAATCCTTTGAAATCCTCTGAATTTTTTTGAAAATTTGGTAAATCAAATTTTTTTCTCTTAAGAATTAATTTAACATTGTCGGTTCATTCCTTAACGACTAAAAAATTTAATAGTACGATCATCATCAAACGCGCGCTATGCGTGAGTGTAGTATAATTTTTAATACAAAATAAAAATGTCAAATAACTTATTTTTTGTTAAAAGTTTTTGAACACTTAAATTTGAGCTGAAATATGATTCTGAGATCTGAGAACAAGGAAATAAGTATCACCAGTTTATATATTTATATAAATATAATTTTCCTAAGATTCTTGAGAAAATTCAAAAAGATTTTTGAAGATTGCAGATGTATCGCAAAAGAATCTAGAAAACTTTGAAGTTTTTTTTTTATTTCACAGGATTTTACAACATTTTATGAAAAATTCGAGTCCCTTTAAAATATATTTAGGACTTTTGGAAGTTTGGAAGAAATTTAAATATATTTTCTATTTGTGGTTAATTCTGAACCAATCTATTACAATTATTACATTTTCTAAGTAGCAAAAATTGTCGGAAATTATTTCAAATTTTTTAATATTTTTAATCACTTCAGAAGTTCTACAATTCCTGAATATCTTTCAAAATCATTATAATTTTTTCTGATTTTTTTCTTAGTTCTGTAAAATTGTAAAAAAATGTTTTTAAATCATCCCAATTCATTTTTGACAATTCAGGAGATTTAAAAATTTTTTTTAAAATGTTCTCTTAAAAAATATTTTTCAAAATAAAGAATCATTGTCAATTTCCTTATAAATATTAAGAATATATTTACATTCCCTTGAAAACTTTCAAAATTCTGAAAAAGCTTCTAAAAGTTTTTGTTCAAAATCTATAAAAATCTACCTTTTTTCACAATACTTTTTTAAATCTTTGTAAATCATAATTTATTTTTGAATCTTTTCAAAACATTTAAATATCTTTCAAACTTAATCGATGTTTTTTTTAATTTTTGTAATCTTGCAATATTAAACAATTTCTTTTTAAAATCTTTATCATCTTTATCGAAATTTCAGGAAATCATATAAGTTTTAGAATTTTTTTTCAATTTTCGCTTAAAACTAATTTTTAGAATAAAAAATTATTTAAAATTTTCACAGGAATCTTAAGATTTATTTATTCTTTTCAAATCATTCAAATTCTTAAATACCTTATTTTTTCAAAATATTTAAAATTATACATTTAAAACAAAAGCTGAACATTTTACAAATTTGATCTGGTCTTAAAATACGTATTTTGACACTTCAAAAAAGGTATCAATTTTTTTTCAAATTTTAGAAGAGGAAACTGCCCTGCGCAAAAAAAAAGATCAAATGAAAATTTTACAAGCTTTGAATTATTTTAAAATCTTTTCAAAACTTCTAAAGATCTCTTAAACTTATTCCAATTTTTCCTGAAATTTTGGTTATCATGCAATGTAAAAAATTTTTCTTTAAAATCTTCTATAGTCTCTTTACATAATAAAATAAAATAAATTATTTATTAAAATTATATAATTGAAAAAATATATTTTCCAGATAAATATCAAATAGCAGTCTTTTTAAATTCAATATGAAAATAATTAATCCACTCTGGATCGTTTCTCGTATCGACTCGATCGAATGCACCACTATAATTGGGTTCCCTGGAAATCCCTGGAATTTCTTTCAAAACTTAGGAAATCTCCTAAATTTTTTTTTAATTCCGTGGAATCTCTTAAAATCCTTTTAAATGCCGTGAATTTGTCGAAACCCCTTTCAATCTCTAACAATCCTTTAAAATCCCTTGAAATTTTTGAAAATCTTGTGAAATCCCGTGAAATCTTTCGAAGTATTATAAATTCCTCTAAATCTCTTTAAATCCCTTAAAATCTTCGAAATTCCATTAAAATTCTCTGATACGTATATAATCATCGAAATCCCCTGATATCCTTTACAATTTATTAAAATACTTCGGTATCTCTTGAAATCCTCTGAAATCCCGCGAATTCTTTAAACATTTTAGTAAATCCTATAAGATTTTTTAAGTAATAAGAATATTCTTTGGAATCCTATGAATTCCATGTATATCGTACATAATCTTTTGAAATCCCTTTAAAACGATTGAGCTACCTGGGCATCCCTTGAAATCCTTCAAAGACTGTCTTTTAAAATCCTTGAAATCACCTAAAATATTCAAAATCTCATAAAAATCCCTGAAAATCTCTTAAAACTGCTTAAAACCTTGAAATTCCGTGAAATATTTCAAAATATTACGAGATCCTTTGAAATTTTTAAAATCCCTTTAAAATTCATTGAAATCTTTCAAATTCGTGGAAATCTTTCCGAATCCCTTAAAATCCTTTATAATATTCAGAAATTTTTTGAAACCCCGGTAAATCTCTCAAAATCGGTTAAAACTCCTTTAAGATCCTTTAAAATCTTTGCCAATCGTTTGAAGTCTCATAAAAATCCCTTCAAATCCCTCAAAATCTTCGAAATCCCATTAAAATCCCCTGAAATTCTTCAACATTCGTGAAAATAATTTGGTCTCTCTTAAAAGCCTTCGACATCCCTTTAAAATTGAATTAAATTTTTAAAATCCGTGATAATCTTTCCGAATCTCTTGAAATCCCTTGAAATCATTTATAATATTTAGAAATCCTTTGATATTCCGTTAAATCTTTCGAAATCCTCCAAAATCCATAGATATACTTAGAAACGTTTTGAAATCTCTTAAAATCCTTCGAAATCCCGTGAAATCATCGAAACCCCCTTGAATCACTTAAAATTCGTTAAAATTTCTTTAAAATCTTTTGAAATCTTATCAAAATCCCTTAAAATCTTCAAAACCCCCATAAATCCTTCCAAATCTCTTAAAATCCTTCCAAATTAGTGATGCATGTTTTTATTTGAAATCAAAAACGGTTAAATTCAACCTAAAACGTTAAATTGTCAAAAAATTCTGGAATCCTCCACAAAAACAGATTGATTTTCAGATACAAAAAGTCCTTCCGAATTAGTGATGCATATTTTTCATTTGCATACAAATTCAAGATTTTCTCGAAACATAATCACATGGGATTAAAGTGTGAAGAAGATTAAGAATCTGTAATCTCTTGAAATATTTTGAAATTCCTTGAAAGCTCGTTTACAGTAAAATTAATCAATAGATGATTGATACACTGAGTAAAAAATAGCATCTCATGTAAAAAGGGGGAGGCAGGCACAAAAATCCTATGAATCCTTACAATAGGGGGTCTAAAATTTCAAAAAGCATCCTTACGTAATTAATTGAAGTTCCGTAAGCTGAATTAAAGAATAAATAACTGAAAAAGTACGTTTGAAAACCTAAAAAAAAAACTGTAAATAAAACAACTCAACTGGGAAGTTATACAAAAGTTAACAATAGAGTGTCGAAGAAATGAAACTATTTTATAATTCCGTAATGCCACAAATGTAGCAAATAAAATAATTTTTCATTAGTTGAAAATTTTGTTTGTTTAGAAGACACCTAGAAGAATGGACCAAGATTCACAATGTGGACTTTGCGGCTTTTTTCCAAAACGGCTGCAAACTCGTGCAACAGCAAAAGTCTTTATTTTGGTTTACGGTCTACTTGGAACCATTCAAAGCATGGCCCACGTTTATATTAATATCACTTTAACCACCATTGAGAAAAGGTTCAAAATTCCAAGTAGAACGACAGGTAATTTTTTTACGATACAAAAAATATGAACATGGTACCAAAATACTAGAAGTCAAATGATTAAATTGGTAATTGAATGATATTACCATTTTTCCAAGATTTCAAAATTGGACAGAACAAATATTCTTTATCTAGAAAATCAAACACGCGTGCGATTATTATTTTGCTTGAAATGAACAACTTTTAAATTAAACTGTAAAATTTATTATAAAATTCAAATTTGTAGAAACGAAAAGCGAGGACAATATGTTTAATAATTGATCAAAATTGATAACTTAACTTTAGAATTAATATACAATGTTTTGGTATAATATATATACAATACCAAACAATAAGACCAATTGCTTGGGACGAAACTTTATTTTTTTTAATAACTTAGAAAAAAATCGAACTTGAATTTCAGCAAACTTGATTTATGCCTTCCGAAAATTGCTGCCGCGACTGTTGCGGATTGAGAGTGCAGACCCCGGGGGTCGAGAGTGTAGACCCTGGGGGTCGAGAGAGAGTGCTCAGCCAAGCGTAAAAAACCAGCAGCGTAGCGACAAAGGAGCAGTGCGCGGGTACTCATACGCGTATATTGCGCAATATTAGAAAATGCTTCATGCCACTGACTGTTTACATTCGGAGTCCCTGGATTCGAGTCCAAGGCCAGAACCAAAACCGTTCACAAATTCAAGTTCGACTCTATTTAGATAACCTTACACTTCTCATAAACCGGAAATTTGCAGACTTTTTATTTTAAACGGAAAAAATAAATGACAGCTTCATCCAATCATGAACGCGGGTTTCCCGAAAACAATAATTTCGAATTATTAATCGAAAATGGTACCATGTAATTTTTAATAATAGGATTTAATCCATGTTAAATATTAATCATCCAAATTTTTTTCAGGAATAATTCTTTCGGGGAATGATATAGCACACATTTTATCAATTGTTTTAACATATTATGGAGGATCCGGAAATCGGCCAAGATGGATTGCAATAGGAGTTGGACTAAGTGCAGCATCTTGCATAGTTCTGGCTCTTCCACATTTTATTTATGGATCTGGAAAGGATGCTTTGGCCTTAACACAAGAATACCTCGATCAAAATTTGCTCAATGTAACGGTGAATGAAGATCTTCCAATATGTTTTGGAAACCAAAACAATTCTAGTTGTGATGTAGAATCTTTACAGGATATGAGTATCCTCCCGAGGATGCTCGTCTTTTTATCTCAGGTCATTTTAGGATTTGGTACAACTCTTTATTTTGGACTAGGACAAGCATATATGGATGACAATACCAAAAAGAAAAACACCCCCATGTTATTGGGTATGTTTCTAATTATTTTGGACTAGCAGTAAATGCATTGTAGCGAGCCTCGATTTTTACTTCCTCAAATTAAAAATACAAACGATTTGAAAATCTATGAATAAAACAATTTTCAAATATTAGGAGTTTTCTAAATTTTTTAAGCAATAATTGAGAGCCCAGGTCCAATAAGGGGACGAGCGCTCGAAAACGCGCAAAATCATTGTCTAGGCATCTCGTGATATCCAAATTTTAAAGTTCAGATAATTAAATTTGAAAAAATATTTTCTCGTAGATAATGACACCATGGAATCTTTTTCTATTTAAATTTTTGTTTCCGATGAATATTTTTCATAACAAAATTGAAGAAAAAAAATTCCTCAAGATTCAATTCTTTTTTTAAACATGAATCGTCATAACATAGCCTAATATTCTTTAAAATTGTTGAAATATAGTATGTAGACGTAACATACACTATTAATTTCTACAAAATGAAGAAAAAAATAAAATTGAGAGAGAAGTTTCTAGTTGAAAAAAATTCTAGTGATAGTGATCACGGAGCTATCGTTAAGGCATAGAATGCTCTCTTATAAAATATCTAATTCTCTCAAATTTTAATGAATCGATCTAAAAATTTCCAAAAAGCTTCCTTAAATAGTGAAAAATAAGTGGTTCGTCGTAAATTTTTCAACTTTTAACTTTCCTTGATACTTTTAGTCGACGAAACTAATAAAATTTGGTTACGGACCGGTTTCAATTTACAATTAATTATTATTAAACAATATGCTGTTTTCATTTTTACTTATTTTGTAGACATTAATAGAGTATACTGCGTATATATACTAAATTTCAAACAGTTTAAATAATATTTAGCCAAGTGGAGTCCGGTTGGATAGGGGAACGGACATACACGCGACGCGAGATCAAGGAAGGAAAATCGATAAATTATTCCGGTAAAGTGCAAGTTGGGGTTGCTAGTGGATTAAACTATAAATTTCGAGAGGCCGAAAATCGGCAGAAGTGTTATCCGTGGTTTTAGTGTAGTGAGTGAAGTGCTATTTTGTGCGGAAAAATGCCTGTCGTTGTGATTTCGTCGTGTCCTGTGACCACCCATCTCACGGTTGTGAGACGTGGCCATGAATGGGATTTACCACGGTACTACTGGGAGCCGATGCCATTTTTTAGATGACAGTTGCTCCCAGTGGTATATATATATATTGCTTGGTAGTAGACTTTTGTTTCGTCTTTAATTAGTGAATTCGACTTTACAAAATGCTGTTGTTAAAGAACATAAACAACCGTAATATATTTATAGAGAATATATGAAAGGATTAAAATTAGAGCTGAAAATTAAATAGATGTTTCCTATTTTTGCATTATATTTATAAAATTAGGGCAATTGTGGCCGTTCAAAAACGACGTCACAATCAAAATTTTAGTAGGTGATTTTTCAACTGAACATTTTTAACGAAATAATAGAATTTTCAACCAAAAGAGATGAATTCAGAACCAAAAATATAATAGTAGACTTTTGAATTAACTCTATACTTGGAACAGATAATGCAGCAGGAAAGTTAATCAAGAATTACTCAAGTTTTCAAGGCGACCTCAAAGTGGATTCAAAAGCTGGCCTATCCTTTCGCTCGGACTATATACCTGATTTTCTTACCTGCAAGTTTAAATCCTAAATTCAAAGGACAAGGTACTTTGCAAAATTCTCAATCTCAGGCCCGATTGTTTCAAAGCATAGTTTTCCGTAAGATGCATGGGCGTCCCAAATACTTTCTAAGTCACAGGCGTAAACTTGTCCAGTCTTGCAAGAGGCCGACCCTCCGTGCACGAGATGCACCAGCGGCTAACTTCTGGTTAGATTACGCCTTTGGTGTAATACAAATTTGGGGTGGTTTATAGAGAGCCCGATGCCGCTTCCGAAGAACTAGCCTTTGCAACAATCATAAAAATCCATTACAGTTTAACAAAAAAATAAATAAACAACGAATGGGTAATAGAAACAAAGTACAAAGAGTTATTATTTCATCTGAATGTAGCTGATATATAAAAAATTGTAACTTATTGTTTTATATAAAAGTAGATACAAAAAGGAGTATCAATAGAACCAATATTTTAACAAAAATAAACACAATTCAATTTTTCCTCATTTATTACCGTAACTGTTAATTTTTTAGGTAAATAATCGACTGAATTAAAAAATGATACGGGAAATTTATTTTCGGAAATAGGTTTCCTAACCAGAGGAATATTGCATTAATTTGAAAAAATAAAATAAAACGCGAATATCTCGAAACTGATCCATTTTTCGGCGGGCTCACTCTACTTTTTCGTAATCCGTCAAACATTTGACGAAATATTCAGTAAAAAAATCCGAAGGACCTAGAACGGCACACAGGATTACCCCGGACTCCTACAGTAGTTGTAAAAGATTGAAGCCGGTTGAGAAATATTGAAATTTCGCCATGAATTATTCAATAAAATTTCAATAGACTGCATTTACTTCATAGCTTCGATGAAAATTACTAAATTTTAATGAGTTTGATGACTATGGAAGTGGAAATTCAAGTTTTCAATGCAACATTGAAACTGTAAAGCATCAAAATTGCAGAATGTTTAATTGTAAAAACTTAAAACTTAGAAAATATTTACTTAAAAATTTTTAGAATTAAGAGCTCCTCAATTTGAAAGATTTAAAGTTCAAACTTCTACAAATTTGAACAGTTAAAATTAAAAAATGTCAAATTCTTGAGGTATAGAATATAAAGGTATTTAGTTTGCAAAAATTATATTTGAACGATATTTTATATTTAACTTTTCTTTTATAGTTAACCGTTAAAGATTTACAAATGAAAGTTCTTGAATTTTAACCACTTGCAATTCAAAACTCTTCAATTTTGAGCATTTGCAATTAAAAACTATTAAATATTTTACGGATGTAGTAAAAAATTATGCAATTCTGAATAGGTCTTTCTGGAATAGTTCCATTGGGAACAATAAAAATGAAATCGTTGATTTCTTTTTTGAAAATTCTTATCATTTTGACATAATACAGTACAATTCCGATAAGTTGCCGTCTAATAAGTGTACACTCCCCTTAAAACGTCATCACACGCACGGCACACACACTAATTGGGGTTCTCCCACTACGTGTGCTATTTTTCTTATGATTTGCGCATCATTCTTACGCATGCGCGCACCTAATATCGTGCTACTGGAGGGGGCATCCGATAAGTCCGTAATTCCGGGAATTTTCCGCCCCTACAGCCCCGAAATGAGAAACTTATCGGAGTTCTACTGTAAATGAAAATGGTTTCCAGAGGATTGGCACCAATTAGTTACTTGATTCGCACTAAATTTGAACAATTTATGGGCAAAAAGAATTTTTAGTTGAATTAATGAAAATTAAGAAAAATTAGTAAATAATTGGTGATTTTGCATTATTTATCCATGAACAATTTTTTCTCGTCTAGTGCATTTGTAAACAAAAAATTGCGTTTTTCTTATTAAATATACTCAAAATTACTAAGCAATAATTCCAATATAACCGGTATACATCTAAAAAAAAATTTTCATTTTTGTTGCTGAGTAAAAAAATTAAAATTTTCTAAATCGGCCATAACATATTTATGCGGAATTACATTAGCTTTAATTTTTTTTTAAATCGTTCAAATTAGTTGAAAAATTGCTTCTGAATATCAATTTGTCCACAATTCTGAAAGGATTTGGAAGTTTTTTTTCAATGATCACCACTCAAGTCTTAAAAAAATGGCTCACGCCGATTTTCAAATTATTGTTTTTGTATAATTATTTATTTAACGCAAAGTGTGGCATCGTTTAAAAAGTTATTTTCGATTGTTTAGATTTGATAATTTATGAGAGAACCTTTTATACAACTATATTCAATAATTTTTCAACAAATAAATCAACAATTAGCAATAATTGTTTATATTTGTATTGTTGTTTAGTGTGAATAATTTTCAAATTCAAGCCTCGTATTATGAAATCTTCTCTTAGTTCTCAGTACGAGCAGAATCAAGTTTTGACTTTTTAATCTATAAATATCAGCAACAATAAATAGTTCTAATCATTATTAATTATTTAACTTGCAACTTCAAAAGGTTCAAAATTCATGGAAGAAATTAATTTCGAAAGCTAATGCGAGATTACTTGTTCTGATAAGATTGATAGAGAAAAATTAGTGCCTTTCCTGAAAAGATTTAAATTCGGAAATTATTAACACTAAACGCAATAAAAATGATAACAATAATTGTTCATTGTTGATTAATTTGTTGAAAAATTATTGAATATAGTTACATAAAACTTTCTACTATAAATTATCAAATTTTAAATGTTATCGAGAAAAACAAATTCCTAACTAAAAATGCCTAACATGGGTATTCTTTCATAAATTTGTTAATGACAATCTTAATTAATTTTTATGTATTTTCTCACTTCATCAATCAATATTAAATTGATTTATGGTACCATTTATTGCAAAAATAAATTTTTCATCAAGGAAAAGCCAAAAATAGGTGTTTTGCTTATAAAATTTGTTAATAAAAATTAAAATATTTCATTTTTAAACAAAGAATTAGTTTATAAAGAATGCTGCTAAGGTTCAGTTGTGAATAGAAACATCTGTCTTTGAGTAAAATAGCTAATTTAAGTATTTGTGTTCAAAATTGTCGATAACAATAATAATTGTTAATTATGCAGAGTTTTTGGATACCAACCCTCTTTTTTTTTTAATTAACCTCAACAATTCTAGTTAACTATTTGTTTCCCCAAAAATCCCTAAAAATCTTTGCAATCCTTAGAAATCCTGTGAATTCTTTTGAAAATTTTGTGAATCCCTCAAAAAGAATTTAATCGTGTGAGAATTCTTTGAAGTCCGTTGAATTCCATGGATATTGTGCATAATCGCTAGAAATCCAGTTAAATCTTTTAAAAACATTGAAAATCCCTAAAAGTTCTTTGAGATTCCACAAAATCTTTAGTAATATTTGAAATCGCTTGAAATCTTCAAAATCCATAAAAATCCGTGAAAACCCATTAAAATCTCTAAAAATAGATTAAGATCCTTGAAATTCCGTGAAATATTTCCAAATATTACTAGATCCCTTGAAATCTTTCAAATAACTTGAAAATTAATTGAAATCTTTAAAATCCGTCAGAATCGTCGCGAATCTCTTGAGATCTCTTCAAATATTTTTAAAGTCATTAAAATTCCGCGAAATCCCTTCAAATTCTTTATAATATTCGGAAATCCCTGGATATACTGGGGAATCTATTGCAATCTCTTAATTATTATTATTATTATACCCTTAAGCCTTATCTCTTATCCCTTTTGGGATAAGCGTGACTCACTCGATTCTAGTCCAAAAAAGTGAGGACGGGAATTGTACGATGCGGTATATGGGGTTGGGGGGGGGGGAGGTTATAGATTTTTGGATTAATCTAGAATTCCCGTGCTGTTTATTCAAAAATCACTTTCGTTCCGCAACAGTGCTCCGACCCAGGTCGCTGATCAATCTTTCTAGCAATCACCTAAGGCTAAGAGCTTTACAAATTCATCATGTAAAGCTCTCCACTCGGGCCCATTAGTATCCTTGAAGTCCCTTAAAATCTGATAATATCCCTTGATAAAATTGAGATTCTCTCGGAAATTGTACTAGGTAATTTCTTCAAATTCTGGATAAGGAAATTCGTACGATCATCAGGGTTTTAGTTATTTTTGAAAATAATTCTAAAAAAATTTTCTGTGAAAAAATATCCTCTTTGGCTCCGCTGGGAATCGAACCCAGATCTTCCGTTTGTCGGTCGGGTGCTCTTCTTGAAATCTGTTAAATCACTTTTAATCTGGGAAACATCTCGTATTTCTTTGGATTAGGTTGAAATACACCCTAAAACTTTTGTAATCTCTTGAAATCTTATGAAATCCCTAAAAATCTTTCGAAATCTCATTAAATTCCAAAAAATGTTGTAATTCTTTGAAATATTTTGTAGTCCCTAGAAATACTTTGTTGTAGTCCTTTGAAATTCATTAAAATTTCTACAAATCTGTTGAAATCATTTCAAATCACTGGAAATCTTTCAAATATTTTGAAATCCCTTACAATCTTTTGAAATCTCGTTTACAGTGAAAATAACTGTTATTTTCAGTAAAAATATAAAATTCTACGTTAGAAGGGGGTAACATTTTTCACGTTTTATTTATTAGAGTGGGATTTCAGGAAAAAGAGATCAAATAAATAATAAAATCTTAATGGATTAATGTTTGTTTAACAATTGCATGGTAAATTGATAATAATTGTAAGAATCAATTGACACAATTCACAGTTCCTGCTTATTAATTATTTTTCTATACTTTCGTACTACATATTCATTTTATTTAAAGTACATTTAAAATTAATAGGGTTTGATTGTTGAGGTATTAATTCTATGGTGTTTCAGGTCCGAAGCCGTTATATCCAGAACTTATAAATTTTCCGGGAGATCCATTACCTGGCTGTTCAACATCTCTACGAGCTGAACCGTAAGTTTACCTCCCCCCCCTCCCCCAACTACCTACCATACGTAGTTTTTGCCGACTAAATTTTTTTTCGTGAATCTATGTAGGAGTCATTCCAAAATAACAAATTTTTAACCAAATAGTTAAATTTTCAACCTAAGAAATACATTTTCAACTAAAATGATGAATCTTCGTCTCAAAAAATAGATTTTTAATCAAATAGTTCAACTTTCTGCCAAATATTTGAATTTTCGAGCCGAAAATAAGAAATTTCTATAGAAAAATTGAATTTAAATAAGAAAATGTAAAATTTCAACGAAAAAGTTAATTTTTAACCGAAACACAAAATAATAAAAATTCTACAAAAAGAAAAGATTTTAAAAACAAAACAAAAACCTACCAAATTGTTCAACTTTCCCGCCAAGAAAACGAATTTTCAACAAAATACTTCAATTTTCAACCAAAAAGGGTGTCTTTTTAACCAAATAGTTGAATATTCTTTAAAAAAAGACGAATTTTCTACAAATTTTCTATCAAATAGTTGAATTTTTCAACTGAAAAGATCGATTTTTAACAAAAAATGGAATAGTTAAATTTTCGTTAAAAAAATTAATTCTCAATAAAAAAACTAATTTGCTACAAAAAAGTTGAGTTTTCTACCAAGTAGTTGAATTTTTAAGACGACAAGAAAAAAACTGCATATAAACAGTGAAATTTTCGAATAAAACAGGCCAAATTTCCACAAAACAGTTAAATTTTCAACCAAATAATTTAAGTTTTAACCAAAATAGATTAATTTTCAACCGACAAAATAAATAAATTTTCAACACGAAAATTTAATTTTCTAATAAAAAAAGACAAATTTTCTACTAATTAGTAACATTTTCAGTCAAATAGTTGAATTTTGAGAATAAAAAAGAACCATTTTGAACAAAAAATTACATAGTTTAATTTTTGTTAAAAAATTAATTTTCAATAAAAAAAATAATTTTTAATAAAAAAAAATAATTTTCTACATGTCAGTTACATTTTCTACCAAATAGCTTAATTTTTAACTCAAAAATACGAATTTTCTACAAAAAAGTTCGATTTTCAACCAAGCAGTTCATTTTCAACAAAACATTTGATTTTTGTACCAAATATTTAAATTTCCAGTTAAAAAAAGTTAATTTTTAACCAAACAGTTCTTAAGCAAACCGTTGCATTTTTAACCAAAATATATAAAAATGTTAAAGCAAGAGATGAATTTTCAAATCAAAAAGACAAATTTTCAACCAAGAAAGATTTTTCAATCAATAAAGAAAATAAATTTTATCCAAAATATTGGATTTTCAAGCCAAAAAGACAAGCTTTCTACAAGGCAGTTAAATTTTTGAAACTAAAATGATCAATTTTTAACCAAAAATAGAATAGTTAAATTTTTATTTTAAAAAATCAGTTTTTGACAAAAAAGTTTTTTTTTTGCAAACAATCGAATATTCTACCAAATAGTTGAATATTTAAGTCAAAAAGTCGAATTTTTTACAGAAGGTTGAATTTTCAACTCAGAAATATGAATTTTCGACAAAAAAACTCATTGTCAACCAAACAGTTTAATTTGCAAACAAATAGTTTAATTTTCAGATAAAAAATTAATTTCAAACAACAAAAAAAACGAATTTTGAACAAAGTAATTCAACCAAAGAGATGAATTTTTAAGAAAGTAGTTCAACTTTCAACCAACAAGTTGAATTATTAATCTAAAAAGGTGAGTTCTCAACCAAAAATGTAATAGTTGATATTTCAATTAAGAGATTAGAATTTTAAATAAAAACAGAGGAATTTAACTATAAAATATGAATATTTAACGAAATACTTCAATCCTTGAATCAAATAGATGAATTTTAAACCAAAAAGTTGCATTTTCAGTAAAAAAATTGATTTTCTGTAAAGTAAAAACGAATTTTCAAGAAACTACATACATTTCCAACAATATAGTTGAATTTTCAAACAAGAGGATTAATTCTCTACCAAAAAAGTCGAATTTTTATCAAAATCTATGAACTTTCAACAAAACAGTTCAATTTTAAACCAAATAAATACATTTTTAACTAAAATGATCAACCTTCAATTCGAAAAAAGAATTTTGAACAAAGTAGTTCAACTTTCGTACAAATAGTTAAATTAAAAAAAGGCGAATTTTCAACAAAGCACTTGAGTTTTCAACAAAAAAGGATGAATGTTTAACAAAATTGTTAAATTTCCAGAAAAAAATTAAGTTTTGAAGCAAAAAATAAAATTTTCAATGAAATTTAGTTGTAGAATTTTCAACCGTAAAAGTCTTGAACTTTCAACCAAAAATAATAGGATTTTATAATTGGGTTCTATTAATTCAGTTCACATTTAAGTGGAAAAGCGAGAAAAAGGGGAAAGACTCTGAATAATTCTGCGTAAAATAAATATACATTTTTATCACTTATATTCTAAAGAATAATATTTTAAATAAACACTAAAGTTAATATTGAATACTTTTAAGATCTTAGTTTAGAAAACTGGAAAATTGGCTTAGAAAATTAATTTAATTTTTCAATACATTCAATACATTATAAAACTTTTTTAATTAGGGTTCCATTTTTATTTAATTATAGGTCTACAGGAGTTTATATTTTTTACATTTATTATCATAATTTGTGGATGAACTCTTATGTGTTTATTCATTAATTATTATATCGTGAATTTCTGAATATTACGTTTTAGATTGAGTTCGATTGATATGCATCCAATCTGATTGTGCAGATATCAATTACGCCATAAACTTTGAATTTAAATAACTTCTTGGCAACTTCATTTTTTCACATAATTCAAAGTGAAATCAAAGAATTTAAGTGAGTTGTACCAAAAAATTGATTTAGCTTAATAAAACTGGTTTCTGTTGAATTCTACCGAATTAAGGGAACTGAAGTGAATTCCAGTACTGAATTTGAAGTAAATTTAAGATGATGTTAAAAAAGCGAATTTGACATAAATTAAAGGTGGATTCCAGCGAATTTTGTGAAATTTTTTGGAACATTAATATCACTGACTTCAGACCGAAATAATTTTAATAAATTCAAAGTAAGTTTCCAATTCAAATACATTGTAAACTGTACTGAGGAAACTGTCAACTTTGATGTTTTTTTTTTTAGAACACATACTTTACCAGGACCAAGAGTTGATTGCCCAGGACCTTCTGAACCATGTAAGTCTAAGTTATTTTTCAAATCATATTGACATTTACTTTTTTTCAGACAATTCAAGATCCATTTTCATATAAAATTTTGCATTTATAGGCAATCCTATGCTTATAATGCAATTTTGTAGGAATTTACAGTTAGAAGAAATAAATAGACGCTTGAAATATGTATCTCAACATTTGGGCTTGAACTTTGTTTTTGTATACAAAATGACATTCTATGAAAATTGTGGAAATATACAAGTTTTTATTATTACCACTTACAATAGCTGTTAATTATTAATTCATTGCTTGTTGCAGATTTGCCAAATTTGGATAGTCTACCATCACTTCCTTTCGAAATTTCATTTGACCCTTTCGAACCACTAAATATTTATTTAAATGAGGGTCTTACTGACGAACTCGCAGAGCAAATTCCAATCCAGGAGCCTACAGTAAGTAAGATAACATATATTGTGAAAATGACAGTTTCAGTTGAAAATACTTTTCAAAGTTCACATCTTTTGAATTCGAGAAAATCCAAAGGAAACTCTTTGAATTTAAAAAAGTCTAAATTCAAATGTTCTAAAGGAAGCTCTTCAGGGTTGCTGCAAAATCCCAATTTTGAAATTCCCTGACTTTCTCTGATTATTCCCGGACCATTTTTTGATTTTCCAGTCGCTTGAGCAGGATCAACGGAGCCAACAAAATCATGGTGAATTATTTCAGGTGTTTCAAATGGATGCTGAAACTGAGGAAATCATTTCAAATAGCATGACATTCCAGGGTATTGAAACAATTATTTACCCGGCACCTTCTGAATTATGTGAGTCTATAAGTTATGTTATTTTTGTATACAAAATGACATTCCATGGAAGTTGTGGAAATATCCAGGTTTGTAATATTACCGCTTACAATTACGGATAATTATAAATTCATTGTTTGTTGCAGGTTTACAAAATGAAGGGACAAATTTGCTGAATTTGGATAATCAACCATTACTTCCTTCCATTATGTCAATTGACTCTTCCGAATCACTATCTTCTTATGTTGAGGAGAAACTTTCTGGCGAACTAGAAGAGGGAGCCTGTATCAATAGTCCTGCAGTAAGTAATGTAAAAAAACATATTTTGTGGAAATTATAGTTTTAGCTGAAAATAATTTTTAAGGTTCATATACAGTTTTTTTTTATCTTGAGGCATTGCATTCCTTCAATAATCAACAATATTTTTCGCCAACGCATCGCCATCTGGCGCGAATCGAAAAATTTTTTTCAAATAAGACTTACGTATTTTTTAATGTAGAATCAGAATCTGCAATAAAAAATATAGATAAACTTTTGCGGAGTCGCTTTTCCCCCTTGAGAATAAAAAGTTTTTATCATAGAAATTTTTTTCGTTGGATGCACATTTCTTGAGATATTTCAATGTCTCAAGATAAAAAAAAATACCCTGCATAACTTTCACCTTCAGGTATCTTTTGAATTTCAAAACATCCAAACGCAACTGTTTGAATTTAAAAAAGTCTAAATTGAAATGTCTTAAAATCTTGAAGTCTTCAGGGTTGCTACAAAATCGCGAATTTAAAAATTCGCAGGCTTTCCCTGATTATTCCCTGAACAATTTTCCATCCACAAATTACGTAAGGCATACGTAAAATACATGAATTTTCAACTGACTGGCGGAGTGTGCAACTCAAAAAGATAAATTCTGAACCAAAAATGAAAGAATTAAATTTTCAGTTAAAGCAATTCATTTTCTACCAAGACAAAAGAAATTTTCAAAAAAATAGTTCAATTTTCCACCAAAATGATGAATCTTTGATTAAAAAATGCATTCTCAAAGAACAGAGTAATAGTTGATATTTTCACCAAAAAATATTTTAATTTTTAACCAAAAACAGTTAAATTGAACCAAAAAATATGAATTTCCAATAAATTAGTTGAATCCTCAATCAAAACAGACTAATTTTCAAACCGAAAATCATCCAAAATAGTTACATTTTCAACAAAAAAAAGGAATTTTGAACTAAAATGACGAATCTTCAACAAACAAACAAAATAATTTTCAACCATTTAGTTGAATTTTCAAATCAAAATATGAATTTTTAGCCAAAAAGGTGAAGTTTTAACTAATGAAATTACTTTTCTGCCAAAAAGATGAATTTTCAAAAAAATAGTTGAATTTTCATCAAAAACAGATACATTTTCAACTTAAAGTAGAATAGACAAATTTTCTTTAAAAAAAATTTATTTTCAGCCAAATAAAATCAATCTTGAACTAAATAGTTAAATTTTCAACCAAAAAGGTGAATTTTCAACCACCAATATTAAATTTCTATCAGTAAAAATAAATTGTTCACCAAAAATGGAATAGGTCAATTTTTAGATAAATAAATTCATTTTCATACAAAGAAATGAATTGGTGAACCAAGAAAAGTAATTTTCTGCCAGAAAAGGTTAATTTATTTATTTATATTTATTTATATTTAAATTTTCACAGGAATTTCCAATCTAATGGTTAAATTTTCAACCAATGAAATGAATGTTTATCAAGAAAGGTGAATTAGTCACCAAGAAGATTACTATTCTATCACAAAAGACAAATTTTCAACAAAAGACACGAATTTTCAACCAAAAAAAAGTTCAACAAGACAGTAAAGTTTTTTACAAAATAGTTCAATTTTTAACAAAATGAAGCTTTTTCAACCAAAATGATGAATCATCAATTAAAAAAATACATTTTTAACGAACTAGTTCCAAGTTCAACTAAGTAGTTTAATTTTCAACAAAAAGGAGGAATTATCAACGAAAAATGTAATAATCGATATTTCAATTTTTAAAAAAACCAAATAAATGAATTCTCAATAAAAATTTGAATCCTCAACCGAAACAGATCATTTTTTAACCAAACAGTTGTAATTTTTTATCCAATAAGATGCAATTTCTACCTGAATAGATCAATTTTCAACCCAAAAAGGCGAATTTTCAACCAAGAAAAATGACTTTTTAACAAAATTGTTGAATTTTCGACTTAATAATAAAATTAAATTCACTTTATCGAAAATTTCCCTTTCAAAAACTGTTTAGAGATTCCGCGCGGCTGTTCTAAATCTGCAAATGAATTTTCTCAGTTTTCGATTTTTTTTTCAAATTTAAGACTAAAAAATTTGTTGATTAATTAGTCGGATATTAAAGACATTATTTTAAATTGATTGATTAAAAAGCAGTTGCTACCATTGTTTTGAGGTTCCAATTTTTGAGAGGTTATTTTGAATATAACTATGAAGTAACTATTGCATCATTATTTGGCGTAAAAAAAATGGATTGAACATCTCTCCATAATTTAGAATTTCATTTATCTTTTTTTATTTATTTAACTTGAAGTGTGGCAAAATGGGCAATATTTTGCAATTCCTTTTTTTGGTCTGAAGCCCAGGAAACAAAAATCAATTCAGTTGTGTTTGAATGGGTTTTGATGACTTCTGAATTGTGTATCTGTCACTAGAATTCCAGATTGCCACCCATTGGTTAGGCTGACTTTTGAATGAGAACATGAGTTTTTTTTATGGGCAACGTTTTTTTTTTCTGAGACCCATTCAGCAGCGATTATGGATGGGTATTATCTGATTCAGGAACAATAGTTCCGATAGAAAATAATTCAATTAAAGTAAAAAAATTTTGATTCAAATAGTTCAAATTATTTATTAAAAAATATTTAAATTGACAACTTTTAAGCAAATCCTGGCATACATAGTCTACTTTTATTTATAGACTATTTATTTTTCAGGCAATTCAATTGATCTTGTTGAACATGTTTTTTTTACATATTTGCATCACACCACATTTAAATGTTAAAAATTTATTTATATATTTCACACATTGAAAACTGATTGTTTTCTTTTAATTTACGTTTATAAAATCTCGCTATCACTAAAAGTGAAAAATTAATAAGTTATAATCTGTAGGTTATGAAACTTTACATTCATCTTGAATCAATCGTAAATTCACAAAATCTACCACTCACGTTTTATTTTATAGAAATTATCTTTAACAACAATGCAAGTATTGAAATCATAAACATTTGGATTTTTGGGATGCAAATAGATATGAGCGGATTGCGAGGTTTGTTTCTGACACGTGAATACCCTGCAGCCATTAGCATGTGCAGTAATGGCACTGAGGCTTTCAGTGTAAATTTTATCATTCCTGCACAGGATAATTTATTGAAATAATTTAAAAAGAGCAATGCAACTTCATAAGTATTGAATTTAGAAATAAATTGTTGCATCAATTATAATATATTACAATATTATTTAATTTGAATTTATTTCATTTTTCTTTAATCTGCATTATCCTATTCAAACTTCTTACTTCATGCTTCTCATTCGAAACAAGTAAGTCTTTAAAATTGTAATCTGCATATTCCTCTCAGTTGAACATAACTTGAGGTAACCTACACTTGGCAGAATCACGCTCATTCAAAGTTGCTATGTGTTTATAATTTTTTTACCATTGGGTGTGATCTTTCAAGACCTCTATTTCATATTGAATTTCAACCCATTCATACGCACATACAAATACAAATAATTTGCATAATAATTAAATCAATTTTTATTAACAAACGTATTTTTTAAAATGAATAACTAAGAAAATTCATTTGCTGACCTAAAACGGCCAAGTGGATCCTCTAAATTTTTTTTTTCAATAAACAAAATTATTAGCAGTTTTTTTTCACCAAAAGAAAGAAATTTAGGAGGTAAAGTTAGCAAATTTCAAAAATTTATATTTTATTGGACACCCTAGTGCCTAGAGTTACATTTGACGTAATTGGAAAAAATTGAAAAACTTCCCGGTTAAAAAAAAATCTTCTGTCATTTCAGTTGAACTTCATGCTCATTGTAAGTCATTGTGAGTCTACTTGAACATAAATAAAATGATAAATGACAAAGCCAATTTCTAGGATTTAGAAATTATGCAGAAAGTTCCAAATCTAGAAAGATTAATAAATATTTAAATTTTTTGCTTCACAGCCAGAACCAGATACAGAGGAATCTAGTGGGATGTCTGAGAGCAATCTATATTGATCTGCTAGATCATTATATGTAAAACCGAAAAGGCCAATTTCAAAATCACTGAAAAAATGTGTTCATCCTACTTTATTTTAACTCTATAGAGTCCATAGATACTTTCTTGAAGGAGCCTTTTTATGATTTATATTTGTAACTGTGAAAGTACAAAGTCCATTTTTGGATAAGAGTATATAGCAATATAAATGAGGAAAAGAATCATGATAGTGTTATAAAATCATAAATGTTTAAAAGTTACTTATAAGTTGCTTAAGTAACAGCGAGCAAAGAGAAAGTTTTCTAAGCTTGTTTCCATCAGGCCATGCCTGGAACGAAATCTTCCATAGATGAATTTTTTTTAACAAAGTATACTTTTGAAGGTGCTCTTTATAAAAACACTTTTGTAGTTTATTAAGCTTTTAGGTACTTATAAACTTACTTTGTATTAGAATTATATTGCGTAGAAAGTGTGGTTGTTAAAATCATGCTATCCAGTAAGACATAGTAGAAAATTGTGGTGGAGTGAGACCTGTTTTATTCAAATTCTTTAAATAACGTACAGTATGATTTTCTCATCTATATCTACCTCTGATATGAAATTGAATAAAAAATTGTTATAAACAAATTATTAAAGAAGTATCCAACGATAACAGTTCCATCTACACTTCAACCTCTAATTTCACCCACTCCTAAAACAATTTTACTTAAGGCGCGTTATTTAAAAAATAGGGTCGTTACAAAATACCAATTTTTCAATTCCCTAACTTTCCACGACTTTTCCCTGGCCAATTTTGCATGTTCCCTGATCGTTATAAATTTTTCACCCATGTTAAATTTTCAACCAAAGAAATTAATGTTTAACCAAAAAGATAAATTTTGAACCAATAAGCTTAATTTTCTGCATAAAAGATGAATTTTTCACAAAATACAGAAATTTTCAATAAAAAAAAGACAAATTTAAAAAAATTAGAACATGTCCTGAGTAATCAGTCTAGTCATTCTATATTCGCAACCCCAACCAAAAACGTTGTAGGGTGCTCGCCGCAGATGGCTTTTTGTCTCCATTGCAATTCTAATCCCTCTATGATTTCTGAATTTTTCTTATGAAACTTTAGGGGAGTGTTTTTGAAACCCAAAAGAAAGTTTTCATCGCTATTGTGCACTAAGGCAGCGAAATAGTGTTTTTACGGCCGAGCGTGAATTTGCAGAAACGAGTCGTAGCCGAGTTTTTGCAAACACGCGAGACCGTAAAAACACTTCGCTGCCTCGGTAGACACGATATTTTATGCAATAAGGGTATGGTTTCCGAGTTTTTTCATGATATCACGTCTCAGGTTTGTGGTAAGTTTAAAGGGACAAGTACCGCGCAGAATAGTGCGCGTGAGTCGAAGCAGCGAACGCGCATGTGCGCGTACCTAATTCGTATTTCCCGCGGACGGTAAAGTGCACTTTACCGGTCTAGGCCGGTAAAGTACCCCACCACCAACAAGGACCTACTTTGCTGCTCAAAATGACGCCGAAAAAACGAGGAAACCATACTCGTGTTACATAAAAACAACATGAAACTTCCGAACATGTTTCGTAAAATTAAGACGAAAATTTCTGTCGGAATCTCCTTAATGTCTTATTTTAATTTTCAGCTTATTAAGACAAGTGGCATGTCGTTAAAATCGCCAAAAATCGTACATTTCGAACATAATATTTTTACATTACAAATTGAAAAATTAAAGAATTTTTTGTTTCGTATTTTATTCCTCATATTGGCTGCAAGGGTCAGCGGCAGCAGTCTGTTGGTCCCACAGGTGCATGAGGGGAAGTTGGGGTAGTGCAAGTATGAATTATGAATGAAGTAACTTCAATGAAAAAATCGTAAAATAAAATTTTCTTAATATGCTGATTGTAACAAGAATCTTCGTTAGTGGACAAATCATTAGGAAATTAAATAAAATACATAAAAAGAATGTATCATGTTAGAAATTTTCTCTTTTAGAATGCGTTTCTGGGTATTGTTCACTTACATGTCATACTTAATTCCTGATTTATGTATAATCAAACGCAAGACCAGCGATTTTTTATCGTATCATAAAAAAGAGGTTGCGATTCTGAAGTCACATTCTCTCGTCACCTTGATTGGATTTTAATTCGCCGCTTGTACTTTAGAATCGCGATCAGAGCTGCCAACTGCAGAATCGATTGGGACTTACAGGCTCATCTTTCTTTTGTCAGTTTTTGTATGCATATAGAATAGTACTGTGCAATAAAGTCCATTTTGCACAATTTCGCCAAAAATTGCTATGCCTTTATTTTTGAAAATAAATTTGTTTTCCAAAAAATGCTTATGATCAACAAAAACAGCATGAAAACCCCTATTCTGTATTAGAAAAAAGATTTTTCGTTAAAATTAACAGATAGTCGACAAAGGTCCCAAGTAAAAAAATGTTTGGTTTCAGTCATATTAGAAAAAAATGATAATTTGAGGAAAAATTATATAATTATAGATCAGCAAATCCCCAAATTAAAAATCTAAATCAAAAAGAGGCGACAGAAGATCTTAAACAATTGCAAAAAAATGGTGTTTTACAAAGGCAATACTTCCGCATCCATTTAAGAAATACATATTAATTTATAATGTAGTTTCACCCTCTAAACTTATATATTTAAACAGAATGACCAACCCCTATTTTTTTATATCAATTTTTTTCAGCTTCCGCAAGGCCTTCAAGTTGCCATATGCAAAACTGAAGAAGAAAATAAACAATAATTGGGTATAATCATTACCTTTTTTATGAAAAAATATAATGGGATTAAAGGTTTAAAATATTGAAAACATGGAGATTCGGAGTATCAGGGTTACTTTAATCCTGTCCATAGAGTGAGATGCGTATAAAAAAAAGATAACAATAAAAATGTCACATAAATAATGTAAGGACGCACCCCTACCCCTTTGCCAGCGCTTTATGGGGTGAGGGAAAGCATTCCTGTAACTGGTCACAGAAATAATGTAACTTCACACCCCTACCCTTTTTACCTTTTTACCCATAGCGAAATCCATTTTCTGTTTTCAAAAATGCGAAATAACTGATGTTTACAAAAATTGTTTACAGAATAACAATTATTTCTGAATGAAAATCTGCTGTGTCGCGATATTATTCTTGAGATAAGAAGAAATGATGTCTTAGAAAAGAAACATTTTATTGTTAATAATGCTATATAAGTGAATTTGTTTATAATATTGTTTTGCAAAACCAAGATAATTGATGTCAAGTGATAATATTTTCTCTGCTAATATTATTCTTCAAGAAAGAAAAGAAGTGACTCCACTAAAAATAAAAATGGCCTATTATTAAAAATGCGAAATAAATTTGGCACTCAAGTTTCGCATAAATAAGTTTCTAATAATTGTTTATAACAAAGTAAATTATAGTTGAAAAGCAATATCTTGTGTCAAGGTATTATCCTCGAGCTGAACGGATCGAGGTGATTCTGTAGAAAATAAAAAGTTTCTATGTTCACACAAATGCGCTTTAAATGAATTCGTTTATACCAATTATTTATAACCATGAAAAATGTTCTCGTTCATTGTTCGGTCATAGTTAGTTATTACTTTTACGTAGGTGAACGACAAAATCATTTTAAAAATTGGATTCCATTACCGAAAATGCAGAATAGTTAAGTTTTATCCATTAATACGTTTATAAGAATTAAAGAAATTACGAAACTTAATCTTTAATGAAAATTTTCTTATTTTCTTTGGATGAGAGTTTTTATACTGATTCTATGTGTCTTTGAGAAAATATCAATAAACAGAGCAAAGTAGGTAGTAGGGGAGCGGCGGCTAATGTGGCCCGTTCGAGTTTTCGAATATTAACGCATTTTCTGCTTGCGGAGGTAGTTTCATTACATAATGATGCACCACAAAACGGGTGATATATTTTCAACGTTACATTATTAAAAAATTAGGATAATTAAATTAATTGCCTGTTTTTTATGACGAAAAGTTAGTTTTGGTTCTTTCGCTTGTATTGTAAGAGTAGCTAAAAACAAGTAAAAAATTACAGAAGTTTCGTGTAACTTTATAAACATTTTTGGAAATATACTGTTCTGAGTTTCTTGAATGCTTTAAAGTTTAACATTTTGAGTAAAATTAATAAACTTTTATGTAAAAAATCTTTATTAAATAACATAGTCACTTTTTCTTTCATAAACTTTAATTTATATATATATATATATACATATGTTCACTAAGTTTTAAACATTAAATTATAAATATTTCTTTGCGGAAACAGAAAAAGTCGAGTTAGATGAAAAAACGTAGTTGCCGAGAATTGAACCCGGGTTTTCAACGCAGTAATCAGCTCTTCCCTGCAATCTCGTATTCTAGAATCTAGATGTTGAAGTTCAAGGGACTAAACGTCCTCATTGCAACATGCAAGGAAAGATTCGGTTCGGTGCTGCCCAGCGTTCTTGAATACGGTGCATCCAGGAATGATTACTGGATTGCTGCAAACACTGGAAAGTTCCCAATAGTGCACTCTAAACAAAAACTGTGCTTTAGTTTCATTTTTGCAAAAGTTGACGTACTTAAATTACAGGATAGATCAACATTTTTAATGATTAGTGTGTAGTTTCACTTTCCTTTTCCCGTGTATTCTGCATTTTTTCCTTACATTCTGTAATCATTAAACTATTCGTGGACTGAGTATCCAAATCATAAATCTCATTTTTCTCCTTGAAGTTCCATGATATATTTTAGTACCTGCTTTAACAGAGTTGCTACAGGTCAGGGAATTCTGGAGAGTCAGGGAATGTCAGGGAAAACCTGAAAGAGTCAGGGAATTTTCTATAAACGAAAGTTGAAGTTAATTTTATTATTCTGTTGAAAATTCGACAATTTTGTTAAAAATTCATATTTTAGAGTTAACCATGACGTGAAAGAAAAATTTGTAACTATCAGGGAAAATGAAACATTGGATGAAAAACCATGCAAAACTTGGCTCATTACTGTATTTCAGTACATGTTTGACAAAAATAAATAAGTTGATCAGAAAGTGTAAAATGCGCGAAATCATTATGTATGCGGATCACCTTTGATGCGGACTTACGTAATTTTATATTCAGTGCTGAATCTCATCCTAATCTTAGATGGCTCACTATTAATGTCATTACCCTACGCCGCACGAGATTCTAAAATTAAAAACAATCGGGTCTGCTTTGAAAAAAGATTCTCCTTATGACTCCTACACCGCGGGTGGCAGCAGTGAGTAAATTAATGACCCCTATAACTGTTCTGTATCGCAGTTCCTAATTTTAGTGCCGTTGACACAATCTTTCTTCAATTTATTCTTCAATGAATTGATTGTAGAGTGGGTCTCAATGAGTACTACTATATACTGGAAAGAAATCTGAACGTTAAACTCAAAAAGTTTTTTAAAAACATTTCGCGGTTTTTTCCAACAGGCAGAATAAAAAAATATGTATAATAACTACTTTTAAATCTATTATTTTCAAACAAACCTTGCAATTTTGGCAAACAATTTAATATTGACACACATTTGCGTCAGAGGCGTTAACTTTCAAAGATGTGCGTCAAATGTTTTTCGTGGGCTAGTGATTCAGCGAATCAAGAAAATATTGTATCGTCCGTATTCATATAGATCTTTTCGAGTATGTTTTCTTAATTCACAGGGCTGCCTCACAGTCACTTAAGTCACTTTTACTCATTTTTACATTCTCATCCTATAATGAGAAGGTATTAGATTTGTGTAAAATTTGACCTCCCCCCCCCCCCCCCCCCCGTTTTTATCAAATGTCCACGTTTTGAGACCCCCTAATTCCTAAAAACAGGTTTTCACAAATGTGTCTGTTTGTCTGTAGGTTTTTAGATTGTTAACACGATAACTTTCGAAAAAATTGACATATTGGATTGGGCTTTGGTATACTCTTCAAGTGTCCTAAAATGAAGATCAAGTTCGTTAGCCAGCCATTTTGGTTGAAAATTCAAAAAGCGAGCGCCTTTTCAAAATTGTTGAGACAAACAACGCACGATATGAAAAAATGTTAGAGGAAGAAAAACATTGCATTTTGAACACCCTACAAGATTATCACAACTTTTGGAATTTTTTTGAAAAATCGAAAATTCATATTTGGACCACACAAAAAATAATGAAAAATCAAAAATTCCATTTTGCGGTCAAGCTATACAAGATAGGAAAAAAAATTAATTGACAAAAATTGTGCATTCAAAAAGGATCTACAAATTTCTTATAAATAACTTTTATGATAGGACGCGCAGTTTGTGTTATTCGTAAAAAACAAATTTTATTTTTAAACAAACGATACAAGATATGAAAAAATATACAACATTTTTTGTACCCAAAAAAGAGCTACACATTTGTTATAAATTATTTGTTGATAAGATGCGTAGTTTTTGTTTTAATCATGAAAAATAACATTTAAAATACAAAAAATTTAATTTTCAGAAAAACGGCGCAAGGTACGAAAAAAAATTATGAACAAAACTTGTACACCCAAAAAAGATCTATAAATATGTCATTGATCATTTCTTGATGGAACGCGCAGTTTTTGTTTCACTCGTAAAAAATGAGGCTGAAAATAAAGAAATTAAATTGTTGGAAATAAAGACACGAAAGAAGAAAAGAATGATTAGACAAAAGTTGTTCAAACAAAGATCTAAAAATTTGTTATATGGATACATTAGAAATAAAAAATGAACTTTTCGGGAAAACGGCGCAAGTTACAAAAACTTTTTATTTAACCAAAATTTTCGCCTAAAATACATCTACACATTTTATCAGAATCACTTTACGCTAGGCTGCGTATTTTTGGTTTAAATCGTAAAAAATAACATTGAAAATGGACAAATTAAGTTTATGGAAAAACGACACAAGTTGCAATAAAATGTTTAATGACAAATGTTTTTATAGAATGCGCATTTCTTTAATTATAAAAACAAGACAATGGAAATACGTCTGTTTTGATACCAATGCGTATTATGAATTGTAATAATATAAATTTATTGAAATAAGAAATTTTTTCAGGGTAGTTGAGAATAAAATTTAATGCTTTTTCTAACAAAATATCAATTTTCAAAATAACCTAAACGATTTATATTGGATAGTAGCTTATGGGGACAACATTTTTTTACTTGGATAAATATTCATGGAGGAGATGGGGTAAAGTTTTTGGTATTTTCGTGGATGTCTACTATTTTGGCGACTTTGAACTCTTCTGATGGCGATAAAAAGAACTTCGTGCAGTAAAATGTCGATACCTTTTTTCACGCTCTTGCCATTGATCGTAAGAATTTTTTGTAATAATAAGTATTTGACCTTCAAAATTGACTTTTTTCGAAAAAAGGCATCTCTTTTTATCGCATAAAGAAGTTTATGTTTTTTCCTTTAAGAGCTTTGAGGTTAAAAAGTGGAATTGTCATTGTTTATTCATGAAAATAAGCGATGAGTGGTTTTTGAGAATGTACCATCCGTTTTCTTCTTATTACGATAAATAATATTTTCCAGTTCAGTTTCGATAGGGGTTTTCATGGGCTTTCCATTGATTATAGGCAATTTGTGAAAAAATAAATATTTGACCTTGAAAAATGAAGGTTAAAAATAAATTTGATTTTTTTCATGGAAGGACGCTTTTTTAAAAATGTTTTCTGGTCTAGAAAGAAAGCTTGTGTGTTTTCCTTTAACAACTTTGAGATTGAAAAGTAAAATTTAATTCGTCTTTGGTTATACCGGAGCATTTAAAACTTATGTTCACCAATAAAAAATGTAATTTTTTTTTAATCTCAAGGTACCTTAAGGAAAAAAACTCAAGCTTTCTTTCTAGTCTAAAGAAAAAGATCAAAAAAGGGTCTTCTATAAAAAAAGGCAAACTTATTTTTGACCTTCATTTTTAAAGGGCAAATATTTATGCAAAAAATGTTTACGACTAATGAAAAAGGCATGAGAAAAACTATAGAAATTATAGTAAAAAATGTTTTTTTTTAGTTGCTATTAAAAGAGTTAAAAATCGCCAAAGCAGATAGTATATTCTCAAAAACCACTCATCGCTTATTTTCTGAATTGAAAAAAATCCCACTTCTTAACCTCAAATCTCTTGAAGGAAAACCCCTAGACTTTCTTTTGAGACAAAAAAAAATAAAAAGTAAAATATGCCTTTTTCCAAAAAAGATTAATTTGCATCTGACTTTCGTTTTTGAAGGTCAATTTTTTTTAATTCTTTAACTGCTTGTGATGAATGGAAAGGGCGTGAAAAAACCTGCCGAAATTGCTCTGGACGAAATTTTGTTTGTCGTCATTAAAAGTGTTAAAAATCGCCGAAATAGACGATATCCACGAGAATTCAAAAATGTTCACCCCTCCCCCCTCGGTAAATATTTAGCCAAACTTTGGATAAACAAAAAGTTAATTTTTCCACTTTTGTTAAGTACATTTGACTTCAAGGCTAATTTTTGTTCTGTCTACCTTATTGATCGAACGGCTCTGATGGTTTAAGATATTTTGTTTTATACGCTTGAATCGGTAAAAATTCTCTGGTTGTGATATCAAGAAATACAGAAATAGGGTGCGGTCGGGATTTACCAGCCCTCGATTTTGATTTGGAGTTAGTATCGCGAGACATGCACGTAATTATGCTGCACCTACTGTCAAGAACATAAAATTTCATGTTTCTTGTAGAATATAATTTTCTATGGTATTTTATTAATTCGTTTTTTTCTCGGCAGGAGGAAACGTTTTAGAATTAAACAATTCTATGACCTCTTATTGAACCTCTTAGGGATTAAAAAGATACATTTTTTATTAGTTATGCATGTTATATTTATGTAATTCATTGAAATTACAGCTCTGCATAAAATATTCAACGCTTCTTAATAAATTATCTTTTTTGTGTTTCAGGTAAGTCCCTGTCGTTGCTGTTTTAAATTTATACAAGATGGGGGTACTTTGCACATGAATAAATCAACACATAAGTGCCACACGTAGTTGAAAGTTTGACCGGAAATACAAGGAATTCTTGCACTAACATTGATTGCAGTTGGAATAAGGAAACGATATATAAAGTCGTTTTCGTCACTCAGCTACACGTCAGTTCGTATTTCTTATTCTTGACATAAAATTCATATTTTGGCCAAAATAAATTTCCAAGATACTTTAATAATATCAGATTTTGGCTGCATGCAACGGCCACGGATATGCCAGCCTTCTTGTGAGAATTCGTCACTGTTGGGCTATAAAAAAAATAGAACAATACCAATTTACTACCTTGGAAATTAATTTCGCTCTCGTAATGAAATTGTCTCTTCCGGTAGATAAATCTTATTACCTGCCATAATTTCTGCTGCGGTAGTCGAACTTGCAACCCAATCTCTCTGGTGACATTCTCAATTTTCATCATCATTCCCAAGCTTACAACACACGGAATTCACACTCTTTCCCTCTTTTCCTTTTTTTAATATCCCTTTTTTCTCCTGTCTTCAAGAAACTTCCCCTTTTTCTTTTTTTTTCAAGTTTTTTTTTCGCTTAAATGCAAACCCAATAAAAAAATGCAACTATTTTTCATCGCAAAATCTTCTATTATATTTTGGGTTGAAAATTCAACTCTTGTTGAAAATTCGTCTATTTTGATAGAAATTTCACATTTTTTGGTTGAAAATTGCACTATTTGGTTGAAAGTCGAACTAAATTGTTAAAAATTCATCGTTTATGTTAAAAAAATTCTATTTGTAGAAATTTCATATTTTTTGGTTGAAGATAAAACTTTTTGGTTGTACATTAATCTATTTTGGTTGAGGATTTGACTATTTTGTTGTAAATTGAACTACGTCTTAAAAACTTAATTTTTGTGTTTGAAGATTCATGATTGTAGCTGAAAAGTCATCCCCTTGGTTTAAAATTTAACTATTTTGTTGAAAATTAGTTTTTTGTTGTTGTTGAAAATTAATCTTTTTAACTGCAAATTTAGCTATTCCATTTTTGGATAAAAATGGATCTTTTTTATTTGAAAATTCAAAGTTGAAAATTGATGTATTTTGATGAAAGATCATCTCTTTTGGTAGAAAATTAATCTTCTTGGTTGAAAACTCATCATTTTGGTTGAAAATTGAACTACTTGGTTGAAAGTCGTACTACGTTGTTTAGAATGTATCTATTTTGGCTGAGGATTCAACTATTTTGTTGAAAATTGAACTACTTTGTGAAAAGTTATTTTTGCTGGTAGAATATTCATAATTTTAGTTGAAAAGTCATCCCGTTGTTTGAAAATTTAACTATTTTGCTAGAAATTATATATTTTTTGGTTAAAAATGCCATTGTTTAGTTGAAGATTCATCTGTTTTGGTTGAGGATTCAACTATTTAGTTTTCGAAAATGGTCTTTTTGGTACTTTGTTCAAAATTGATGTTCCTTGTTCATTCATTTTTTTGGTTGAATATTCATCGCTTCATTTGAAAAGTCGTGTCTTTGGTTGCAAATTGAACTATTTTGTTGAAAATTCGTTTTTTTTTGTTGTTGTTGAAAATTCATTTTTTTTTTAACTGAAAATTAACTATTCCGTTTCTTGTTGAAAATTTATCCATTTTTACTTGAAAATTCAACTATATGGTTCGAAATTTGTGTATTTTGTGTAAATTTTTTCTGGGTTGAAAATATAATTATTTTGGTTGGAAATTCAACTATTTAGTTGACGATTAACTTTTTTGGTTGGAAATTCATACTTTCGAATTGAAAATTCA
Source organism: Andricus grossulariae (assembly GCA_011634705.1). NCBI lineage: Eukaryota > Metazoa > Arthropoda > Insecta > Hymenoptera > Cynipidae > Andricus > Andricus grossulariae. The sequence goes on along the minus strand of JAABKJ010007545.1, from coordinate 75,092,310 downwards.
ACTGTTTTATACAAAAATCGTCTTTTTGGCTTAAAAATTAAAAAATTTGGTTTGTCAATTTCTTTTCACTGAAAAATATTTCTTGGTTGATAGTTCGTCTCTTTTGCTAGAAATTTTGCATTTTTTGATTAAATATTCTCACTTTGTTAAAAAAAAAAAAACATTTTTTTGGTTGCAGATTCATCATTTTAGTTGAAAATGTATTTATTTTGTTGAAAGTTCTACCTTTCGGGTTCAAAATTCAATCGTCTTCTAAAAAATATTAGTCTTTTTGGCTTGAGCATTCAACTATTTGATTGAAAATGCACATTTTTTTTTGTCAAAGTTTAATAATTTTTTGTTTTAAAATTGGACCATTTTGTTACACATTGATCTAAGTACCGTAGAAGTCCGATAAGTTTCTCATTTCGGGGCTGTAGGGGTGGAAAATTCCAGGAATTGCGGACTTATTGGATGCCCCCTCTGGTAGCACGATATTAGGTGCGCGCATGCGTAAGAATGATGCGCAAATCATAATCGAAATAGCACATGTAGTGGGAGAACCGCAATTAGGCTGCGTGCCGTGCGTGTGATGACGTTTTAAGGGGAGTGTACACTTATCGGACGGCAACTTATCGGACTTCTACTGCAGTTAGAAAATTCAACTATTTGTTTAAAAATTCAACTATTATTTTTATTATTTATCACTTTTGCTTGAAAGTTTAAAAATGCAACTCTTTGCTTTAAAATTCATATTGCTTGATGGAAAATAATCTTTTTTATTGAAAATTCATCCTTTAGGGTTTTATAATAATTTGATTTTTAAGACATTCGGCTTTCTAGCTGGAAAAACTCAACCCTTTCGTTGAAAATTGATTTGAAAGAATTAATTCCCTACCCCGAAAGGGAAACGGCTTAATGATATAATAATAATAATAATAATAATTCCCCTATTTTTGTGAAAGATCACCATATATCTCCTGTTTTGACGGCATGTTGGGCTTTGAAGACTGAGCACTTGCAATTATTATAGAAAGCTTCAGGAACTGAAAATCAAAAACACTCGTGACTCTTGCTGCAATGGAGCCATTTTCATCTCCGGAAAATGTTTTCTCGTTTCGTTGGTAGTTACGGAGCTAATTAGATCCCATGAAACGACAGAGTTAGAATCCACTTCAACTAGAAACCTTGAATCGAATCGGAGAGGCTCTAAATCAGTTTTACATTTCGAAAAGGTCACCGTTATTTTAGATCTTGAATCGCGCGCACATCTATAGCTCTAATCTTTGTCTGTTTTGAGAAATGTCTCTCAGGAAACTGTCTACCAGACGACTTCCTTAAGAAAATATTAGGAAATGGAGATTTTGAGACTCGGTTTCCGGACAGTGGCCCCAGCGTTTGATTTTAGTAATCGGCTGATGTGGTCTGGTGACGCTTTTTGGCAGACGAATGAAATTGAAATTCGGTTTTTACATCTGTTGGTGATGATGAGTAAACAAAGTTAGATTTATAGGTATGAAGACTGGTATTTTTCAGGTCAATTTTTGTTTCAGGGTAAAATCTGTGATAAAAAAAAAAAATCTTGCAAAAATCAAGGATAATAAATTAAAAATTTTTACTTTTAATTTAAACTTGTTTTCTTCCGCTTATAAAAGATTCTATATTAAAAATGTTACAACATCAAGATGTCTTTGAATATTAATGGTCAGAGAAAATAAAAAAATAAAAAAAAAATAAAACTATTTTAGTAGAAAATTAACTTTTTCTGGAAAATTAATATTTTGACGTAGAAAATTGCTGGTAGAAAATTAATCTTCTTTTGGTTGAGGATTCAACTATTTTATTCAAATTTCATCTTTTTTGGTTGAAATATCTACTATTTTGCTGAAAGTTGAACTGCTGGGTTGAAAGTTGAATGTACTTTGTTGAACATTATTTTTTTTGGTTGAAGATTCATCTCTTTGTTTGAAAACATAGGAAAATTTGACTAAATTTTGTTGTTGAAGATTCGTGTTTTTTTATTGAAAATTCAATTACTTGGGTAAAAGTTGAACTTTTTTTTTTTAATTTTGTTGGTGAAGGTTCATATCTTTAGATGAAAATTGGCTTTTTTTTCTTACAAATTTTTTTTCTTTACTGAAAATGTCACTTCCATTTTTTGTTAAAAAATGACCATTTTTAGTTGAAAATTGGTCTTTTTTGGTAGAAAAATAATATTTTTGGTTTGAATTATCCTCTTTTTGGGTTAAAAATGCAACTGTTTGATTAAATATTAACTTTTCTGTTGAAAATTTAATTATTTTGTTGAAAATTAAACTATTTTCTTAAAAAGTCATCTTTTTTGGTTTAAAGTTAATTCTTGTTATTTATTGAAAAATCTACTTCTATATTTTGGGTTCAGAATTCATCTCTTTTTGGTAAAAGTTCTACTATTTTTTTGAAAATGTTATTATTTTGTTGTAAATTAAACTATTTTGTTAAAAAGTCATCTTTTTGTGGGAAAATTCAAGAGTTTTGTGGAACATTCGTCCTTTTGATAGAAAATTCGTCCTTTGGGATTCAAAATGTATCTTTTGGTAGAAAAGTTAATTTTTTTTTTTAATTCATCTCTGGTTGCAAATTGGACTATTTTGTTAAAAATTATTTCTCTTTTGTCGAAAATTAATCTTTTTTGGTTGAAAATTCAAATATTTGTTTGCAAATTCGTCTTTTTTGGTAGAAAATTAATTTTCTTGTTTGAAAACCCGTCTTTGTGGTTTAAAAATTCAACTATTTGGTTGAAAATTCATCTTTGTAGGTAGAAAATTCAAGTGTTTGAATTAAAATGTTACTATTTTGTTGAAAATTTAATTATTTTCATTAAAATGTAAGTATTTTGTTGGAAATTCAAGTATTTTGTTCAAAAGCCATGTTTTTTGGTTGAAAATTCAAACGTTTGATTGAACCTTCGTCTATTTAGACAGAAAATTCATGTTTCTTATTGAAATTTTAACTCTTTTGTTGAAAATTAAACTATTTTGCGAAAATTTCATCTTTTTGTTGAAAATTCATCTTTTATCGTAGAAAAGTAATCTTTTTTGGTTGAAATACATAAATAAATTTGAAAGTTTGAATTTTCAATCAAATTTGGAAATGAATAGCAGTTCCTCAAAACACTACTTTTGCTCTTTTAAGAAACACCTAGTGGTAAAAATAGATGAGGAGCTAATTTATCAACCCTGGTTTCAAGACGGTCTTAACTCTTGAGTATAAAATATGGGATATCTCAACTAGACGTTGCAAAATATAGTATCGTGTAGTAATGGTCTAGAAGAGTAATCTTTCTGCTGAGCAGTAGGCATATTTTTGATTAGATTACGCTTGAATGTTTTGTTTTTCGATGCTGTTTACCGTTACTGACTCGAATGAATTTTTCACACTAATTGTTGTGACGAGACTGGTTATTTGGCAACATTCTTCCAAATTTTCGTACCTTCATTTTAAGAAAAATTTCTGGGAAGCATTGTACAGTTATCGTAACTGAAATTTTAGTTACAAATTATAAAAGTACATAATGAGTCACAGTTTTTAACGAGAAACATTTTTTATCAACAATAGGAAAAGTCCCTTTTTCACAAACTGTCTAGACAAACTTTGGAATATCTAAATTTTCACGCATCTGTGCGTAATTCCACATCATGGTTCAATTAATTCGGAAGAAAAAGTAGAGCAAATGTCGAGTTTTGGCCTTTCTGAAATGTCACTAGGACGATCGCTAACTTTTAGATTTTAGAAGGTTACTTGAGATTTTGTAGATGTATATATTTCAGAACCTTTCAACTTATGCTGGCCTTTATGTAGGTTCAGGGTGAACAAGGTTTTATGAAAGACTTGCTACTTAAACTTTTTGAAATTATTTATTCACAATAATTGCTGTCTACTCTCTGTCCATGTAAACAATTAATAGTTTCATACTGTAATTAACAAAAATCACATTTTATAATAAATTGACAAGTATCTTACTAGAAATTATTTGCTTTGTTCATGGATTGAGGCAAATTAAATGTCAGTGTTTCTTCAGATATGTGGCATGAAGAGATACAAGATTTTCCGACATTTTCTTTAAAATTGGATTTTTTTTCTCTATTTAGAATAAAGTACTTTTTTTATTCCATTCAAATCCCAATTATCTTTTTGTTTACACAACAGGCCAAAATTGTGCGTCCACTTGCGAAAATCGTATTAAAAACAAGCTTGTCTTAGAATACGGATATTGGATATCTCCCGAGATAACTCTATGAAATGTATTTTTGGCAAAGCGGGACCAAGGAAAATTGAAAGTCTTTACTGGTTTTCGAATTAACGTCATAATAAATATAAAATTATGTACTATAGGTGAAAATCACGCGATCGCTGGGCGATTGATAGATTTTTTTATGACGTGGGTAGTGAACGCCCTTGGATCGCGTCATTTTCATTCTTGGTCTCATTTTAAGACTGATGCTTACTTGTTTTTCATAAGATTTTTACAAGTGGGCCCACAAATCTGACTGATAGTGTATAATAAATATTCTTTTCTTAAAGTGATGCCAAATTTTTTTCAGATAGTCAGGGATTTATCCATAAAGACGAATTTTCAACAAAATATTTGAATTTTTTTTACAAAATGTTGAATTTTCAACTCAAAAAGGCGAATAATCAACAAAATAGGTACATTTTCAACTAATTAGATAACTTTTCAACCAAAAAGGATGATATTTTAACAAAATTGTTGAATTTTGAACCAAATAGTCATTAAATTTTCATCCAAAGGATGCGATTGTTATCAAAAAAAGATTAATTGTCAACCAAAAATAATTGAAAAGTCTACTAGTATATTTTTGTTTCAGAATTCATATTTTTTGTTAAAAATTCTACTATTTTGATTGAGAATTCATCTTTTCGTAGAAAAGTAATTTTTTTAAATTCATCTGTCAATATTTAAAGTAAGTTCTATTTACACTTTTTTTAAATTTCAAGTTCAATTGTTAATATTTTCAATTATGAAAGCATTTCATTTCAATTTAAAGTATTTTAAAATGCAGTTTTAACGACTCAAACAATTAAAAATGAAATGCGTATTTAAAATTGAACAATAATTGACTTTCCAAGATGATTCGGATTCTGTTCAAAATTGAACAAATGTAAACGCCCGATCGAAACTTTATAAACTATTTTCAACCTTAAAATAATTTCAAGTTAATGGATTAATAGTTAAACGTTTTTTCACAATTTCAAATCATATTCAAAAATTGTTTCAGTCTATAATATTCCATTTTTAACCCATTCAATTTGAAATTTGTTAATTAAATTTTGGTTTAAATATTCATTAATCAACTTTTCAGTCGTAAACTTTTCAGAGTGCTAAAATTAATCATTATTAATTTTAAATGACTTGAAATTAAAATAATTTAACTTCTTATTTAAAAAGTGTTCAGTTAAAAAAATCGTTTAATTTTTAATGCTTTTAACTTAAAATTGCCTAAAATGATATAACTTTGAAAAGTTTCAAATTTACTGATTCATTCTTCAATTAAGAGCATTGAAATTGATAACAATTTATAAAAATTAAAAATATTAAATTTTTCAGTTTAACGGCATTTAATTAAAAATTGATAAATGGAAAAGTATTAAACGCTTCTATTTTATACGTGTAAATTATTCAGCTTTTGAATAAAAAAATTTCTGAATTAAAAATTTGTTAAGCTTCCAATTTAAAAGTTTAAAATTGAAGAGTTTTATCCTGAGTGGTTTAATTTGCCGTTCAGTTTTTATTACTTCAAATTAAAACATTGTCAGATTTAAGAGCTCAATCTTTTTATATTCAATGACCGTGACAAATTTGTTCGAAGCGGTAAATGTCCGGGAATTTCTTTCCTCACTATTGAAACGGCTACCCTGCATTTATTCCCCTATTTTCAGCAAAAATCACCCATTTTCCCTTTTTTGAGACCATTTTTGGCTATGTAGTCTGAATTAATTATCACCGTAATAATTAAATTAAATTGTGAGGGTTCACCAAGAAACCGGCACTCTGAGAACGGCAATTAGATCCGAACGCAAAAGAAACGATATCAAGGTCTACCGCTTAATGTATCTGTTTGTTAAATTTTTTATGGGGAAATTTAGAAATATAATATTAACAAGTCAAAATTGCGCAAAAAGTTATTTTGGAACAAAAAAGGGCAAATATATTATAAAAACAAAAATCTTTAAAAAAAAACATCCTATATTCAAAAAGTTCAATTTATGCAAAATAATTGAAAAAAATACTTGAAATGCAGACATATGTTTCTATACAACATTGTGAACTGCTCATTAGAGACAGACATAACAAAGGAAAAAAGAGGCAGAAATAGGAAAGAGACAGCCAAACTAAACTTACATTTGTTTGTCTTTAATATTTCTGAGAAACTTTTTTGCATCTTTTTCAACTGTTTAAAGTCATTCCCAAAAATTTAAAAATTAATTTTGCTTTCGATTTAAAAAAACTTTCATTGACATCTCAAGCAAACAATCTTTAGAATTTATTTAACTATCAATCAGTTTGAAATATCTGATGAAAACAAAATCAAGAAAGCTTCAATTTCAATATATATAATAAAAACTTATCCTTTTGTTTTTTGTCCTTGAAGCCAATAAAAGATGAAAACTCTTTTTAAATGTTATTCTTAATAACATTGGACAAAGATTAAATGTGATTAGGAATAATGTTTAAAAAAAGAGTTTTCATCTTTTATTGGATTTAAGAAAAAAAAAGTATATGTTTTTATTTTATATTGAAATTGAAGCTTCCTTGATATTGTTTTCATCAGATATTTCAAATTGATTGACAGTTTAATACATTCTAAAGATTGATTGAAATGTTAATGGAAGTTTTTTTTAATTGAAAAAAATTTCAATTCCTTAATTTTTTGGATTGATTTTAAACAATTCAAAAATGTGCACAAAAGTTTCTCAGAAATGTTGAAGATAAACGAACGTTAATAATTCCTTAATAAGTAACTTCAAATTTGATTCTACTTTCAATCAATATTAGTATAACATACAAATATTCCCTATTGGTTTTCTATAAAAATGTCCCTGATGAGGATGCCTAAATCCTCGAAACATATTGGTCCCAAAGTAGTATAAAAAAGACGGAGAAAGAAAAAAGATAAGAGAGTGAGTTTAGTTTGGTTGTCTTTTTTGCAATTATTTTGCATGCATAGAAATTTTTAAATATACGTTTTTTTTATTCATAGTATACAGTGAAACCTGGATTTAGCTCCCCTGGATGGCGTTTGCGGGGGGATGTGCGGTGTGCACTCGGACGTGACAAAACAGAGAGAAACAGGAGAGAGATAAAACATAAGAGAGACAAAATAGTCCCGAGTCTCTGGATTTAACGTCAAGGTCAGCCCCAAAACCGGCGCTAGATCTAGGTTCGACTGTATTTGAGCTTTTTTGTTCAAAAATAACTGTTTGCACGATTTTGACTTTTTAATATTTTGTTTCTAAATTTCCTCTGCATAAATTAAATTTAAAAGGAAGAAATGTACCACATAAAAAGTGGACAATCACGACCTTTGTATGTATCGGCAGGTTTGACAGCCCGCAGCAACGTGTCGAAGCTTTAGCTGTTCTAGCATGTTTGCGTCGATGTAGAAAGGCTTGGCTGTCGTCAGTCTAGCACAGGACAAGCTTCCGTGCAGGTCGTAACCGTTCTCTTTCGTCCGAGCTTTGACGAGCCCTTTTGATTCTAAACGCATTATATTTTTATTGTAAAACCACAACAAGTTTCGAAGATGTGTGCTAATTTTCCAACTCGGCCATCCAATATCGTCACCACCAATGTGAAAGTTGATCATTTATGATCAGTGTCCCAATTCGTGGAACATAAACATTATTAAAATTATTTCAACCTGTTCCAAAGATTATATTTCTTGTGATTGTCACAGGAATAGCGTAGTCTGCTTGAATTTACGCAACGGTTATTTTTCTTGGAGTGCATTTATCATGAGGTCGCTGTACGCAAAGCTGGAATGTTTATTCACCGGCTCAAGATCTCTATCAATAGGTCCATTTTCACCGGCTGAATCCTACACTCTCTGCCAAACCTGATGCAAAGTTGACAAATTGATTGGAAAAATGTGATCATATCTTTCTTAAAAGAAAAACACATCAAAAATTGATTTTGGAATACGATAGAGAAATTTTATTTTGAATATAAAAATGTGCAAATTGTAAAATTTATGAATACCTATATCGTGAAAACTTGTGATAGCTTCAGTTCGTTGCAACCGAAAGTGGAATACGTTATCTTTTGTGCGTCGCTCAAAGACGTATCAGTAGAGCCGATATCGTATTGCTCGGGATGGTGAAACGTGAATGTAATGATCAAGAGTGCAAACAAATTATCGGTTCCAAAAGTGTAAGACTGATTTGTTTACTCGGAGATCGAAGAAACAACTTTTTAATGAAAGTACTCTACTATGCTAAGTTATGACTCCTTTTCTTCGAGAAGGTAAATACACTCTCTATTATTGACCTAGCGATATAGACCGTATTGAAAATGGTCATTGGTCTACCAGATAAACGTGCCAACCCCCTTCGATCAATGAAACTGACATTAGGCTCTTATTTTCACTTATGCGTGACACATTGGTTCGACCGAACAAATTCCCTTAAAATAAAGAGAAAAAAATTGGGGCAATTTGTGAGCAATTCTGATAATTTTAATATGAAATTAAAGATCAAGGTATTTCTTTGTATGTAAATAACATTCTATTGGTGGTGTCTTTCAAGAGTAAACAGATCACTTAAATTCCGCTTGCAGAGCATATCAAGATATGATTAGAAATCAATAATCAATATTTCGTTCGATTTATTCGGTTAAAAAAGACTAATGTGAAAAAATTACATCATTAAAACGAATTTGAGTACCTACTTTTCAGAATACACATACATATGTATTCGAAAAGTCAAGTTTTCTGGTAGAAAATATATAATTTACAGGGTAGCCGTTGAACCGGGAAACCGGAAAGTTTTTGAGACCGGGAAATAACAGTGAATTTATTTTTTGAACGGGAATTTTACAAATTTTCAGAACAATCTATCCAATCAATTAAAATATCGCAAATTTCATGTTACATGATATAATGCAACTTAAACTAAATTTTATTTCAACTTTTTTTATGTCGACTTCAATTGTTAACTTTCTCAATTATTAAATCATTCAGTTTACAATCCCTAATTCTAAAATCCTTTATTTTCTAAATTTTATATTTTTGGTCCTCATTTTTAAGCGTACATTTCCAATTTAAAGAATTTTTAAATACAGTTTTTAAGACTTATACAGTCCAAAATTAAAAGTGTTTCAATTTGAAAATTTTGGATAAAAAAAGTTTTAAGTTGTTCAGCTGTAAATATCAATTAATTAATGATTTTTAAAACTGGTCTGTAGTTCGAGTATTGAAAATGGAACAATAATTGATTTTATAAGAAGATTCTGAATCTGTTCGAAGCTTAACAATTTACAGATGTTAACGTTGAAAATTGAAATATTTCTATTCGAAAACCTTAGTAGTTAAACAAATTTAAATGTCCGATTGAAACTTTATAAACTATTATTTATTTTCAAATTAATACATTCACATTATTTGGCAATATTTGTCTGTTTAATTAAAGTGAGCAATTATAAATTAAATATTCAAAACTAAACGTTACAATTTTAGTTCTTCCATTTCAAAATTTTTAAATTTGTAACTGAAAGTGTTGAATTTAGATATACAAATAATAATTGGAAAAATATTAACATGAGACCACTTAAAATCCAAAAAATTCATACTAAAATGATTTATGTATAAAAAAATGTTTAAATTTCACAATTCTAATTTGAAAAGAAAAGGATGAAATTTCGGTTCTTATGTATTTTTTGAATTGGAGGTGGGTTATTTTTTAAAAACATTTTTATTCAGTTGGAAGGAAGGAAATTTCGATTTTCATTTCTTTTTTTCATTAGAAGAGGGACATATTTCTTTGTTTTCAAGATTTTTATCTAGTTGGAAGGAAGGCAATTTTGGTTTTTAATATTTTCTGATCTGGAAGAGGGACATTTTTTTGTTTTTAATATTTTTATCGAGTTGGAAGGAAGGAAATTTTGTTTTTCAATATTTGATGACTACATTTGATTAGGATTATGTGTTGTTTTTAACATTTTTATTGAGCTGGAAGGGAAGAAATATTGAAAAATTTAATATTTTATGACTATATTCGATTCTGATTATATTTTATTTTTAAAATTTTTATTGAGCTGGAAGGCAGGACATTTTGGTTTTTATCTTTTTCTACATTGGAAGACTTTATTTTTCTTTTTAGTATTTTTATAAAAGTTTAAAACCTAAAATTTTGCAATTTAATGGTATTTAATTTTAAATTAAATTCAGTTAGAAAGTATTGAAAGCTTTCATTATATATACGTGTAAATTTTCGAGCGTTTGAATGAACATTTTTTTTACGCTTTAATTTTCAAAGTTCAAAATTCAAAAGAGTTCCACTTTGGGTATTATAATTTGCGGTTCAATTTTGATTACTGCAAATGAAAAAATTTCAGATTCAAGATTTCGAATGTTTTAATTTCAATGACCGTGACAAATTTCTGCAAACCGGGAAATGACAGGGAATTTTTTTCTAAGAAAAAATAAATACAGTGTTTTAAATTTATAATTTAATAATATGTACTATTTAGAATTTTAAAGCTTTTAAGATTGGAACAGTTATACATTTCGAAACTGAATTTTTAAACAAAGTTAAGAAAAATGTAAACATCTTAAAATATTAGAAGCGTTGAAAAGTAAACAACTATAAATAGTAAATATTTGCAATTTTTCATCTAATGCTGTGCATACCTATAACTGAGTCGTTATAAGATTGAATTTTAAAATTGTTAATTCTTTGCCAAACAAATATACCCCTGGCATATGTAGAAAAAGTGCGAAATTTGTAACTTGATTCCAATTTTAAATATGAAATTGAAGATCGACCTACTCCTAGATGTAAACATTCTATTCTTGATATATTGCAAGAGTTAAACAGATAGATATCTTAAACTCAATTGCGATGCCACTTGAAGATATGATTATAAATCAATATTTTTCTGCCGTCGAAACTAATTTAAAAAATAAGTAGGGTAAGTAGGAGCAGCGCCGACCGGTGGGGCAAAGGCGGCTTTGCTTATAACATCGATATTATTTAACAATTTTAATTCTACTTTGCATCAAATAAATCTATTTTATTAAAGAGATAGTGTTACTTACTAAAAGCTTGAAATCTTTTTTAATGCGGCAAAATAAAGTTTTTAAAAAAATAATTATATTTCAAAAGTTTATAATTGAAAAATTTTTCATTTTGAACCAAGAAAATGACGGTCAAATTTGTTTGGTCTAGAAGAATTTTGTCTGATCAATTTGAATGTTAAATTATGATTCTTTTTATGTAGTAAGAATTTAAGATTCTAGAATTTCAAAAGCTTTGACTTTGAAGCATTCAATTCAGTTTTTCATTAGAAATTGTCAAATTTTAATCGCTTCGAACTGAAAATTATTAATATTTAAAAGTTTTTAATTTTAGATTATCCAATTTTGAACGTTTTCCATTAGAAACAATACAATTTCAATTCCTTTCAATTTTAAATGATCTAATTTTTTAAATTCTAATCTGAAAATATTCCATTTTTAACATTTTAAAACTGCTCTATTTTCGAAATTTTAATCGAAAACTTTTCAATTTTGAGAACTTCTGATAAAAAAATTTCAATTCCAAATGCTTTCAATTTTAAATTTCTCAATTAGTAACGCTTTTACTTATAAATGATACCAGTTCAATTCCTTTTTATTCCATTCAACATATTGTTCTTTTTTCAAAAATTTTACCCAGCCTAAAGTTGAATGATTTGAAACCTTTTGAATTCAAAATCAATATTTTTGTTTGAATTAAAAACGCTTTTAATTGAAAATTAATAATTAATTTAAAATGCATCTGAAATTAAGTTTCGGCCCTTATTCAAGCCCGAAAGGTCTTAAATAATATTATTTTCAAAAATTTACACAAGTCAAAAATTTATTGAAACTGGGTATTGTAATGGATTTTAGGTAAATTAAGTTCTAAATCTTCTATGACTCTCATTATGTGAAAAAAGCTGTTGACACAAGAATTATTTGTAAACAAAATTTAGTGAAGAAATATAAATTCTAGACCCTAACGCCAATTAAAAAATATCTTCTTCAAAATAAAAAATTTAAATCTTACTTTTATTTGTAGATTAGTCAGTCCTACTTATTGAAGATTTAGTGAGTTAGCCCGACACGAAACATGTCAGATTTAGTATTATTTGAAAAGCTATTGCCATTCACAAACATTGTTTAAAACAGTTTTTATTGCAAAAAATTCTAGACCCTAATGCCAACAACAAAAATTCTTCTTCACAATTAAATATTTAAATCAACGTTTTACTTGTACATTAGCTTTTTTCCCTGACTGCTTCATAGGGGCTCTTCAGGCGATTTATTGACCAATAAAAGAATAAGCACGAACGCCCGATTCCGGCCGTAAAGCCTCGACAATAAATTGCCGTGGAATTACACGGCTGCTGGTACTCTACTGCTGCAATAGCAGTTTGGGGGTGAGAAAGTCTAATAAAGGTTCATGTATGAAAGGATATTCTCCTTACGTGATAAATGTACTCAAGCCAGCTGATCGAATTTTAACTCCTATTGGATGTATTTCAAAAATGAACCCTGCTAGTTTATATTCTTTCAGGGTGTCTATGAGCCGGGAAAACCGCGAAACGCAAGAACTGGAATAAGACCGGGAAAACCTGAATTTTAGAATAGGCCACAATTTTTTATGAAGTTTGTTATAATGTTCAAACCAATCCTCGAAAGTACGAATAAAAACTGCGATCAGCAATCCCACGATTGACCCTAATTCTACGATGCACTCATCCAGACTAACCATAGTATCCCAAACCTCTACTCTACATACAGATCGAGCTATCACAGGTATAGATCTAATGGTGGCTGATGATTTAGATAAAATAGACACATATGAGGCAGACTCGAAATTTATCAAAAGTTGACGAGCTTAAATTTGAGGAACATCTACTGATCTTCGACTGGGAAAGTCTCTTACTTGAGATTGACATTAATAGTTACCTTAATTGCTTAGGTAATTATTTATTCCTAACATTCGACCAGTTCGCGCCGTTGAACATTTCCTCCAAACATAAAAAAATGGCTACTAAACTTTTAAAAGTATGTTGCACTTTGCCTTCTTCGTCTCCTATAATACCCTCTGCTCTGAAACCACAGAGCTTAACTTTTACCGATACTGATTTCTATTTTTCCGACATACCACTGCAAGCTCTCTTGGAGAGTGTTTTGGCAATCAAATCTAATCCTATGGGAACTGATGGTATATGAATTAGGATTCGATATGATCTTCCAGTAGTTTTTCCTATCCTACTTCATATTTACAACAGATCGGTCTAGGTTGGTATTTTCCCCGAAAGACTTTCTCGTCTGATCTCTATTGTCTGCCCTAGCTCTAAACTTTTTGAACAAATAGTCCACATGCAATTTACTAAATAACTTGATACACATAAATTAATAGATCCGATGCAATCGGATCTATTAAGTAAGCAAAGTGCGAAAACAACAACTATTAAAGCTGGAAGAGATTTTTAAATTTTTATTGATGATAAGAAGATCAAAATTGTGGTAGTTTTTGATTTTTCTGAAGCGTTCGATGTTAAGCCATGAGCTTCTTTTCTATAAAATAAGATCCTTGAAACTGCCTAATTCGGCTATCTTGTGGTTTGAATCGTATCTATCTAATCGATTTTAACAAGTAAGAAGGCTGAACTATCTGATTTGTCGGCTGTCATGAACAGGGCACCTTGGCTCGCCCTACTATTAAATATCTACACTTCTGACCTGGACTGCGAGCTCAAATATGACAAATGTCATAAATATGTGGATGATTTTAGGCTTTATCTTTCGGGTCCAATCTTTTCCTCAGAAAGGTTGTTTGAGCAAAAGCAGGAAGACATCGATCGCATAGTGCGTTGGCCTCGAAACAATTGCAAATCTTCCGCTTCTACTGATCTATCACCTGAAAATCAAATTTTTGAAAGCGGCTAGGGACTCGGGTTACAGGTTTCAACGTACACTTTCCTGAGAAGAATATGTCATTAACATCCCCAAGAAGACATTCAGAGTACATTAGCACCTAACAAAAAAACAAATAATTATTACAGACTGCAAAGAAATTGTCAACAGTCCGTGGACAAGTATACCAACAAAATCCAACATCTTCTAATTAAATTCTTACCTGATCAACATCAATTAACATCAGCTAATCATGCAGCATGGTTGGAAGAAGATACAACAATGGAACAAACCAATTATACAGATGGATTATTTCAAAGGATTGAAAACAAAGAAATCGTCAGCAGTCTATGGAACAGTATACCAACAAAATCCATCATCTTCTAATTAAAGTCTCACCTTTTCAACATCAATTAACGCCAGGTAATCATGAAGCAAGTTTGGGAGAAGATACAGCAATGGAATAAACTATATACAGATGGGTTCTTTCAAAGGATTGGGAATGCAGAAATAGTCAGCAGTTTATGGGCTAGTATACCAACAAAATCCAACATCTTCTAATCTCAAAATCTTACTTGGTTAACATCAATTGCCATCAGCTAATCATACAGCAAGTTTGGAAGAAAATACAACAAACCAACTATACAGATGGGTTCTTTCAAAGGATTGGGAATCGAGAAATCATTGGCAGTCTATGGACCATAATACCAACAAAATCCAACATCTTCTAATCTTAAAATCTTACTTAGTCAACATCAATTACAATTAGCTAATCATACAGCATAATTGAAAAAAATACAAAAATGGAACAAACCAACTATACAGATAGATTCTGTCAAAGGATTGGAAACAGAGAACTCGTCAGAACTTTGTGGACCAGTATACTAACAAAATTCAACACCTTTCAATTAAAATCTTGCTTATCTTATATCAATTAACATCAGCTAATCATACAGCACGGTTGGAAAAAAGACAATAATGGAACAAACAAACTATTCATATGGGGTATTTCAAATGATTGGAAATGGAGAAATTTTCAGCAATCTATGAATCAGTATATCAGCAAAATCCAGAATCTTCCAATTAAATTCTTACCTGATCAATATCAATTAAGATTAGTTAATCATACAGCATGGTTGGAAGAAGATACAACAATGGAACAATCCAACTATACAGATGGATTCTTTCAAAGGATTGAAAGTTGAGAAATCGATAGCAGTCTATGGACCAGTATACCAACAAAATCCAACATCATCTAATTGAATTCTCTTCTGTACAGCATCAATTAACTCCAGGTAATCATGAAGCAGGTTTAAGGGAAGATACAGCAATGAAGCAAACCATCTATACAGATGGGATCATTCAAAGGACTGATAATTGAGAAATTATCAACAGTCCATGAACCAGTACACCAACAAAATCCAAAATCTTCTAATTAAATTCTTACCTGACCAATATCAACTAACATTAGCTAATCATACAGCATGGTTGGAATAAGATACAACAAGGGAACAATCCACCATATAGATGGATTATTTCAAAGGATTGGACACGGAGATATCGTCAACTGTCTATTGACTGGTATACCAACAAAATTCAACACCATCCAATTAAATTTTCATCTTTCCAGCATCAATTAACGCCAGGTAATCATGAAGCAAGTTTAAGGGAAGATACAGCAATGGAGCAAACCATCTATGCAGGTGGAATCTTTCAAAGGACTGGAAATGGAGAAATTATCAACAGCCTATGAACCAGTACACCAACGAAATCCAAAGTCTTCTAATTGAATTCTTTCCTGGTCAACATCAATTAACATCAGCTAATCATACATCACGGTTGGAAAAAATACAATAATATAACAAACAAACTATACATATGGGTTATTTCAAAGGACTGGAAATGGATAAATTGTCAGTAATCTATGAACCAGTATACTAATAAAATACAACATCTTCTAACTAAAATCTTACTCAGTCAACATCAATTAGCGTCAGGTAATCATGACGCAAGCTTGGGAGAAGATACAACAATGGAACAAACTATCTATACAGATGTATTCTTTGAAGGCATTGGAAATGAAGAAATTGTCAGCAGTCTATGAACCAGTATACAAACAAAATCCAACAACTTCTAATTAAATTCTTACCTGGTTAGCATCAATTAACATCAGCTAATAATACATCACGGTCGGAAGAAGATACATCAATGGAGCAAACCAATTATACATATGGGATCTATCAAAAGATTGGAAATGGAGAAATTTTTAGCAGTCTATGAGCCAGTATACCAACAGAATCTAACATCTTCTAATTAAATTCTTACCTGGACAACATCAATCAATATCAGCTAATCATACAGCATGGTTGGAAGAAAAGACAACAAGCCAACTATACAGCTGGATTCTTTCAAAGGATTGGGAATGCAGAAATCGTCAGCAGTCTATTAACCAGAATACCAACAAAACCCAACATCTTCTAATTAAATGCATACCTGATCGAAATCAATCAACATCAGCTAATAATGCAGCTTGGTTGAAAGAAGATACAACAATGGAGCAAACCAACCATTCAGATGGATTATTTCAAAGGATTGGAAACAGAGAAATCGTCAGCAGTCTATGGACCAGTATACCCTCAAAATCCAACATATTCTAATTAAATTCTCACCTTTTCACCATCAACCAACGATGGGTAATCATGAAGAAAGTTTGGGAGGAGATACAACAATGGAACAAACTATCTATACAGATGGATTCTTTCAAAGCATTGGAAATGAAGAAATTGTCAGCAGTTTATGAACCAATATACTAACAAAATCCATCACCTTATAATTAAAGTCTTACTTGGTCAACATCAATTAACATCAGCTAATGATTGCCAACACCTACACGAATCCTCTCATTCAAGAGCTTGATTCTTCCAATGAACTGAAGAACAAACTAAAGCGTGTAATTAATGCTTTCTTTCGTTTCATTTATAATATACATAAGCCTCAACATATAACACAATACACGTGACGTGCTGGCCTTCTTAATGGTGCCCAAAAAAACAACATATTTTACGAATAATCTACTATATAATCTTTTTCAAAATAAGATACCTAAGTATTTTCTAGAGTTTTGGAAATTAAATGACAAAAATCAACCTAATCAGCCAAAACTTCGTGGAAAAAAACGGTCCTTACTGTTCCACGACATAGAACTTGTAAGCTCCAGAGATTCTTTATTATGAGGGGAGCGTGACTCTGGAACAAGTTACCTATATTGATCAGGAATTTGCTGTCTAACTTTCACTTTGAAAGTTCTTTTTACGAATCCCTGATTAACATCAATAACCCTAGCATTGAAATCGTGCATTGGTAGCTTCAAAAACTCTAGTTTATTTAGCCGCAAAACACTTAGTTGCATAAACCAGCATTAACAACTTACAAAGTACTCTATTTTTATTTTTTTAAATTATGTTTAATTTTTCGCATTATTATATTTTATTTTATTATGAAATGCTCATGAACTAGTAGTTATGCCTTATTATTTTAAACCAACAAAGTAAGTGCATAAATGATCAAAGTCATAGATTATTATAATACTTAATTCAAGAAAATTAAAAACATTCAGGAAATCGGTTTATGAACAAATCAATTTCTGAATCTCCGATGATAATCGAGACAATGAACGTTTCTGGAATTAAGGCTTTTCAAGCCAGAGAAGCTTTAATAACACGTGGACGGACGCACAATAGAGCTGATTTGTCTGTTTATTGATCGAACCTAATGAAAAGGAAAAGTTAGATATGAAGTTTTTTGTCCGACCTGCATGCAATGAGTTTCGAAATATCAACTCGATAGAGGATTTCAATTTTCCGACCACAATCAATTTTCCAGCAGAGGATGTAGAATATACCGAACAGCAGTTTTTATGTACTCTGTCCGCAAGATTTATTTCCTTCAGACACGGTGCTGCTACATTATTTTTATTTATTTTTTTTCCCACCATGCATATTTCTTTTAACATCAAAACCTTTTATATACCACCCTTCCCTTCATTAAAGAGTTGCTTCACCAGATCTCGCACACATTGCTGTCGAAAACCTGATTGGTTGTAACACTGCGTGAATATGATTTTTAGTGTTTTCAGTTTCTTCTTTTGAATTTTCTGGACTTTTGTAAATCACAATTTCCAAATGAGGTATTTTAGTTCTAAAAATCTATTTCTGAAAAAAAAATGTAAACTGTTAATTATACTTTTATAACAGAGGCAACAATTCTGATCTTAACTTTTTGATCACAATGTTTTCAAAATAAAAAAGAGGATTCTATTCATAACCGCTTGACCATATTAAACTAGGTCATGTGTATTTACATAATGATGAAGATTACGAATTTTCTGCACCATCAATTTGCTAAATACAAATTTCCAAAAAAGTAATTTTATTTCATGATACATTTTTTTCGAAATTTTTCTAATTGTGATCGGTGAAAGAGAAAATTTTGATTGTAAATTATTTTTAATATTAGGAAATAATTCTGTTCTTAATATAATTCAATTTTTTCCCCTACTATAATTTGTAGACTTTTTCATACATTCAAGAAGATGTAAAAAATGAAATTATGGACCAACACTGAAAATATCTTAATTCAGTTTCGGTACCTGTAATGAAATGTTGGTTCTGATAATAAGATTCCTGTGAAATTTTTTATTTTATTTAAAAAATTTTATTTTTTTATTTATTTTTTTATTTTATTTTTAAAAAATTAACCTCAAGTTTTGAAGATTTTAAACTTATGCCGAAACAGTATGAAGGATTTTGAGATAATTTTATCAATTTTTCAAAATGTTTGAAAGTTTTAGGAAAACCTAATAATGTTAAAAGATATGTCGAAGCTTTAGAAGTTCTGAAAACATTCAAAAATAGTTTAAATCTCGCAAAAATTAAAAAAAAATGTTTAATATCGATTTTTAAAAATTGAGAATGAATAAGCTTTTTAAGAATTTCTAAAGGTTTTGAGACAATAAAAAAATTGTCTTAAGATTTCTGGGAAAATTTTAAATGATTTTGTAATTTGAAAAATTAATATTGATAGAAAATTGAAAAAATTTCAAATGAATTCCTTAGAGTTCGAAAAAAATGTAGCAAGTTATAAAGAAAAACTCAAATAATAAAGATAACAAAATTTTAGCAAAAATTCGAGTAAGCTTACAAGATATATAGAAACTTTAAAAGGATTCAAAATCAATTTAAAGCTTAAAAATAAAAAAATAAAATTTTAATATTACGTAGAGTTTGAAAGATTTTTAACACAAATTTGAGAAGATTTTTAATAATTTTGAAAGATTTAAAAATATATAAAAATTTCTTAAGATTTCTGGGCAAATTCAAAATTTTTTTTGGTTTTGGAAAATTAATTTTAAGAAAACACTTCAAAACATTTCAAAAGATTACCAAAATTATCAAAAAATAATCCGCAAGATGTTAACGCTATTTTTTTTATTATGTAGAAGACTTTAAAAATGTAGGAAAAATTTCAATAATTTTAAAAGATATTTAGAATTTTGAAACAGATTTAAAAATAATTTAAATAAAAAAAAAAGATTTTCAAGAATTTTGAAAGGTGTCAAGGTGATGAAAAAATTTCCTTAGGATTTTCAGAAAATTTGTAAATAATTTATTATTTCAAAAAATTAATTTGAAGAGACTGCAACAAAATTTCCAGAATTGTCCGAAAGAATGCTGAAGTTTTTATGATAAATTTTTTAATTATGCATATTTTCGGAAGAATAAAAGAAATTTCGTATGAAATTTTTTAAGAAAATTTTAAATGATTTCTTATTTTCGAAAATGAATGCTAAGAAAGAATTACAAAAGGTTTCAGAAGAGTTTCAAAATTGTCAAAAAAGACTGCAGAATATTTTGCGGTAATTTTTTCAATGATTCAAATTCGAATTGTTTTAAAAAGTAATTGAAAGAGTTTTTAAGTTTTTGCAAGATTTAAAAATAATTTACAATATGAAAAAATTTTTAATTTTTAAAAATAAAATATAGATTTTTGAAGATTTTGAAAAACATATTTAGAAACTTGTAAGAATTTTTAGAGGTAATACTAAAAGTTTTCTCAAACTTTTGAGAGAAATTCGAGTCAGTTTAAAAGGTTCATAGGAGTTCAAGAAGTTTTAAAGAGAATAAAAATATTCTAAAACTTGAAAAGATTTCAGAAAATTGATGAAATATTTGAAAATATTTTCTAATCTTCTGAAAGCCCTGAATATCTTTCAAACTGACTCGAATTTTTCTTGAAATTATGAAAATCCTTGTAAAATAAAAAATTGTATTAAAAATATAACTTGAAAAAAAAGATGATACGCGAATGATGATTCTAATACTCTCAAAAAATAGTTCAGAAAATGAAACAGTTCATTAGATAAGAAATCCCGAAACGCCAAAAAGTATTTGCATAAATTTTCCCTAATATTGAATTAATTTTCATTAATCCTCATGTAAAATAAATAGCGAATCTAAAGAACTGAGAGAAGTTCCTTGATTTAATTAAGTATACAAGCTTGAATCAGCTTTCAAATCAAAAGAGATCAATTTCACTATTTGAATTGGAATGGATCCGAGTTTATTGCATTTATCCCACTCAAAGCTGTGCTTTTCACGACTCAGCTTTCCAGCTTTTCCATAGAAATTTTCTTAGTGGAAGTACCCAATATACTATGTGTGGAATTTATAGTGCATACAAACAAGGAAACTCTTCCTCTTGATTAAAAATACTGTGACAATAAAAAAGAAGTATAAAAAATAATAAAAGTACAGTTTCTGTAACTAATAGTATATCTGGTAAAACTACAAGAAGGAATGATCTGTAACCTATGACCTATGACCTATGATCTATGACCTATGACCTATGACATGTGACCTATGACATATGATATGTGACATATGACATGTGACCTATGATCAATGATTCATGGCCTATGACCTTTGACATCTCACATTTTTACCCACTTTCGTCTGTCACAAATGAACCTTTAAACTTCGACATTTGAACTTTCACATATGATATCTGACCTTGCACTTCGGACATTTGACCTTTGACTCAAGTCGTATGACCTTTGAGTCGGGGCATGTGACCTTTGAGTCGGGTTATATGACCTTTGACCTTGGATGTATTATCTGTCTTCTTTAACTCTTTTGACTTTTTACGTTACTATTTATCAATTGATTTTAAAGGGGAATAATGTTTAAACAAATACATTTTATTTTGTCGACAATAAACTAGGTTACTAATTTTTATCCTTTTTACCCGCCTCCCTCCTTTAAGGTCATATTTTTGATAATCCCCCCCCCCTCCCGAAAAGTAAAGTAGTCCAAAATTTTATCAAAACAGGGGAAATAGGATGGTTTTGACAAAAATAGGATAATAATAGGGGGATAAAATTTTCAAATAAAATTAATGTAAATACTATATTGTATTCTCTGTGAGACACTTAAAATTTTTAATACATTTTTTTATTTTTAAACAAGAAAGGTGAATTCTCTACAATTAAAGATAAATTTTCCATTCAAAAGGATGAATTTTTAACAAAAAAGTTGAATTTTCGACCGAAAAAGACGACTTTATCAAAGCAGTTGAATTTTCAATCCAAAAATATGCATTTGTAACCAAATAGTCAAATCTTTCAACAAAAAAGATTAAAATTCAACCAAAAACATTTGAGTTTTCAATCCAAAAATACATGAATTTTAGAATTTTCAACTGAAAGAATACACATTTTCAACCAGAAATGGAATAGTTTAATTTTCAGATGAAAAATAAATTTAAAACAAAACAAAAAAACAACTTTCCAACAAAAAAGTAGAATTTTCAACCAAAGAGGTGAATCTTAAAAAAATATTTTAACAAAGTAGCTCAACCAACTAGTCAAATTATCAATAAAAAAAGATTAATTTCGAAACCAAATAGTTAAGTATTAAACCAAAAAGATGGATTTTCAAAAAGAAAATATAAATTTTCTACAAAAAAAATGAATTTTCGAAAAATACGTTTCAATAAAAATTTTAATAAAAGTTAATTTTCAACCAAGAAAGATTACTCTTCTACCGTACAAGATGAATTTTCTACCCAAAGGCGAATTTCTAACCAGTTGAATTACACGAAAAAAACGAGTTTTTAACAAAATAGTTAAATTCTCAAGCGAAATCATAAATTTTCAACAAAAAATTTAAATGTTTAACCAAGAAAATGTATTTTCCACCAGAAAGGTACTTTTCACCAAAAAGACAAATTTTTAACAAAGTACTTCGATTTAAAAAAAAAAGTTGTTGCATTTTAATGAGAAAAAGGCGAATTATCTACAAAACAGTTGCATTTTCAACCCTAAAATTTGACATCACGACTTTTTTCAATAAAAATAAAATTATCAGAGTTATAGCATTTTCAAAATTCTAAAAAACAAACGAAAATGAAAATGTTAGGCCAAAACACGCACGAAATGGAAAAAAGTCAATAAAAGGAAAAAGATGCTTTTTGAAAGCCCTGAAATATTATCATAACAACATTTAGAATTTTCTTGAAAAATCGAAAATTCAAATTTTGATCGCACAAAAAATAATAAAAAATAAAAAATTATATCTTGCTCTCAAATTATGAGAGATACGAAAAAAGATGAATTGACAAAAATTATGTACCCACGAAATATCTATGCATTTTTTTTAATCATTTTGTGATGGAACGCATAGTTTTTGTTTCAATCGTAAAAAATAAAACAAAAAATTAAAAAATTGAAAATTTGTAGGCAAACGAAACAAACTATCAAAAAATTAATAAATAAAAGTTACTCACTTAGAAAAGAGCTACAAATTTGTCATCAATAATGTTTTGATAGGGCGCGTAGTTTTTGTTTCAATCGTACAAAATAACATTAACAGTAAAAAAATTAAATTGTTGGAAAAACTAAACAAGGTGCGGAAAAAAATGAATAAAAGTTGTTCGCCCACAAAAGATCTACAAATATTTTATTAATTTTTTTTATAGAATGCGTATTTTTTGTTTGGATCATAAAAAATAACCTTGAAATTAAACAAAAGATTTTGGAAAAACGATACAAAGTGCAATAAAATGTTCAATAACATAATTGTTTTTATAGGATGCTCACTTTTTTTTAATTATAAAAAAAATACAATGAAAACACATATTTTTCAATATCAATGCATATCATGTATTGTAACAATATAAATTTATTGAAATGATGCATTTTTCAGGGAGTAGCTGAAAATAAAAATTGGTCCAAAATAAGGAACAAATAATAAAGTAATCATAAAAAATAAAATTTATGCATTATTTTTCAATATCTGAATTTCTGAAGAATTAAATTATTTTCGAGTCTATTAAAAACTTATAATTATCTTTTGAAATGATTTGACCTTTTTCTAAATTTTTTAGAAAGTTCTGCGAAATTAGGAAAAATTTTTGCTAAACTTCCAGTTTGTTTTTCGACATATTTTGAAATTTTTGAAACTCAATATGAATCATTCACAATTTTTTGATATCTTCAAAACCTAAAATTTAATTGTTAGAATAAAACCTAAATCTATTTAAATTTTGTGAGAAATCTTTTGTCGGTACCGGTAACTTTTTTTCACCCGTACCGAAATTTTTTTTTTACTGGTACCAACAATGATTGTAATTGAAACTTTGAAAATTAAAAATTTTTTACTACTAAGTTTTAGGAAGCAACAGAAAAAATTTTCATAAGAAAACCAATATTGTAGAAAATTTATGACAACAATAGTCTGCTTTTAAATACATTCTTTTTAAAAAGATCACATGAACGAATTTTTATTAAAAAATGGTTAAACATCAACCAAAAACAGTTGAATTTTCAATCAAATAGTTGAATTTTCAAGCTGAAAAGACAAATTTGTTCAATGAATCTTTCAATCAAACTAGTTTAGCTTTCAACAAAATAATTAAATTTTTAACAAAATGGATGAATTTTCATCAGAAGTAATGAATCTTTAACAAGAACAAAATTAATTTTTAACAAAGAAGTTCAACTTTCAAGAAAGAAGTTGAATTTTCAATAAAAACAGATTAATTTTCAACGAAAAAAAAATAATAGTTGACATTTCTACCAAAAAATATATTTTTTGAAAAAGAAAAACCTTTGAATCTCCAGAAAAAACAAATTTCTACCAAGCCAGATGAATTTCTAACCAAAAATATGAGTTTTTAACAAAAGAGTTGAATTTTCAACAAGGCAAGATATGAATTTTCTACTTAAAAAGTTCATTTTCAACAAAATTGTTGTTAACCAATAGAAAAAAACGAATTATCAACAAAATAATTATATTTTTAACCAGAAATGAATTTTTAAAGTAAAATGATGAATCTTCAAATAAAAAAATTATTTTAAAAAAAAGTTGAATCTTGAAGTAAAACGGAATTATATTTAACCAAATAGTTGAATTTTTAAGAAAGAAAGATTGAATTTATATCAATAGATATGAATTTTTAATCCGAAAAGACTAATTTTCATGAAATTTTAATTTTTTTTTTTTAATTTTCATTCATTTTCAACCATATAGTTAAATTTTCCTTACTTTGAAAACTCAATTTTGAGAAAGTATTTATGAAGATTTAAACATTTTTTTAATGATTTTCTATATTTTCGGAAAAATATGTAAAAAATGTCAAAGTAAAAATGTTCAATTTTGCAAAATTACAAAATTATAGAAAAAATTCGAATAAGTTTAAGAGATATTCAGAAGTTTTGAATAAATAGAAAAATAATTTTAAACAAAAAAAGATTTTAACAAATTTCAAACGAAATGTAGATTTTTAAAGATTTCTAACAACAAATTAGAAGTTTTTAAAGAATTAATTATTTTCATATTTTGCCAAATTTATATCAAACAAATTTTTCAAATTTCCCAAAAATATTCAATATTATCAATCTACAAATAAATATTTTATAAATTATAAATATTTTATAATTATATATAATTATATTTTATAAAATTTTATAAATAAAAATTTATAAACAAATTCAATATATATTTCAAACAAAAAAATTACAAATTTTGAAATATTTCCAAAGAAGTTAAGTCGAAATGTAGATTTTCAAAGATTTCGAAAACATTTTTGAAGTTTTTAACGATTTTGAAAGATTTTATGATAATAAAAAATTTTCTCAAGATTCCAGCTTATATTTAAAGTTATAATTTTAAAAGTTTTGAAGACAATACAAATATTTTAAAATTTTCGAAGATTTCGAAAAATTCATAAAATATTTAAAAATTTGTTTGAAGCGTCAAAAAGTCCTAAATCTCTTTCACACGGACACACATTTTTTCTCATATTTTATAAAAATCCTGTAAAAATAAATCTTAAAAATATTCTTGATACTTTTCCGACTTATCTGAAATCTTCAAAAATATTGTCGTATTTTCTCGAGATACCTAGGAAAATTATATTTAACTTTAAAGCAAAGAGACAAAGAAACTTAAAAAATAGTCATTCGAAATCTTCATTTTGTTTCAAAATTCATGTCTTTTGGTAGAAATTTCATATTTTTCAATAAAATTACAACTATTTGACTTAAAATGAAATCTTTGTTGGTAGATGATTTATTTTCAAAAAGATTTTGAAAAGCTTGCAAAAGTTTAAAAAAAATAATAAAAATGACACTTTGTGAATTAACAATTTGCAAGTTTTCATCCATAATTTTATTTTTCCCATAACTATAAAAGTACGAGAAGGTTTACAAATTATCATATAATTATATTATTAAATTAATATTTCCCAAGATTGAAAAATTATTTAGAATTAAAATTTTCTCTCATATCAATAATGTTTGGAAACTTTTAGAAATAAATGTAAACATAAAATAGAATGAATTATTTAAATATTTTAATTTAAAAAATGGATGGTGCAACTTTGCAGTGGGTGGTAAGAGCCGAAATAAATCTGGCATATTATTACAAATAATTTATGAAAAAATGATCGTGGATGCAATTAATTTGAAAATAATTTAAAAGATTTGATCTCCAATCATTTTGAAGAAATCGCATTTGCAAGCAAGTGGATGAACTTTAAATAGTAAAGAAAGCTTGAGAAAAACGATCACCGAGAGAGTAATAAAACCCTTTTGTGGTAATGCAAATCTAATCCACTTGTGTAATCTTTTGCAAAAGGAATAAAGTTTAGCTCTCAGCTCAGAAACGAGAAAATCTCTCTGAAATCTCTTCGGGGCCATTTGATGTCCTTTCATGGAGAATGTTCATTTGATGTTGGAGATGATAAAATATGCGTTTGAATATTTTCGCTCTTGGATTAAACTGTTAAACAAATTTATTTAAAATGAAAAAGACAGTTGAACTCATCCAGAAAAGACCATTTTTCAACAAAATAGTTGAATCCTCACTCAAAAAAAGAATAATTTTAAACAAGTTGTATTTTTAATCAAGAAACATTACATATTTTACAAGAGACGAATTTTCTACGAAAAAGTTAAATTTTTTATTCCAAAAATATGAATTTTCTTCAAAAAAGGTAATTTTCAACTAAATAGTTCGATTTTAAGCAAACACATGCATTTTCTACCAAGAAGATTCATTTCTTAGCAAAAAAGACTAATTGTCAACTAAAATAATGAATCTTCAACCAAAAAAGTGAATTTTTAACAAAGTAGTTCAACTTTCAACCAAGTAGTTGAATTTTCAAGCAAACAAGTAAAATCATGTACCAAAACAGATTTTATTTTTAAATAAAATAGTTGTAATTTTATTGAAAAAAGATAAAAATTTCTACCAAAAGACATGAATTTTGAAACAAAATGAAGATTTCGAATAACTATTTTTTAAATTTCTTTTTTTCTTTGCTTTAAAGTTAAATATAATTTTCCTAGGTATCTCGAGAAAATACGACAATATTTTTGAAGATTTCAGATAAGTAGAAAAAGTATCGAGAACATTTTTGAGATTTATTTTCACACAGCATATTAAAAAAGTTTCAAAGATATTCAATATTGTCAAAAAAGAATCTGAAAAATTTTAATGACATTTTTTCAATTTGACAGCATTTCTTTACAATTTTCGGAAAATTTAGAATCATTTTAACATTTCAAAACAAAAAAAAAATACAAATTTTAAAATATTTCTGAAAAAATTTAATCGAAATGTACATTTTTAAAGCTTTCGAAAACATTTTTTAAAGTTTTTTAACGATTTTGAAAGATCTTATAATGATAATAAATATTCTCAAGATTCCTGTGTATATTTAAAGTTATAATTTTGAAAGTTTCAAAGACAATAAAAATATTTTAAAATTTTCGAAGATTTCCAAAAATTCATAAAAAATTTGAAAATATTTTATGAATTTTTGGAAATCTTCGAAAATTTTTATTTTTAAGAGATTTAGGACTTTTTGACGATTGAAAAAAATTTGAAAATATTTTATGAATTTTTGGAAATCTTCGAAAATTTTTAAATATTTTTATTGTCTTTAAAACTTTTAAAATTAAAACTTTAAATATACACAGGAATCTTGAGAATATTTGTTATTATTATAAAATCTTTCAAGATCGTTAAAAAACTTAAAAAATGTTTACGAAAGCTTTAAAAATGTACATTTCGATTTAATTTTTTCAGAAATATTTTAAAATTTGTACTTTTTTTTTGAAATCTTAAAATGATTATAAATTTTCCTAAAATTGGAAAGAAATGCTGCCAAATTGAAAAAATGTCATAAAAATTTTTCAGATTCTTTTTTGATAATATTGAATATCTTTGAAACTTTTTAAATATGTTTCTAAAAATTTGTTCGAATTAAATTTGGTAAAATATGAAAATCATTAATTCTTTAAAAACTTCTAATTTTTGGTCAGAAATCTTGAAAAATCTACATTTCATTTTTAATTTGTTGAAATCTTTCTAAGATAAAAATTGTTTTTGTATTTATTCAAAACTTCTGAATATGTCTTAAACTTATTCGAATTTTTTCTATAATTTTGTAATTTTGCAAAATTGAACATTTTTACTTCGAAATTTTATAAATTTTTTTCCGAGAATATAGGAAATCATTTAAGATTCTTTTAAATCTTTATAAGTACTTTCTCAAAATTGATTTTTCGAAATAAGGAAAATTTAACTATGTGGTTGAAAATGAATGCAAATTAAAAAAACAAAAAATTAAAATTTCATGAAAATTCGTCTTTGCGGATTAAAAATTCATATCTATTGATAAAAATTTAATCTTTTTTTGTTCAAATTTCAACTATTTGGTTAAATATAATTCTGTTTTGCTTCAGGATTCAACTATTTTCTTAAACATTCATTTTTTGTTTGAAGATCCATCATTTTACTTTAAAAATTAATTTCTGTTTGAAAATCTAATTATTTTGATGAAAATTCGTTTTTTCTATTAGTTAACAATAATTTTTTCGACTGAAAATGCATCTATTCCATTTTTGGTGGAAAACTGATTCTTTTTAGTTGAAAATTCGATTATTTGATTTACAGATGCCTCGTTTTTTAAAAATCGTCTTGTTGGGTCAAAAATTTTATTGTTTTTGTACGAAATTCAACAATTATGTTGAAAATCAACTTTTTAAGTTGAAAATTCAAATCTTGCCTGTTTGAAAATTAAACTTTTTTGTTGAAAACTTGTATTTTTGGTTGAACTTCTTTGTTGAAAATTAATTTCGTTGTTGTTTCAGATTCATTACTTCTGTTGAAAATTCATCTATTTTGTTAAAAATCTAACAATTTTTTTGAAAGCTAAACTCGTTTGATTGAGAAGATTCATTGAACAAATTTGTCTTTTCAGATTGAAAATTCAACTATTTGGTTAAAATTACAACTGTTTTTGGTTGATGTTTAACCATTTTTTAATAAAAATTCGTCTATGTGGTTGAAAATTCATCTTTTTAGTTTGAAAATCGAACAATGTAGTTAAAAATTCAACTATTTTATTGAAAATTCGTCCCTTTCACTTGAAAGTTCAACTATTTGGTTGCAATAAAACTAATTGATTAATAATTTTTTTTTTATCGATTATTACATTTCTCTACAAGAGTTTATCTTCTTTTGTCAAAAATTGAGCTACCTGATTAAAATTTTAACTGCGTGGGTAAAAATCCATTTCTTGGGTTAAAGATTCTTTACTAAGTTGAAGATTAATTATTTGGTTAAAAATGTATCTATCAAGTTGAAAATGAACCCCTTAGGAGTGTATCATATGTGTGATAAATTTCAAAAAATAGCAGTTGGCATAAGATGTAGATTAAATTGCCTAAAAAATGTGCTTAAAAATGATTGATATATTATATAATTATATTCACCAATAGAATTGAGGATAATGACAGAGGATAAGATGAGAGTATAGATCCTCATATTTTCAAATTACAGGAAAAACTAATTAATGTAATTATGAAGAATTCGATTTTGTGAATCATATATCGTATAGCCATTATCTCTTAAATTATGGACGTCAAGCTACTCAGATATTTACATTTCATTAGAGTTAGTTCCAAGGAAAAAAAACATAATTACTGAATTCGCTAAATCACCGGTTTGATCAAATTGATGAATTTGATACAAACTTCGCACATTTTTTTTTCATTTATTGAAAATTATTCGATTTTTATTCAACTATTTTAATGGGCCACGGTTTTACATAAACATTTTAAAAGTACGTGAAACAGATCTTACAAGATTTTTTTCAATATTATAATCAAATTGTTGACATCTTTTCTGGTCTTGTTAGGAATTCATCTTGAGAAAGGTGTGGAGAGAGGCCTCATCAAGAGGGGTAAGATGAGGGGATTTCGGAGGGATTCTGGATGGATAGGGTGTGAAGGCAAGGGTGTCCGCTCATCCCAACGCTTTACAAGGAGATGATGAAGAGGTTGGGAAGATACCTTGATAAGAATAGGTTAGAGCTGAATACGGAAAAGTCCTGGCTCATGGTGTTCAGAAAAGGAGGTGGAAGGGATAAGCAAGGGGAGTGGAAGTGAAAGAGAAAGGCGGTGCAGGAGGTGAAAGAGTTTGTATACCTGGCCTATTCTAGTTTTTAATTATTGCTTAAATTAGGTTGATGGATCGGAAGAAATGCGGCGCAAGTCGTCTACAAAGACTATTTTGAAAGTTCTTGATATTGCGGAACCTAAGGGAGATTCCTTGATTTCTTCTAGAGTCATATCTTCAATCGCACCACTGTTGATGTTTAATTTCACCCTTCTTTCAGCCTGATAATCAGCGTAGTATCTTATTGTATACATTCCACGAAGTCTTTTATTATTTTCTGTCAATATTGCGAAGATGTCACCATTGGACGTTGATAATACCATTTTTTCTTCAGTTGGGACGGGCTCCAGTACCTGATATTTCCCTTTCAATTGAATTTGTTCATTTCGAGGAAAAGTGTATTTTCGAACTTCGAATAACTGGTTCGGATTTGCGTTGGGAATAATCCGAATAGACTCGATGTGTTCAATTTCATGTCCAAGTATGCGTAAAAAAGAAGGCCTGGCAGGAGGAGACCTGGACTTCGCACGAAGAGAAGACTCGGCAGGAGAAGGCCTGGAAGGAGAATTTAGAGAATGAGGAGTAGAAGAATTTTCGGAACGCGGAACACCAGGAATGGGGGCGCTATTAGGTAAACAGTCAAATTGTGAACCCAACTCTGCAACAAGAAACATAGGATTACATTTTCCATGTGTACTCTCTTTCGGCATATTTAACCAGATTTTAATTTTCTTTTCTGTCGTCTTTTTTCCTATCCGCGAGAGACTTACCTTATCTTATTCCGTAAAAAGGAATCGCATGATTATATGCAGGAGGAAAAAAAATTTATTTTTCACGAGTCAAATCGAAAAACTCTTTTCCAGAAGAAAAAGTATCGAAGCATCAAATTACACAGTACAACGTACTCTCAATAACGAAATAAAGTACTCAAATAATGTATAAATTAAAATAGAGATAGGGATAAAATGATAGTGAAATCGTTGAGAAAAAATGTTCTCAAATTAATAGAAATATTGTCGAATTATATTCACCAATAGAGTTGAGCATGACTGCCAAGGATAAGATGAGAGTATGGGCAATCTTCATATTTTTCGATTTGGAGAAAAACTGATTAGTGTAATTGCAAAGAATTTTATTAACAACATATCTGCAGTATATTCAGATATTTACATTTCATTAGAATCAGTTTCGAAAAAGAAATATAATTAATAAGCTTGTTAAATTTAATATCACGATTTTTATTATCTTTCACGTTTGAGCAGTATTCGTTTTTTATATGAAAAATTATATAATCTCCACCTAATTGGTATGACTACTACAAAATATGTTATTATATTTCAATAAAATTGGAATAAATCTTGGCACCTGTTTAAACTGAGCACAAGTCAAATTTTTTTTTTTGCTTTTTATTTTGTTCTTATCTCAGAGTTTCTGAAAAATAAAAAAAAATGAGATTCAAACTTATTTTCTATTAGCTGTTCGAACAGGTGCCAAGATTTATGTTAATTTTATCGAAGTATAATAACATACTTTGTAACAATTATACCAATTAAGTAGAGATGATATAAATTTTCCATATAAAAAACGAATATCGCTGAAACGTGAAAGATAATAAAAATCGTGATATCAAATTTAACAAACTTAGTTTCTATATCCATTTTCTTGAAACTGGCGCTAATGAAATGTCAATATCAAAATATTCTGCAGATATATTTTTAATCAAATTCTTTGTAATTACATTAATCAGCTTTTCCCCAAATCGCGAAATATGAAGATTGCCCATACTCTCATCTTATCCTTGACAGTCATCCTCAACTCTATTGGTGAATATAATTTAACAATATTTCGATAATTTGAGAATATTTTTTCTGAACGATTTTATCATCATTCTATCCCTATCTCTATTTTAATTTAAAAATTATTTGGGAACTTTATTTCGTTAACGAGAGCACGTTATACTGTATAATTTGGTGCTTCGGTACTTTTCCTTTTGGAAAAGAGGTTTTGGATTTGACCCGTGGAAAATACAATTTTCTGTCCTCCTGAATATAATCATGCCGTTCCTTTTCACGGCATGAGGATATGTAAGTCACTCTCCTGAAGCAAAAAATATGGCAGAAGAGAAAATTGAAACCTGGTTAAATATGCCAAAGGGGAATACGCATGGAAAATGTAATCCTATGTTTTTTGTTGCAGAGTTGGGTTCACAGTTTGACTGCTTACCTAATGGCGCCCCCCTTCCTGGTGTTCCGTGTCCCGAAACTTCTTCTTCTCGTGAAAAAGAGCATACTCTTCAATTGTCTCATCCTCCTGCCAGACCTTATTCTCCGTGTTCTTCTGTCAAGACTTCTCCTCCTGTTGAGTCTTCTTTTCGTGCCGGGTCCAAGTCTCCTCGTGCGAGATCCAGGTCTCCTCCTGCCAGGTCTTCTTCTGCCAGGCCTTCTCCTGTTGAGTCTTCTCTTCCTGCGAAGTCCAGGTCTTCTCCTGCCAGGTCTTCTCCTGCCAGGTCTTCTCCTGCCAGGTCTTCTCCTGCCAGGTCTTCTTCTTTACGCATACTTGGACATGAAATAACAGAAATTGAATCCATTCGACTTATTTCCAAAATAAATCCAAACCGGTTATTTGAAGTTCGAAAATACACTTTTCCTCGAAATGAACAAATTCTATTGAAAGGAAAAGCTCAGCTACTTCAGCCCATGCCAACTGAAGAAAAACTGGTATTATCAACGTCCAATGGTGATATCTTTGCAATATTGGAGAATAATAATACACGTCTTCGTGGAATATATACAATAAGATACTATACTGAATCTCAGGCTGAAAAAAGGGTGAAAATAAACACTAAAAGTGGTGAGATTGAAGATATGACTCCAGAAGAAATCAAGGAAACTCCCTTAGGCCGGGCAATCTCAACAAAATTTGAAATAGCACTTGTAGACGACTTGGGTACAATATAAATTTGATGTATGATTATTCTCAATGCCTCAGTTTCTCTTTTTTGCAAACAGATAAAGATACGTTTTTTTTTCATTCCCTTTAAAAATATTTGAGGAGGAAAATAATTGTATAGGCTTATAACGATATGCCTGTAAGAGGTCAATAAAGTTTCCCATGAAATCCTTTTTTAAATTGCCTAAGACCTTACATAGAAAATTTATTTCTTTTTTCTGTAAAATGATTTTCTATTTCTGATAAATTTTCGACCAAGAAGATGACTGTTCAACAAATAATTTAATTTTCATAATAAAAATTGGATTTTTAGCAAAATAAATTTTCAACTAAATGGTCAAATTTTGAAACAAGAGAGGTTAAACGTCGATGAAAAACAGTTACACTTTCAACCAAATTGGTAAGTCTTCAAACCTAGAAGTTTTACAACAAGACGGGTAAATTTTTGATCCAAAAGGATAAGTTTTTTATTGGAAAAAAAAATTCTGACAAAGGTGAAATTTTAGCCAAATATTGGAATTTCAGACAAATTAGTTGAATTTTCAACCCAGAAAAATTAATTTTCTACGAAATGGTCGAATTTTTAAAGAAAAAAGATTATATTCAAACCATGAACAAATCTATTGTTAACCAAATAGTTGAATTTTCAACAAAGTTATTAAATTTTGAACAAAATTATTTAATTCTGAACAAAATTATTAAATTTTTAACAGAATTATTACGTTTTTTACAAAATCATTAAATTATCAACAATAATTGAATTTCCGACAATAGAAATAAATCTTCAATTGATGAAATAAGTTTTCGATTAAAGAGTTTAACTTCAATCAAGTAATTGAATTTTCAGACAAAAAAGATAAATTTCAAACAAAAAATATAATAGTTCATATTTCAACAATAACGAAAATTTGTAATTCGAAAACAGTTAAATTAAATCAAAAACCCAATCTTTCACCAAAATATTTAAATTCTGATATGAAACAGATAATTTTGAACAGAAAAGATTATTTCTTTCCGAAAAAGACGAATTTTTGATAAACTACATTAATTTTCAACCAAATAGTCAAATTCTTAAACTGAAGAAATGAATTTGTAACAAAGGTAATGTTTTTTTAATAAATAAAGTGATGCCGTTTATTCGCGAGAAAAGGGGACGTATATCACACAGAATAAACTCTTGAAATTCTACACTTTGATTTGATGTATAATTTTACAACTTTTGGTAGATTAGGATGTAGAGATGAGCACAGGTCTATAATTTTTTTTTTCTCTTTGTTTCATTTTGTTTAATCTCACAGTTTCTAAAGGATTGAAATAAAATCATATTTAAACTTATTTTTTATTGGTTGCTTAAACAGGTGCTAAGTTTTGTTGTAATTTTATTGAAATATAATAATAAGTTTTGTAGCAATTATACCAATCAATTAGAGATAATATAAATTATTCTTATTTTTTTTCTTAAAGCTGACTAATGAAATGTAAATATCTGAG
The DNA here is from genome assembly GCA_011634705.1 of Andricus grossulariae. Taxonomy (NCBI): domain Eukaryota; kingdom Metazoa; phylum Arthropoda; class Insecta; order Hymenoptera; family Cynipidae; genus Andricus; species Andricus grossulariae. The sequence continues at coordinate 75,057,701 of JAABKJ010007545.1, read as the reverse complement.
AAGTTTGATCTTGGCGTCGACAATCTCCACGATAAAGAATATATGATATACGTATTATATAATTATATAACAAAGCACTAGAATATTCTGCAGATATATTCTTAAGAAAATTCTTTGTAATTAATTAATCAGTTTTTCCTGAAATTGCGAAACATGAAGATTGCCCATACTCTCATCTTATCCTTGGCAGTCATCCTCAACTCTATTGGTGAATATGAATGAATAATAATTAGATAATTTTATGTATATATTTTTTAAGCGATTCAATCATCATGCTATCCCAATCTCTATTTTCTTTCGAACATTCGAGAATGATATTTCGTTAATGAGAGTACGTTATATTGTATAGTTTTGTATTTCGCTACTTTTCCTTCTGGAAAAGGGGTAAAATATCCTATTTTTCTTGTTGCAGAGTTGGGTTCTCAGTTTGACTGTTTACCCAATGGCGCCCCCATTCCTGGTGTTCCGCGTTCTGGAACGGGTTCTACTGACAGGCAGTATTCTCCTGAAAGATCTCATGCTCCTGCCATACCTGATTCTCTGGTTTCTCCTGTCACGTCTTCTCCTGCCAGGTCTTCTCCTGCCAGGTCTTCTCCTGCCAGGTCTTCTCCTGCCAAGTCTTCTCTGCATGGCAGGTCCAGGTCTCCTCCTGTCAGACCTTCTTCTTTACGCATAGCTGGACATGAAATTCAACGAATTGAATCTATTCGGCTTATTCCCAACAGAAATCCGAACCGGCTATTCGAAGTTAGAAAATACACTTTTCCTCGAAATGGACCAATTCAATTGAAAGGAAAAGATCAGCTACCTCAGCTTATGTCACCTGAAGAAAAACTAGTATTATCAACGTCCAATGGTGACATATTTGCAATACTGATTGAAGGTAATAGACGTCTCCGTGGAATATATACGATGAGACAATATTCTGAATATCAGGCTGAAAAAAGGGTGAAATTCAACAGTAACACTGGTGCGATTGAAGATATGACTCTAGAAGAAATCAGGGAAACTCCATTAGGCCCCGCGATCTCAAAAAATTTTAAAATAGTACCTGTAGACAATTTGGGTCGTATTTCGTCCGAACCATTAATTTAATTTTAGCAAAAATTTAAAACTCGAATATAATATTATTTTTGATCCAAAGTAGGATTAAAGGTTATTACAATAAAAAGTTTATGTATTATTGTTTTCAATACCTCAGTTTCTGATTTTTGGTAAGAGATATAAGGAAAATTTGTTCTATTCTCTTACAAAGATATTTGTGGAGGAAAATAAAACCCTGAAACGGAAATTTTTTTCTTTTTTCGTAAAATTATTTCTATTTAAACTTTCCCATGTTGTATATCGCAGGAAATTTTTCGACGGGGTTCGATGTGAATGTTTAATCTAATAGCTTATTTTTTAACCGACACACGTGCAATTTTAATCCAAACAGATGAATTTTCTATCTCAAAAGGAAATTTTTTAACCAAAAAGATGACTTTTCAACAAATAATTGAATTTTCAATGTCAAAATTGAACTTTCAACCGAAGACTTGAATTTTTAACCAACAAAGACGATTTTTTAACCAAATAGTTGAATCTTCAAACTAAGTGTTTCATAAAAAGAAGGTTGAATTTTCAATCCAAAAGGACGAATTTTCTATTAGAAAAAATTCCGACAAAAGAAGATTACTTTTTAAGGAAATAGTTCAATTTTCAACCAAATAATTAATTTTTAAATGAAAAAGTTCAATTTTCAACGAAGCAGTCTAAGTTTTAGCCTATGAAGGTGAACTTTGAACCAAGTAGTCAAATTTTCAAAGAAATAGGATGAAATTCAGGTCATAAATAGTTCCATTTTTAGCCAAATAGTGGAATTTTCAACAAAATTATCAAATGTTTTACAAAATCATGGAATTTTCCACAAAAATGATTAATTTTGAGCTAAATCATTCAATTTTCAATAATTTTGTCAACCTAAACAAAACCATCAAATTATCAACAACATTAAAAATTTTAAAAATAGAGACGAATCTTCAACTAATAAAATGAATTTTTTACAAAAGTGTTTCATTCTTAACCAAGTAATTGAATCATCAAACTGGAAAAAAATTTGTCAACCAAAAATGGAATCGTAAAATTTTGACTTGAAAAAATTAATTTTCAGATGAAGAAATGAAATTTCAACAACACGGGTTATCTGCAAACGAATTTGCTGTTAAAAAATATGAATTTTCTAATCAGAATATGAATCTTTAACCAAAAAAAGTAAGTTTTAAAAAAGTATTCTAACTTTTAACCAAGGAGTCGTATTTTCAACCTAAAAAGACCTATCTGTACCGATTTATGAAGTTGCAAAAAATGGTGTATTCTGTTTATATCAGAAAAACTTCTTTGATATAAAAAATACAAAAATAGGATATCTGGAATATTTGTTTGCCTCCCTGAGATGCATCGATTGACCTACTGAAGAAGCCTTTTATGACCCACCAGTACCGATTTATGAAGTTTCAAAAAATGGTTTATTCTGCTTATATAAGAGAAACTTGTTTGACATTCAAAATACGACAATATTATATGTATAGTATTTGTTCGCGTCCTCAAGGCGCATCGACTGACCTATTGACGAACATTTTATGACCCACCAGTACCGATTTATGAAGTTTCAAAGAATGGTTAATTCTGTTCATATAAAAAAACTGGGTTGAGATTTAAAAAACAACAATATAACATTAGGAGTATTTGTTCGCGTTCTTGCGACGCATCGATTGATCTATTGATGAACCTTTTATGACACACCAGTGCCGATTTATGAAGTTTCAAAGAATGGTTTATTCTGTTTATATGAAAAAAACTGAGTTGACATTCAAAATAGGACAATATAACATGTGAAGTATTTGTCCGCGTACTGGAGACGCTTTGATTGACCTATTTATAAGGATTTTATGACCCACGAGTACTGATTTAGAAAGTTTCAAAGTATAGTTCATTCTGTTTATATGAGAAAACTTGTTTGGCATTCAAAATACGACAATATTACATGCAGAGTATTTCTTCGAGTTCTTGAGACGCATTGATTGACCTATCGGTGAACCTTTTATGACCCACCAGTACCAATTTATGAAGTTTTAAAGAATAGTTTATTATGTTTATATAAGAACAACTTTTTTGATATTCAAAATACGACAATATTACATCAGGAGTACTTGTTTGCGTCCTTGCGACGCATCGATTGACCTATTAATGAACCTTTTGTGATCAACCAGTATCGATTTATGAAGTTTCAAAATATGCTTTATTCTGTTTATATGAAAAAACTGGTTTAACTTTAAAAATACGGCAATATTACATGCGAAGTATTTGCACGCGGTCTTGCGTCGCATCGATTGACTTATTGATGAACCTTTTATGAGACGTCAGTTCCGATTAATGAAGTTTAAAAGAATGATTTATTCTGTTTATGTGTAAAAAATTGTTCGATATTCAAAATACGGCATTATTACATGTGCAGTATTTGTTCGCGTCCTTGAGACGCATCGATTGACCTATTGATAAAGCTTTTATGACCCACGAGTTCTGATTTAGGAAGTTTCAAAGTATGTTTTATTCTTCTTATATAAGAAAAACTGTTTTAAAGTTAAAAACACGATAATATTCCATGAGGAGTATTTGTTCGCGTCCTTGAGGCACACCGATTGACTTATTGATGAACCTTTTATGACACACCAGTACCGATTTATGAAGTTTCAAAAAATAGTTCATTCTGTTTATATAAAATAAACTGGTTTGACATTTCAAATACGACAATATTACATGTGGAGTATTTGTTCGCGTCATTGAGACGCAACGATTGACCTATTGATGAAGTTTTTATGACCCACGAGTACTGATTCAGGAAGTTTCAAAATATGGTTCATTCTGTTCATGTAAGAAAAACTCTTTTAAAATTTCAAACACGACAATATTACATATAGAGCATTTGTTCGCGTTCTTGATAAGCGTCGATTTACCTATTGATGAACCTTTTATGACCCACCAGTACCGATTTATGAAGTTTCAAATAATGGTTTATTTTGTTTATATAAGAAAAACTTTGTTGATATTCAAAATACAACAATATTACATCAGGAGTATTTGTTCGCGTTCTTGATAAGCTTCGATCGACCTATTGATGAACCTTTTATGACCCACCAGTACCGATTTTTAAAGTTTCAAATAATGGTTTATTTTGTTTATATAAGAAAAACTTTTTTCATATTCAAAATACAACAATATTACATCAAGAGTATTTGTTTGCGTGCTTGAGACGCACTGATTGACCTATCAATAAACCTTTTATGACCCACCAGTACCGATTTATGAAGTTTAAAATGATAGTTTATTTTCTTTATATAAGAAAAACTTTGTACATATTCAAAATACAACAATATTACATGGAGAGTATTTGTTCGCGTGCTTGAGGCGCATTGATTGACCTATTAATGAACCTTTTATGACTCACTAGTACCGATTTATGAAGTTTCAAAAAATGGTTTATTTTGTTCGTACGAGAAAAACTTTTTTGATATTCAAAATACGACATTATTACATGAAGAGTATTTGTTCGCGTGCTTAAGACGCATTAATTGACCTACTGATAAACCTTTTATGACCCACCAGTACCGATTTATGAAGTTTCAAATAATGGTTTATTTTGTTCATATAAGGAAAACTTCTTCGATATTCAAAATACGACATTATTACATAAAGAGTATTTGTTTGCGTGCTTGAGACGCATTGATTGACCTATTATTGAACCTTTTATGACTCACCAGTACCGATTTATGAAGTTTCAAATAATGGTTTATTTTGTTCATATAAGAAAAACTTTTTTGATATCCAAAATACGACATTATTACATGAAGAGTATTTGTTCGGGTGCTCAAGACGCATTGATTGACCTATTGATGAACCTTTTATGACCAAACAGTACCGATTTATGAAGTTTCAAAGAATGCTTGAATAGTGAATACGTCCATTGTACTTCGAAGCCGTATTGCAAACTAGTATAATCAGAAGTTCGTTTCTTTGCCTATAAAAAGTGAGGCATTTCGCGTGACTGCGACTAAAAGGGCACGTCTAGTATACTTATCTAAAGGGATATTTTCCTGACTTTGTCATGCGATATTTTGTAAAGTGGATAAATAGGGTAGCTAACATGTTCTCAAATTATAATAATCGATATATAATCACATAAAACGATTCCTACATTGTTAGCTAAAAAACTAGGGGGAAACAACTCTGGTAATGGGCTGGACCACTAGATTATCCAAACTAGAATTCCTGTGTAATCTGGCGGATTTGACTTGTAATCCGCATGTAATACTGAGTAATCTACTTGTAATTAATAGTAATTCCTTTGTAATTCTTATTAATAAACTTGTATTCGGGCATAATCCACTTTTGGGATGCAGTAATACACTTGTAAGCCGATGTAATCCACTTTTAAAAGGGAGTAGTATACTTGTAACCTAGCGTAATCTATTTCTAAAATGGTGTAATGCACTTGTATTTGGGAGTTATACACTTTTCATCCAGGGTAATCTACTTCTAATATGGAGTGATACACTTGTAATCCGGTGTATTTTACTTGTAATTTGGAGAAATCCGCTTGTAATCCGGTATAAGAGTATTCCACTCGTGATTTGTAGTATTCTATTTGTAATGCCGTATAAGCTACCTGTATTTCGTAGTGATTTAGTTTTAATTTGTATTAACACACTTTTAGTCGGAGGTAATCCACTTCTAACACGAAGTAATACACATATAAATCGACGTAATCCACTTTCGAGATGAACTAACACACTTGCACTTCAGCATAATCTATTTGTAATTCCGAGTAATCCACTTGTAATAAGGAGTTATACACTTTTAATCCAGAGGAATCTAATTGTACTCTGGAGTATTCCACTTGTAATCCGAAGTATTCCACTTGTAATCCGAGGTATTTCACTTGTAATCCGCAGTATTCCACTTGTAGTCCGGTATACGATACTTGTGATTCGTAGTAATCCAATTGTAATTCATATTAATACACTTCTGATCGGGCGTAATCCACTTTAAGATCGGAGTAATACACTTGTGAACCGAAGTAATCCACTCTCATCACGGAGTAATACAATTGTAACCCAGCATAATTTATTTCCGAAAAGACGGAGTAGTCTAGTTTTGACTCTAGTTGTAATAGGAAGTTATAAACTTTTTAAATTTGAAGTAATCCAAGTGTAATCTGGTATTAGCTACTTGTAATCCAGTATAAGCTGCTTGTAATTCTTAGAAATCCAACTGTCATTCGTATTAATACACTTATAATCGGGCGATATACACTTATAACCGAGCTCAATCCATTTCCAAGGCGGAGTATTCAACTTTTAATTAGGAGTTATACACTTTTTATCCAATGTAATCTACTTGTAATCCGGAGTATTTCTCTTATAATTTGGATTAATCTAACTATAATCCGGAATAAGCTACTTGTAATTCGGTATAAGCTACTTGTGTTCTGGTATAAGCTACTTGTAATCCGATATAAGAGACTTGTAATCCGGTATAGGCTACTTGTAATCCGGTATAACCTGCTTGTTATTCGTAGTAATCCAGTTGTAATTCGTATTTATACACTTCTAACGGGCCCTATCCACTTTTAACACGAAGCAGTTTTCTTGTAAACCGACTTAAACCACTTTGAGATGGCGTAATACACTTGTAATCCAGCGCAATCCATTTCTAAGACGGAGTAATCTAGTTGGAATCAGGATTTATACAATTTTTATCCAGAATAATGTACTCTTAAAAGGAGTAATGCACTTGTAATTCAAAGTATTTCACTTGTAATCCAGGGTATTCCAATTGTAATCCGGAGTATTCCACTTGTGGTCCGGTATACGATACTTGTGATTCGTAGTAATCCAATTGTAATTCATATTAATACACTTCTGATCGGGCATAATCCACTTTAAGATCGGAGTAAAACACTTGTGAACCATAGTAATCCACCCTCATCACGGAGTAATACACTTGTAACCCAGCATAATTTATTTCCAAAAAGACGGAGTAGTCCAGTTTTGACTCTAGTTGTAATAAGAAGTTATAAACTTTTTAAATTTGGAGTAATCCAAGTGTAATCTGGTATTAGCTATTTGTAGTCCAGTATAAGCTGCTTGTAATTCTTAGTAATTCAACTGTCATTCGTATCAATACACTTATAATCGGGCGTAATACACTTATAACCGAGCTCAATCCATTTCCAAGGCGGAGTATTCAACTTTTAATGAGGAGTTCAACACTTTTCATCCAGTGTAATCTACTTGTAATCCGGAGTATTCCTTTTATAATTTGAAGTAATCTAAGTATAATCCGGTAAAAGCTACTTGTAATCTGGTATAAGCTACTTGTAATCCGGTATAAACTACTTGTAATTCTGTATAAGCTACTTGTAATCCGGTATAAGCTACTTGTAATCCGATACAAGCTACTCGTAATCCGGCATAAGCTTTTTTTAATTCGTAGTAATCCAGTTGTAATTTGTATTTACACACTTCTTACGGGCTCAATCCACTTTTAACACGAAGCAGTACTCTTGTGAACCGACTCAATCCACTTTTTAACGACGTAATACACTTGTAATCCAGCGTAATCCATTTCTGAGACGTAGTAATCCACTTGTAATCAGGAGTTATACACTTTTTGATGTAATCCATAAAAATTTAATCTAAAGTGTAATTGTAAACTTGTAATCAAGAGTAATCCACTTGTTATACGAAATAATACACTTGTAATCTGCAGTATTCCACTTGTAATTTGGAATAATTCAATTGTAATCAAATATACGCTATTTCTTATTTATAGTAATCCACTTGCAATCCAAGATAATAAACTTGTAATACGGAGTAATACACTTGTAATTCGGTGTAATCCTTTAGTAACACGCAGTAATCCACTTGTAATCTTGAGAAAATCATGTGTCAGTGTAATCCACTTAGAATTAACAATAATCCATTTGTAATTCGTATACGCGTAATTGACTTATAATCAGATGTGAGCTACTTTTAATTTGTTGTAATCCACTTTAAATTCGTATCAATACACTTGTAATTCGGCGCAATGTACTTACAACACGGAGCAATACACTTGTAATCTGCCGTTATTCAATTGCAATCAAGTGTAAGCTACTTCTAATTCGTGGTAATCCACTTGTAATTCGCAATAATATAATTGTAATCCGCTGTAATTCACTTGTAACCCGCAGTCATTCCCTCGTTATTTTGGCCAACGCAAGTGTAATCCGGAGTAATCCACTTGTAATTCATATTAATTCACTTGTAATTCGTATTCACATACTCGTAATTTGGCGTAATCCAACTGTTATCAGATGTAAGCTACATTTAATTCATAGTAATCCATTTGTAATTTGTATCAATACACTTGTAATCCGGTATAATTAACTTGCAAGATGGAGTAATCCATGTCAAAAGATGATCCATAATCCGAAATAATCCACTTGTAACACACAATGATCTGATTGCAATCTAGAGCAAAGCAAGTGTCGGAGTAATCCACTTGTAATCTGTATTAATACACTTGTAATCTCGCGGATTTCAATTTTAATCAGACATAAGCTACTTCGAATTTGTAGTAATCCACTTGTAATTCGTAATAATCCACTTGTAATTCGTAATAATCCACTTTCAACTCGTAAAAAGACGATTGTAATCCGGCGTAATCCAATCGCAATCCAGTGAAAGCTACTTGTGATTCATAGTAATCCACTTGTGACGCAAAGTAATACACTTGTATTTTGGAGTAATCCAAGTGTAATCAGAGTAATCCTCTTTTCATTCGTAGTGATACACTTGTAATCCGAAGTAGTAATCCGGATTCACTCGTTTGTAGTCTGGAGTAATCCACATGTAATTCGTAATTTGTAGTAATACACTTGTAATTAGCAGTAATCTACCTGTAATTCAGAGAAACTGACTTGTACTGACGTAATCAACTTTTGATTCGGGGTAATCCACTTGTAATTTAGAGTAATCCAGTTGAAATTCAGTGTATTCTACCTGCAATTTATAGTAATCCACTTGTAATTCGTTGTAATAAGTTTGTAATCAGCAATAGTCCACCTGTCATTCGGACTAATCTACTTTTAATTTGGAGTAATCCAATTGTAATCCGTGTAATCCACTTATAATTCGTAGTAATTCACTTGTAATTTATAGTAATCTATTTGTAATTCAGAGAAATCCACTTGTAATTTGGAATAATGTGATTGTTATCTGGCGTAAGTCACTTGTAATCCGGCGTAATCCATAATAATACACTTGTAATCCAGGTAATTTGGAGTAATTTAGATTGAAAATTCATCTATTTTATTGAAAATTTTTCTTTTTTGTTAAAAATTCACCTAATCTGGCAGGAAATTCGACTATTTTGTTCCCAATTAACTTTTTTTTTGTTAGAATTTCAATTATTTTGTTTAAACAATTTATTATTGCTTATAGCAAATTTCTCTTAGGATAGAGTTAGAATGTCGCAGTTTTTTACGAATTTTTCAACTTCTTAGTCACAGCGATGCAATAATCAATAAATTTAAGAAAATTAATTGTTTAAACCATTTATCATTATTTATAACAATATATAATTTAAACAATAGTAATTTGTTTAAACAATAATGTTCGCTGAATTGCATTAATTATTACCTGCTTCTAAGTAAAAAGCGGACAAAAAGTGTAAAATTTGAGAGAAAACTGCAACTTTCTATTATTATTCTAAGAGCATATTGTTCTTAACAATAAAAATGGGTCAAACCGTAAATTGTTTAAAAAATGTATGTGAACATCAAATTCTTGATATAATTTGTATTTTATGTTTTGAAAAAAATTTCGTCAAATAATTATAATTAGCACAAAAAACTCGGAAAACCCAATTTTTCACTTATGGGGTTTTTTGGGACAATATAAATCAGACTTATGGGGGTCATATTGGATATTGTAATAAGTTATAAATTAAGTAATTTGATCAAATTTTTTTATAAATAATCTTATACACCAGAGGAGAGAGGGACCCACGTATTATGAGTACGGTGCGGTCTGAAAGACCGCACGGCCATACGTCTATACTAATGTGTCACTTTTTGCGCGAATGAGGGATAACGGAGACGTAAAATTTTTCTTGGACGGCCTCATTCCGACTCTGGGGTATCCACATCAAGCCAGGGGGGGGGGGTTATATATCAGAACCATGATGCGGTCTGTCAGACTGCACGGACGCTTAAACATCAAAATTTTCAATATAAATTAGTATTTCATGTTTTAAAAGAAATTTGTATTCATAAAGCGGCCAAATATTTGTAATTAGCACGAAAAACTCGGAAAACCCATTTTTTTTACTTATGGGGTTTTTTGGGACGATATAAATCAGACTTATGGGGGTCATATTGGATATTGTAATAAGTTATAAATTAAGTAGTTTGATCAACTTTTGTTATAAATAATCTTATACACCAGTAGAGAGAGGGACCCACGTATTAGAAGTATGGTGTGTTCTGAAAGACCGCACGGCCATATGTCTATACTAATTTGTCACTTTTTGGTCCAGCAAGGGATAATGGAGACGTACACTTTTCCTTGGACGGCCTCATTTTGTACTCTGGGGTACCCGCATCAAGCTCAAGTTTATTTCTGTGTGATATCTCACGCTTCAAATGCGGCGAAACAAATCAAAGCAGAAATATGAAATTTTTACACTTCGGTGGTTGTGCGGTCTGATGGCCTATGAGCTTTTAATTTATATTATTCACTCATCACAAGCAGAACCACAGCTTTTCCTCGGCAGCCTCATGGATGAACAAGGGGAGGGGGTATATATGAAAACCATGATGCGGTCTATAAGACCGCACGAACACTTTTGCAACCTCAAAATATTTTTTTTTTTTTGTCACAAATATTTTTGTCTCTGGATTCAATGTTTATTGAGTTATGATCACAGGACTCTAGAAAATAAAGATCCCAAAGATGCCACGATGCAAAGAAGATTGAAAATATCGGAAAACTGAAAATCAGCGAAAAATAAAGAACGTCCGATGCAGCTAGAGCTCTTTTCTCCTATTTTCACAGGGTTTTTGCAGACCAGAGAGGAAAGTCTTTCACGTAATACTTGAAGCGATCTAAAGTGTATTTAAAATATAACAATGTTTCATTTCAAAGGGAAAGTTTTGCATGAAATTCACGCGCAGTGATTCAAATTCGAATGCATAGTTGATGAACTTCTCTTAAACGACCTCGACAAGAGACCTAATGAATATCGTCGGTATAGGGAAAAGTTTCACTCAGTGCAATTACGGGAAATTCAAGTATAAAAAATTCGGAAAAAACAAATTCTGGAAATGTAGAAAAAAATAAATGTTTGGAAATCTTGAAGCAAAAGATTTAAATCAATTAAAATAATTCGAGAAACTTTGAAAAAAATTGAGAAAATTGAAAAACGAATTCCGGAAAATTTAGAAAGCAAAGGTAAAATGTAGAAAAAAATCATGAAATTTTGAAAAATGGAAAAATTTTTAAAAAATTCGGGAAATTGGGGAAAATCTAGAAGTTTTGAAATGTGTTGAGAAATTCGGGAAAACCAAAATCCGGGAAATTTGAGAATAGAAAAATCGGGAAATATCTCGAAAAGACACTGAGGGATGTTGATAAAATTGTGAGAGAGAAAAAAGGACATTATGGAGCTTGTTTAAGAATTTTTTTTTGGTATTGATCAGTGTAATTACAGGAAATTCAAAAATAAAAAATGCGGAAAAAACAAATTCTGGAAATATAGAAAAAAACAAAAAAATTCGGGAAATCTTGAAGAAGAAGAGTTGAATCAATTAAAATAATTCGAGAAACTTTGAAGAAAATTCGGAAAATTGAAAAACGAATTTCGGGAAATTTAGAAACCAAAGGTAAAATGTAGAAAAAAATCATGAAATTTTGAAAAATGCAACAATTCTGAAAATATTCGGGAAATATTTAAAAAATAGGAAAGTTTTGAAAAGAATTTAATAATTTTTTAAAAATCGGAAAATTTTGAAAAATCAGGAAATTTTGAAAAAAATCGAGAAATTCGGAACATGTGAGAGAGAAAAAATCAGGAAATTTTGTGAAATAGGAAAATTTTGAAAAATCGACAAATTTGGATGTAATCGGGAAATTTTTGAGAAAATGGAGAAGTTTGCGAAAAACAAGATTCCGGAAATGTTTTAAAAAATCGATAAATTCGGGAAATTTGAGAATAGAAAAATCGGGAAATATCTCGAAAAGACACTGAGGGATTTTGATAAAATTGTGCGAGAGAAAAAAGGAGATTATGGAGCTTGTTTAAGAAATTTTTTTTGGTATTGATCGGTGTAATTACAGGAAATTCAAAAATAAAAAATGCGGAAAAAACAAATTCTGGAAATCAAGAAAAAATAAAAATTTTTAAATTAAGATCGAAAAGAAATCTATTTTATCATGAATAATTTTATGCAAAATGAGCATGAAAAAAAGATTTACAATTAAAAAAACAGAATTCCAAACTATCTCACTTTTCGGCTCATTAGAGATTATTCAAAATTATATAAAATTTTATCTCTACTTAATTGAGTAGTGTGTTCTACTACAGAAGATTGCTTCTCACTGAGCTCTGATCTATAATAATAATAAAAATGCAAATTGTTCCACTTACTTTTAGAAGTTAATTGAGCAGATTTAATTCCTTTCGGTGGGTTAACGATATCAACTCTCTCTAGACAGCTCTTGGTTTCGTAACTCGCTTCCTTGTCGAGAATCTTCGACGACAGATTATTCCCGACAAGTGAAAGCCTCAAATAAAGGTATTTTCCATGTCTGTACTCAAAGCTGACTTCATCATCAATGTACAGTGTGCCCGTAGCCTTTCCATTATTATCAGCGATGACAACAAGAGTGTACGGATCGTTCTTCATCGCCACAGTGCTTCTACGTATCCTCATCTTCCTCGGAACAATAGATCCACTCTTCTGATAAACCGGAATCTTGTGAAGTGTTACTGGAACAGTCAGCGTGCTCTGTTGTCCATGCTGTTGCATAGTATCAATATCATACCAAGAGACCTTTCCTTCTCCTGGCAAGTAGACATTCACATCAGTTACTCCAGGTCCAAATACAGGACGCACAAGAATCGAGTCTCCAACCAGCAATTCCTCATCAATCGCAAAAGTCTCTACTTCATTAGGATAATGAGCCCAAAGGGGTCTAAGTACTGGAGTACCATTGACCTCATGTTCTCTGAAAAGCGTGTACCACAGCGGCAAGTAGGAATATCTCAGTCTCAAGGCTTCTCTCACGATCTGTGTCACTTCATCATTAAAGGTCCAAGGTTCTCGCCTCTTAGTTTCGATGTGCGAGTGTTGTCTGAAGAATGGAAGCCAGGCACCGGCTTGGTTCCATCTCACGAAAAGCTCTGCATCGGGGTTTTTGAAAAATCCACCGACATCAGCTCCACAGAATGAGATTCCGGAAATTGCGAGGGACAAACACATCGGGAAACTGGCTTTAAGATGATCCCATTCAGCCATGTTGTCGCCGGTCCAAACAGCAGCGTATCGCTGAGATCCGGCGAAATGAGATCTGGTGAGGATAAATGGTCTCAAGGAGCGTCCTGATCTTCTCATGAGAGCCTCGTAGGTCGCGACAGTTTGCATAAGGCCGTAGGCATTGTGAACATCTCGATGCTCCCAGCCACCGTGATGAATAAGGTCTTTAGGCATTGTTATTTCCGGACCGTTGAAGACGCTGGGTTCGTTCATGTCGTTCCAGATGTAGACATCCTTAGTGGTTCCTTGGAAATTGTTGAAGTCGTATTTGGTCATGTAGTACTCGCGGACTTTTGGATCGAAAAGATCGAGGTAGGAAGAAGATCCCGGCCAACACCAACCTTCGTAGTCTTTTCCGTCTTTGGTTTTTACGTAGAGACCCATGCTGGTCGCGTCGGTGTGGACGTTGTAGCCATCATCGCGTTTGATGTGAGGGTCAATGATGACAACGAGTTTTCTTCCTTTAGAGGTGAGGTTGTGGATCATCTCTACGGGGTTTGGGAATTTACGGGAGTCCCAGGTAAAGTACCTTTTGCCGTCTGTGTATTCGATGTCGAGCCACATTACGTCCATCGGCATGTCATATCGGTCGAAACTGTCTGCGATTTGTTGAACGTCATCCTGGTCGTTGTAGTTCCAACGGGATTGGTGGTAGCCCAGTGCGAATGTCTGGAAGTAAAAATGATTGTAATTTGAGTATATCGCAAATAGATTCAGTATAGGTCCTAATATCATTTTCCACTCCAACACGAAAATAATAATGTTGACCCTGACTAAAAAAAACGCGAATCTGCTAAATTAGAACCGGCCACAAGAGCCCCATTTCATGCGGACGCTCACATTTATATGGGACCGGGACAGTTAAAGGGATCTATCGTCCGAAAACAAGTTTTAGGTTTTTTTATATTTTTTTCAAGTCTTTCGAATTAGTGTGTTCTTCTCTGAAGTGCATTTGTAAAATAAATAATGCAGTTAAAAATTTACAATTTTCTTCAGGGTTGCTACAGATGTCCAGTTTTAATATTCTATGACTTTTCCAGGGGTTTTAGGTATACTTTGGAAAAAGTTCCAAGTCTACTTAAAAAAAAAATCCAGTCTATTCTATTCAATTTCAACGCATTCTACTGGTATTAGTAAAAAAATCAATTCGCATTGATTTGTAAATTTTGAATTCGCGATAAAGTACTAATATAATTATTAAGACTTTGAAATAGGTGCAACTAAACAAAATTCCAGTATTTTTGTCAAAATTCAATGACTTCCAGCTTTTCCAAATCTTTTATACAAAATTCTATGACTTTTTCAGGTCTTTCGGACCTTTTAGCAACCCTGACTGTTTTTATCTAGCTTTACAAAATCAGTTGAACGCCTCGGCAGTTTCTACTGATAAAAATACATCAGAAACAAATTCAAGAAGATTAACGATTCAAAAACTTTTTTAAGGTTACCTGAAAAAGATTATAATATATAACAAAAAAATTGAAAAAATTATTATAAACGAAAGTAACAAAATTATCAAGATAAGAATTTTTCTGGACATTTTTTAATTTTTAACTTTAATAAACTGAACAGTTCAAAGATTTGTTAAAAATATAAACCCGTGCTAATATTTTCAATGCTATAAATTAAAGAATGAGTCAATATATTTGTAAATGTTCAAAATTAAATACTTTCAAGCAATTTTAGGTTAGAAACATTAAAAATAGAACGATTACACATTTTTAGAAAGTGAACTCTTTCAAACTTAAAGTTGAATTATTTTTATTTTAAGTCGATTCAAAGTAACAATTGTTCAATCGTTATTTATATATAAAAATTCAACACTTTCACCTATAAATTAAAAATTTTGATGTGGAAAAATTAAAATTGTAACGTTTAAAGTCAAAACTTAGCACTCTGAAATTTTAACGAGTCGAGGATTTCTATTTCAAAAAATTCAGTATCAAATTGACTAGTTTTGGATATTTGATTTATATTGCTCATTTTAAATGATCACTCAAATATTGCTAAATATTAAAATTGTTTTTTTTTCTGAAATAAAAAATTTCAAATTGAATGGATTAATAAAAATGGAATATTTTAGGCAGAAGAAATATTTGAATAGGATTTGAAAGTTCAAATGGTGCATGTAACTACTAAGGCTTTCGAATTGAAACAGTTCAATTTTTAACGTTAAAGCCTGTAAATTGTTCAATTTTGAACAGATTTGGAATCATCTGGTAAATTAAATTATTGTTCAATTTTTAATACTTGAACTACAGTTTAATGCTAAAAATAATTAATTGATTCATATTTACAGTTGATCCACTTAAAATGATTTTTATTAAAAATTTTAAATTTCAAGTGCTTTTAATTTTTTATTATTTAAGTCTACAATACTGTAGTTTCAATTTCTTTAAATTGAAAATGTACGCTTAAAAATGCAGATCTAAAATGGAACATTTTGAAAGTAAAAGATTTTAGAATTACAAATTGTTAACTGAGTGAATAATTTCACAACGGAAAAAGTTAACAACTCAAAGTAACATTTAAAAAAAGTTAATAACGAACTTATTCTAAAAATTTGTAAAACTCCCAGTCAAAAAATAAATTCACTATCATTTCCTGGTCTCAAAAAATTCCCGGCCATTTCCCGGTTTCCAGGTCCAGCAGCCACCCAGGAAATATTTGGAAATCTTTGGAATTTTTGCGAAATGTTTGAAATATTTGTGAAATCATTTAAATCTTTATACAATCTTAGAAATCTACAAAATCTTGCGGAATCTTGGAAACTTTTTAAGATTTTTTAAAATCTTTGTGAAATAACTTAAATCTTTGATTTAAATTATTTCTGAAATCTTTCTCAGATCTGGAAATCAGGTGTACACATACAAGTCGAGTGGTTAACCTCTCAGTAATACTTGAAATCGGCGTCATCGAAGAGAATATCTTTGAAAGCGTCTTGTTTTCTAATGTCTTAATTTTTTGTTTATAATTCTTGAGAAATAAATCGAAAGTTTTTGAAAAAAATAGAACAAAGGGTCAGAATTCTGTGATGCCTATGAATCAAACACAAAATAATTGTAGTCACTCACCTGGGGCAAAGGTGCGGTACCAGTAAGAAGCGTATATTGTCTGAAGGTATCCAGAGGTTTTGGACCCAGCAGGAAAAATACATCAATCACCCCCGACTCGGACATAAAATGAGCATCAACTTGAGGCTTCTTTGCTCCAGAAACAAAATTAACAATGCTTTCAACCACATTGTTATCAGAACTAGATAAAACGTCGACCCAGGTTTCTGCTGCGTTGTGCCAAAAGATCCCCGAAGTTTTCTCTCTTCTGCAAACAAAAATTCTCTATTACTTTCATTCTGTCCTGATGCTTTCTTCTCTTTTCCCAGAAAATATTGTCACATACCCATGTGCGTAAAGAACTGGAACAGCTCCGTAGAGTGACATTCTCTCGTTAAGTTCATACTCAAATACATCTAAATTGTACAATCTGTAGGGATCTGTGGATTTAGTGGATTTTAGGGCCAATGAATCAGCGTGTTCTGGAATACCATAGACGTTTTCGGCTCCAGGGAAACTGAAATCCAAGGCAATCGCTTCTGGTCCCAAAGGCTTCACGTCATGATGCGATTTGAAATTTTCTTCCCAAGCACCTGGATCACTGTCGGCTCCATCTCCTGGATGTTCAGATTCTACTTCCGGTTTTGGTTCCTCCACCTTTTCATCCCCATCTTGTTGCGGCTCTTGTTTTCTGAAAATATTCGAAAGAATTGGTAGAATATAAACAAAATCTAAAGCTGGCAGGGCTCAGAATAAAAAATAGTGTCAATAGTGGGATACATTTTAAAAATAATAAACGTAAATTTATATAAATCATGCAGGCTTCGGATCGACTAGAATGCTTTTCCCTAAGTCGCATAAGTAACGTAAGTCACATACGATTTCGAAAAATATATTTCTTCAGGAATACAGAGTGAAAGTTTCATATAATGAACTTCACATAAGCATTTTTTTAAGGAAGAAAATGAGATCAAACGTTATATGTATAGAAAAAACAGATAAAATAATGAACAATGTGTAGTAACTTGAATTTTCTTATCTCTAACATCAAATTATATGGATTTGCAAATTAAGATTTAGTATGAACTTCTGAATACAACAATTGCACATCTTTATCATTCAAAACAGGACAACAATAACAATTTAATATTGCAATTACAATTATAATTTTTAAATTAATTCTTTCAAAATTGGACAACTTAAACTTTAAACTTACAAAATGAAATAATTTCAAAATTTAAACTTCAAAAATGGGACAGTTTCTCTATCACATATACAAAAATTCAACAACTTTGAAACTTTAAAAATTGAACTATTGCGAATTTTTAGCGTTCAAATATGGACAATTTAATCTTCAAACTTCCAACATGGGACAGTTTCTCATTTTCAAAAATTGTGCAACTTAAACTTCTAACTTTCAAATGGAACAATTTAAAATTTCTCTCTTCCAAAATTCGACCATTCTAAACATCAAACGTCAAAAATTCGGCAATTTCAGTTATAACTTCTAAATAGGACAATTTTAACTTAAAAAATTGAAACTTTACATAATGCTGAACTTCTAAATGGGAAAATTTCACATTTTAACATTCAAAACAGGACAATTTTAAACTTCAAACTTTAAAAATGGGACAATTTCTAATTTTCATCTTCAAAAATTGGACTATATCACATTTTTAGCGTTAAAAACTTTACAATTTATTCGAAAAACTTCCAAAATGGGACAATTTCAAATTTTCAACTATAAAATGAGACAATCAAAAATATATTGTTCAAAAATAAAAATGTGATACAATTAAATGTTCAGTTTTTAGCGTTCAAAATTTCACTAATTTATATTTCAAATTTGGACAATAGAGACTTCAAAGTTGCAAAATGGAACAATTTAAATTTTAACTTTTCCAAAATCCGACAATATTTATCTCCAAACTTCCAAAGTGGGACAATTTCGAATTTTTAACTTTTAAATAGGACAAATTCAAAATTTCAACTTCAAAAATTGGTCAATTACAAATTCGTAGGGTTCTAAATTGAAAAACTTATTTCAAACTTGAAAAATATGACAATTTAAAAAGAAGCAATAATAATAGACCATTTTGAAATCTCGAAAATTGTATAGTTTAAACATATTAAAATATCCAACTTTAAGGATAATACTTTAAACTAAAGTAATCGAAGCAAATGTTCTTACGGTTCTGGTTTCGTTCGGATATGTTCGAATCGCATCAAGCCTCGAGCATTTGCAGAAATAACAAGTTGGTCTTGAGAGTATAAATCGACTTTGAAAGGCTTAAAGGACAAAACAGCCTTGTTAGGTCCACTCTTGACTGTTACAGACTCTTCTGATTTTTCAACAGAGTCGATCTTCGAAACTTGAGGCTCTGCTTGGAGAGCAAGTTCCACTTCGTATCTCGCATGTAGTGGAGCTTTTTCATTGATGTAAAGCCTGAACGTATTGTCGCGAAGAGCTGTTAATTTCAAGATGTACACAATTCCTGTATCCTTATTGAAAAGATCAGAACTTAGAGTGGTTTGATTGTAAGACACGGTGCTCGACAACAGTTCGTAAGGCGTCTTTCCAGGTTCTACTTTTCGACATCGCCTGTAAAATTTAAACAATATTCAGTTATAATAAACAGTGTACCTACTCAACTCCTGAAAAAGAATTCTCTGAAAATTCCAGGTCTTTTCCAGGTATCTCAAGATTTTTTCAGGTATAATTTATCATAGTACGGAGCCTTTCAAGTATTTCATATTTTTTTAACAACTGACTCAGAATATGTATACAATTTCGCCAGTTTATTATACATAATGATTCTTTAGTCCTTGTAAATATATAAATGTGTAAAAATAGTACTGTTCATATGTTCAATTTAGAAAGCTTGACAAATTGTATCACAAGATATTTTTAAATATATCACCATTGACGAACTAAATAAATATATAACACTAAAAATATAATTATTCATTTCTTTAATTTGTTCTCAAAGTCTATGAATACATTTTTACTTTATCTTCATATGCTTCAAATTCAGTGAACATTTAATATATTAATATTTTGATTGTAAGATATTTTCCAGGTGAGTAGACGTCCGGTAAAAACAGGAGCAAATAAGCAGGTTTTTCACGAAAAAAGGGAAATATATTTATTCAAGTAAAATTAATCGGCGTACTATACTAAATTCAATTTTTAACGATAAAATTCCTGACATTCAAAGTAAAAATATTGCAATTTCAACAAAACACATAAATTGAAAACTAAATAGTTAAATTTTCATCCAAAAAAGATGAATTTTCTACCAAAAAATACGAATTTGCAACAAAACAGATTCATTTTCAACTATATAGTTGAATTTTTAACTGGAATAGTTGAATTTTAAACGAAAAAGATGAATTTTCATCCAAAATGATGTTAAATTTTAAATTTGAAAAAGTAATTTTTAAACAAAAGAAACAACGAATTTTCAAGAAAATAGGTTAATTACAAAAAGAAATATTTAATATTTTAATTTCAAAAATATTTAATTTCTATAGATTCAGCGTGAAAATATGTTATTAAAGTTTTATTTAACCAATTTTAAAATAAATTATAGTTTAGTTTGAAATCGGTTCAATTAACATTTGTAAATTTTTTATTGGTACGATTTAAAAATAAAATTTTAACTGTTACTTCTGTCTCCGTTTTTCACATTGTCAACATGCTATATAGTCATATTTTGTAGATTTAAAACAAACAATGGTTCTTATAAATCTTACATACATTTAGTCATGTCAGAAAAATTTCCCGCATAATTTAAGTATTGTAGTTTAAAATATCGTACATTCATAGAGAAGAAGGCAAAAAGGGGAAGTTTCTCGAGAATATTGGAAAAAGGTAAACGCAGGGGAATAGGGTATGCAGGATTCTTTAAACTATAACAAATGTTTATTTTTTGTGTACTTCGAAATTTCAGTTTTTTTCCTGTCACCCGCTTACAGAATGTGTTCATTATATTGTAGAAGAAATCATGTCCATATTATTCAATCGAAAAAAATATTCAGGGACCATTTCAGACGAAATTTTTTTTGTTTCATAAAATTTAGGGCTTATTTTCTAAAAAATAAGAAATACTTTCTAGGTTTATAGAACTTTTTAGCCCTTCATTGGTACTTAAAAAAAATTGAAAACTGAGAAAATTAATTTTCGGGCCTAGAAAGGCTTAACGGAACCTATCAACAATTAAAAAAAAAAGTTTCGATTGGGTACTGGATTGGGCCCTCAAGTCCCATGAAGTCTAACAGGTATTTCCCATGAGAAAAAAATACGTTTTTGTAAATTTTGCTTAGAATCGTCAATTTTAGGTGAATCGATTTGAAAATTAACATTTCTCTTCGCAATTAGGTGTAGAATACAAATGAATAATTATTTTTTAAATATCACACTCATAAGTATCTTTTATAGGGTCCCAAGAAACCCCATAAGTGAAAAATTGGAGTTTGCGTGTTTTCGGCGCTAATTATTATTTTATCTGATTTAAAAAAAATACAAATTTTTTCTAATACATAAAATGCTACTTTCTACTGATAAAGAGAGGTTGACGTCAATTTTTAAAACAATTTATTATTGTTCTTAGCAATTTTCATTGTTAGAATAAAGTTAGAAAGTCGCGGGTTTTCCGAATTTTTTAACTTGATTTCAAATTTTCAGTTAGAGACAATATTCTTTTCGAATAATGTTAGATACTTGCAGTTTTTTCTAAAATGTTGTACTTTTTATCCACTTTTAAATGACAGTGAGGTAATTATTAATTAAAGTTAACGAAAATAATTTTTTAAATAATTATAATGCTAAAAATTGCGGGTTTTTCTAAAATATTCAACTTTTTGTTCACTTTTCACTTAAAATGAGGTAATGATTAATGAAATTCAACGAAAATTGCTTAAACAAATTAATATTGTTTACAACCATTTTCTCCTTTAGTAATGCTAGATAGTTGCGGTTTTTCTTAAATTTTTAACCTTTTGTCAATTTTTTTATACTTATAACTTTTTTAATTCGGAGTATTTTTAAAAATATGTTTTTATTTATATGATTAGAAAGAACACTTAGACTGGGAGTTTTTTCAAATTTTAAATAACTTATTTTGTTTTTTTTTTGTACACATTTTTTTTGTAGAACTTTTTGTTTAGTACATATGAAAATCACGAATAACCAGAAGTTTTTTCAAATTCTTAAATATATTTTTTTCAAATTTTAAATTTATTCATTTTTTAGAACTAATTTATTTTTCTTCTTGTAGAAATTGTTTGTAGTCGAATTTTTTGTTTAGCATATGTGAAAATCACGTATAATCAGGTTATAAAAATTGTTGAATATATTTCTTCAAATTTTAAATTTATTCATTTTCTATAACTCATTTAGTTTTTTTGCAGAAATTTTTTAGTAGAATTTTTTGTTTGTTATTTGTGAAGATCATGCATAACCGGGAGTTTTTTCAAATATTTTTTTTTCAAATTTTAAATTTGCTCATTGTTTTTAAAAATGTTTTTTGTTTTATATATTTTTTTCTTATTTACATTTTCATACTATAATGAGAAGATATTAGATTTGTGTAAAATTTGCCTCTCCCTGTTTTTGTCAAATGTCCACGTTTTCAGACCACCTGAATCCTAAAAACAGGGTTTTACGAATGTGCCTTGTCTGTTTGTCTGTAGATTTTTAGTTTGTTAGCACGATAACTTTCGAAAAAATTGACATATTGGATTGGCCTTTGGTACGTTCTTTGAATGTCCTAAAATGAAGGTCAAGTACGTTAGCCAGCATTTTGGATAAAAATTCAAGAAGTTAGAGCATTTTCAAAATTATTGAGACCACTTGTTTTTAATATTTGAAAATCCTATGTTCGGTTATCAGTAGTACTCCAAAAGATGAGCAATTTATCCCCATAACTTTTTTTTTGATAAACTAAAAATTACCGGAGTTACAGTATTTACAAAATTGTAAAAAAGAAACGAAAATGAACATTTTAAGCCAAACAACGCACGATATGAAAAAATGTCAATCAAAGAAAACGTTACATTTTGAACACCCTACAAGATTATCACAACAACGTTTTGAATTTTCTTAAAAAATTGAAAATTCAAATTTTGACCGCACAAAAAGTAAGGAAAAATCGAAAATTCCATTTTGCGGTCAAACTATGCAAGATACGAGAAAAATAAACAACATTTGTTTAACCAAAAAGAGCTAAAAATTGGTTATTAATTATTTTTTTTACAGGGTGTGCACTTTTTTTAATTATAAAAACAAGGCAATGAAAATACGTCTGTTTTAATACCAATGCATATTATGAATTGTAATAATATACATTTATTGGAATGATGTACAATTTTCAGTGTAGCTGAGGATAAAATTTAATGCAAAAATAAATGTTATATACATTTTATATAATAGTGTTGCATAATGTAGAAAAGTTCGCATTTTGGACAAAATCGAGTGCGAAGCACGAGATACGTGATGAGAATGTTTTCGTTAAAGCTTAATGAGCTTTAACAAAAGAGAATTCACAATCACCAAATTACAGTTATCCAGGATTTGACCTTTAATTTTGAAAGGTCTGCGCACAAATGTGCATGAGAACCAACTGCCGCGCCCCCTGGGCACGCTCAAACTTGCGTCTTAGATTTTCGATATAAACATATAAACAAAAATCAATGGATGAATAAAGTAAATTTCATGAAAAAGTCTCATCGCGTTTTATTTTTTAATTCTCAGCTTTTGAACAAAATAAACTTTTTATTTAAACATTTCGAACAATGAATTTCTTGACAATTAGGTTTTTATAAAAGCTTTTTATTTTGGATGTTTTCGATTCATAAGCTTCAAGACATTTTAACGTACCGAGTGTGAAATTTTAAGCTTCAATTATAAAATTTTTATCGAATTTCTTTATCACGAAGCCTTCAAAAAAGCCTTGAAAAAAGATTTTGCATTTTAAAACCATATTACCCGCACCGAGTCATCGTAAACAATTATTTATAACAGATCGTAGATTGGGGCGGAAAGACCTCATATAAATTCCAGTATTATTATTCAGAAACCCGTATTCAATTGAATCAAATCCTCCAGTATCAACAAATATTGTTGGACAGTGATTCCTTTATTCAAACCTCAGACGTTAAATGAGTGCATGCGATTAGCCGAGTAGAACCGGGAAAATAAGACACCGATCGAATCGAACGATGTTGTCATGCTGAGGTAATTTTACATGAAGGATTTTTACATTAACCTTATAAACTCCAGCTTTTTCCCTACTGGCGGGGGGGGGGGGGGGGTTTAAAAAAAAGACAAATTGGTTTCATTCTGGGCTCATTTTTTACAGAATTTCGAGAGCATTCTATCTTTTTAAGAGAATTTTTTTAGCTCTGACATAATTAAAATAAAGAGGACTCAATCATCAAGAAAGAGGTGATCACACAATTCTGACCGGCAATGTATGGGGGGTGATATTTAAAAAGTAATTTTTTATTCGTATTCTATGGCTAATTGTGAAGAGAAATGTATAATTTTAACTAGATTCAGCTAATATTGGCGATTATGAATAAAATTGACAAAATACGTCTTTTTTCCTTATGGGAAATACGTTTTAAACTTCATGGGGCTTGCGGAACCTCTAAATATCATTAAAAAAACGCAATTTTTTTTTAATTCAAACAAATTTTGGGGGCGATATGATTGGAAATTCGGGAAAACAAATTTGGACCCTATTGGGTACCATATTAGTCAAGTTAAATATCTGATTACTTGGTTTAATATTTACCTACAAAAGCTGCTTTGGTCACAGGCTTTAAAATTATCTCTGCTAACCGCTGTTACCAAAACTGTACAGCAGAGGAAAAAAATTCCAATTCTGTAAGAAGAAAACATTCATGAGCGAAAAGAAGAGTAGTTGAATAAATCAAGTAATAATTAAATTCTCCTTTTTGATCAGTCAACACGAATTCATATTCTGGTAGCTTATATTATAAATAATATTTCACTGGGTGAGTATGCAATTTAAGAGTGAACAATTTTCTAGAGTGTAAAGCATAACATAGATAAAAGGAAGGCTTATCTATAAAGAAAAGAAGAGTGGTAATAATAGACCAATCATATATGTACAAGTTTTTTTTTTTTAATTTTCCGCTGAATCTGGTATAAGAAAAATAGAAGGATAAAAACATCTGGACACTGAGAAGAATTTTCGGAAACATAAAGCAGGAACTAAATATTTTGGTCTAAATTTGGAAATAATATTAATTATGCAGACGTTGCCAAGTGATAATTGATAAATATAAAAAAATATGCTTCCGTCAGTGAGTAAAAATGACGAAACTGACCCTCGTGTTCGTCAGCGTGTTCTAAAATTAGACAAATTTTTCTGCGTTTGTCGGGGAACGATTTGAGCTCCAACTCTGCTATTAAAATAAATTATAATCCATACATCTACAATATCTACATCGCGCCGGTTTATATTAAATTTGGTGCCTAGCCGGTGACACGTCAGCGGTCAACGGATACAAATTCATCACTCAATTCCGCATCATTTAAAGAAGCTTCAAAAATCAATTTTCAAGATACAGAAAGAGTTGGATTTGATGGTGAATTGGAAGGAAATATTCGCTGATGAGAGAAAAGAAGAAAAATTGGACAAATTGTTATGTTTTCTTTTAAAACAATAAAAATTGATAAGTCTAGAACTTACTGAGCGTACGAGGCCATTTTGGAGTTTTCGGAGCGTCTACTCGATATTCTTCCTTTGTTAAACAGCCATGTTAACATGGTCTTCCTAATAGTGAATAATCGCGATTAAAACTACTCAATTTGCAATAATAACTCTCTATCAACACCGTAGTTTGTTCTGCGAGAAAACTACTTGTCACCTACACCTATTTAGGAACTGAAGCGTCATTCTGTGAGAAATCAGAGAACTCAAGGGAACTCTTACTCACTGAGTACTATTCTGTATTACCGACCCGACGGTTAATCATGATAATATTTATCGACGTTGTCGATATTATCGATAGAGCATCATCAACCGCGGGCTGTAAGTTGGATTTTCAACCAAAAAGGATTGCAATTTTAAATCAAAAACACAAAAACAGTTGAACTCATCCAAAAAATATGATTTTTTAACGAAACAGTAGAATCCTCAAACTAAGTAGAATAACTTACAATCAGATAGTTGCATTACATTAAAATACAATTTTTACCAAAAGAGGTGAATTTGTCACAAAATGGTTTCTACTAAGAAGAATTTTCTATAAAAAAGAGACGAATTTTCATCAAAATAGTCATATTTTCAACCAAAGAGATGAAGTTTCAACTAAAATAATGAATCTTCTACTAAGAAAAATTAATTTTTAACAAATTAGTTCAACTGTTGAACAAAATAATTTACAACCAGATAGTTGCATTGCAAAAATTAAATTTTTCCCAAAAGAGACGAATGTTCTACAAAATAGTTTCTACTAAGAAGATTAATTTTAAACAAATTTCAATAAAGTGATTACATTTTCAACCAAAGATGAATTTTCAACCAAGATGATGAGCTTTCAACCAAAAAATTAATTTTGAACAAATTAGTTCAACTGTTAACCAAATAGTTCAATTATAAACCCAAAAATATGAATTCTCAGAGAAAAATTTAATAGTTGATATATCAGTAAATAAATATTTTAATTTTAAATCAAAAACAGGTGAATTCATCTAAAAAAGACGATTTTCTTAACGAAATAGTTGAATCCTCAACCAAAATTGATTAATTTTTATCCAGATAGTGGCATTAAAAAAAAAACTTACCAAACGAGAAGAATTTAATTTTCAACCAAAGAGATAACTTTTCAACTAAAATGATGAATCATCAACCAAGAAAAAATGTATTTTGAACAAGTTAGTTCAACTGTTAACTAAACGGTTGAATTTTCAAACGAAAAAGATGATATTTCATAGAAAAATTTAATAGTTGATATTTCAGTAAATAAAGACTTTAATTTCAAATCTAAAACAGTTTAACTCATCCAAAGAATACGATTTTTAAACGAAATAGTTGAATCCTGAACCCAAATCGACTAATTTTCAACCAAATAGTTGCATTACAAAAATTAAATTTCTAGCAAAAGCGACGAATTTTCTATAAAAAAGTTTCTACCAAAAAGATTAATTTAAAAAAAAAACACGAATTTTCAAGGAAGTAGTTTCATTTCCATCTAAGGAGATGAATTTTTAACTAAAATGATGAATTTTTAACAAAAAACAATTAATTTTGAACTAATTAGTTCAACTGTAAACCAAGTAGTTGAATTTTCAGCCAAAAAAGATTGTCATTTTAAATTAAAAAAAGTTCAACTCATCCGAAAAAGACGATTTTTTAACAAAATAGTTGACTCCTCAACCTAAACAAAATAATTTACAACCAGATAGTTGCATTAAAGTTAAATTAAATTTTTACCAAAAGAGAAGAATTTTTTGTAAAATAATTTTTGACACAGTGTGCGTAAAATTCGTTATTACACACCCACATGAGTGCGTCAAACGGCTTATTTTTACACACTCATATGCAAAGTTCACGCACTCGTATGGGTGTGTAAAAACGCATTTTTACGCACACTGTGTCAAAAAATATCGTATGCAACATGTGCGTACGATTTGCCCACTGGTGGTGATCGCATGGTACTCGTGCACTCGATCACCACGCGACGTAAAACAGCATTTTACGCAAATGTTGCATAATATACTATTTTAACATGAAGATTTTTTTTCTAACAAAAAAGACGAATTTTTAATAAAATAGTTACATTTTCAACCAAAGAGATGAATTTTCAATTAAAAAATGATGAGTTTTCAATAGCAACAAAATTAATTTCTAACAAACCAGTTCAACTTTTATATCCGATTAGTTGAATAATCAACAATAACAACAAATGAATTCTCAAAGAAAAATGTAATAGTTGATATTTGAATAAAAAATGTTTAATATTAAATCAAAAACAGCTGAATTTATCAAAAATATACGAATTTCCATCAAAATAAGTAAATCCTCAACCTAAATAGAAGAATTTACAACCGAGAAGATTAAGTTTTTTACGAAAAAAGACTAATTGTCAACAAAATATATAAATTTTATAAAAAATACATAAATTTTTAACAAAATAGTTACACTTTCAACCAAGAAAGATGAATTCTAAAAAAAATGTAATAGCTGATATTTTAATCAAAAAAATTTTACTTTTAAATTAAAAATAGTTGAATTCATTAAAAAAATACGAATTTTTAACAAAATATTTAAATCCGCAACCTAAACAGTTTAATTTTCAACCATGAAGATTAATTTTTGGCGAAAAAAGACGAATTTTCAAGAAAATACATTTATTAAAAAAAAAAAAAAAAAGTTACATTTTCAACCAAGAAAGATGAACTACCAACGAAAAATGTAGTAGTAGTTCATTGTAAAATAAAAAATCTGCCTGCTGACCGGGCACATTCTCATCGCGCGCCACGCGCTTGACTCGCAAGTTTGAACGCGCCTAGGGCGCGTGTCTGTTGATTCTCGCGCTTCACGCTCGATAATATATTTATTTCGCGTTTCGCGCTCGATAATGAATTTTCCTCGCTCTGCGCGCTCGGTCTTTGTACTTCTGTCTTATTAGTGCACAGACCTTTTAAAATTAAAAGTCAAAGCATCGAAAACTGTCATTTGATGATCGTGAATTCTCTTTTGTTAAAGCTCCTTTGGCTTTAACGAACACATTCTCATCACGTATCTCGTGCTTCGCACTCGAATTTGTCCAAAATCTAAACTTTTCTACATTACGTTCAACACTATTATATCAGATGTCTATCATATTTATTTCTATACCTCGGTCTGAGACTGCTTATTCTGATATTACAAAATAAAGAACAAATTTTATTTTTCATGATTACTTCAATATTTGTGCTTTATTTTGTATTAATTTTTATTCTCGGGTACGCTAAAAAAGGTACCATTTCAATTTATTACAATTCATAATATGCATTGATATTGAAACAAATGTATTTTTATTGTTTTGTTTTTATAATTAAGAAAAGTGCGCATCCTATAAAAAAAAACAATTTTGTTAATCAACATTTTATTACATCTTGTTTCGTTTGTACAAACAAATAATTTATTTATTTTCAGTGTTATTTTTCACGATTTGAATCACAAATACACATCCTACCAGAACATAATTGATAAAAAATTTGTAAATCTTTTTTGGGTGAACAGTTTTTGTCTATTATTTTTTTTCATACCTTGTGTATAAAACAAAAACCATGCATCCTATCAAAAAGTGATCAATAAAAATTTGTAGATCTGTCTTGGGTGCATAATTTTTGTCTATTTATCTTTTTGCTTAGCTTGTGTCGTTTGTCCAAAATTTTTATTTTTTTATTTTTAATGTTGTTTTTCTGAATAAAGCACAAACTTCGCGTTCCATAAAAAAATAATTAATAAACAATGTATTTATATTTTTTGGGTGAAAAACTTTTGTCTATCAATTTTTTTCTGTGCCTTGCGCCCTTTTTTCAGAAATTTAATTTTTATATTTTTGATGTTGTTTTTTATGAATAAAACAAAATCTA
Organism: Andricus grossulariae; assembly: GCA_011634705.1. NCBI lineage: Eukaryota > Metazoa > Arthropoda > Insecta > Hymenoptera > Cynipidae > Andricus > Andricus grossulariae. The sequence goes on along the minus strand of JAABKJ010007545.1, from coordinate 75,028,414 downwards.
CGCGTTCTATCAAAAAGTGATTGATAAGAAATTTGTAGATCTTTTTGGGATGCACAATTTTTGTTGAACAATATTTTTTCGTATGTTGTATAGTTCAACTGATTTTTAATTATTTTTTGTGTGATCAAAATTTGAATTTTCGATTTTTCAAGAAAATTCGAAAAGTTTCTATGATAATCCTGTAGGGCTTTCGAAAATGAACGTTTTCCTTTTCTAGACTTTTTGTCATATCGTGCGTTGTTCAGCTTCAAATTGTCATTGTCCTTTGATTTTTTGAATTTTGAAAATGCTATAACTCTGATAATTTTCTTTTAAAAAAAAGTTGTGAAGATAAATTGTTCGACTTTTTGAGTATTATGAATAGCCGCACATAGAATGTTAAAATCTTGAAAAAAATGGTCTCAAAAATTTTCAAAATTCTTTAACTTTTTGAATTTTTATCAAAAATTACTGGCTAACGAACTTGACCTTCAGTTACTGACACTTAAAGAATATACCAAAGGCCAATCTAATAGATTGTTTGTTTCAAAAGCTATCGTGCTCACAGGCAGACATACAGGCATACAGACATACATACATACATACATACATACATGCATGCATACATACATACATCCATACATACATGCATACATGCAAACATACAGATAGACATACAAAAATACAGATAAACATACATATGCATACAGATAGACGTACCCTGTTAAATCATCAATCTAAACAAATTGATTTTTAACCAAGTAGATTAATTGTCTGTCGAAAAAAAAACGAATTTTCGACAGAATAGTTACATTTTTAAACCAGAAAGATGAATTCTCATCGAAAAATGTAACACGGGCCGATTTTTTCACTATTAATGTTATTTTTTGCGAATAAAACAGAAACTACACATCCTATCAAAAAATGACCAATAACAAATTTGTAGATCTTTTGGAAGTGCACAGTTTTTGTTGAATTATTATTTGTCGTATCTTGCATATTTTGACCGTGGAGTTGAATTTTTGATTTTTCATTACTTTTTGTGCAATAAAAATGGGAATTTTCGATTTTTCAAGAAAATTCAAAAAGTCGGGCGGTGAGCCAACGTGTAAAGGAACATGAGAGTAAAGTCAGGCTAAAACATTTCACGCAATCAGCACTAGCTGAGTATCATATTGAAACAGGACATAGCATTTTATTTGACAACACAACCGTCATCGTGAAAACGTACAATATTTTTTCAAGAGAACATAGACAAGCAATCGAAATCTTAGAAGACCCTAATAGCATGAATAGGGACAATGGATATAATACCAATCCGATTTGGCTTTCCATCCTCCCGGATTTTTTGAAAAAGACTTGATTGGCCAACCAAGCTCGAGCAGTTCCCACCATGGAGCGCTTTGGCCAATCATAGGCATCGTAGAGAATCTATATAAGAACAACATAACCTGAAACTTCAGTTTCAGGTCATCCCTGTAGAAGTGAACTGCAATGTTCACAAAACGTCGGCAAGATTCGTAGTTTTGCATTAGATTGCAACAAAAATATGTATTACAATTGAACTACGATCTACTTTATTGCACTCGCGCATAATTCAGGCCAAAGACATACTTATTTGAATTAGTCGAATATTATTTCTTCAAATTTTTAAGAATTTTCAGGTGTGGAAGTAGTTTTTTGAGTCTATAAAACATTTGCTTGACTTTAAAATCCTTTTGCATCAATTCGTATTTCCTCAGTTCAAAGAAATAATCATTTATGGCTAATTCATTTGGAACAACGAGTCATTCATTTGGTTTGATATGTATACTTTTATCATCGAAAATAGGTCGTACTTTTGAATCAAACAATGTTAACTTAGTCATATTAAAATTTATTTTGATGATGTAAATCATTTTTTCAATTCAAAGATTTGCAAATAATTAGGGATTTCACCTATTTCCGCAAAGTGAAATTCACTTGGCACAAGTAACCTTTTTTCAGTGCATGAGTGTTGTATTTACTATTATTTGTCAATTATTTAAAATTAAATTACAACATACGTTGAAATGCTGAAGCATTTGTATATGTATGCGTATGTTAAAAATGCATCCTTTTAAGTTGAAAATCAGATTATATAATTAGAGATTCAACTATTTAGTGAAAACTTCAATTATTTTGTTCAAAATTCAACTGCTTGATCAAGTATTTTTTTGTTGCGAGGTTTAACTTTTATTTAAAATTTGTCCTTTTGGATTGGAAAAAAAAACATGTTTTATGTTAGGCAAGCCATCTTTTCTGGTTGAAAATTACCTTTTATGTTGAAAATCATGAATTTTGAGAAGAGCTAAATACTTTTAAGTTTTCGTTCATATTTTTATAGCGGAAAATAATATTTCAAAATACAATTGATTATTTAATGTCTAAAGCTATAACAATTAACTTTTCCAATTACAGCTTATCTTAACACTTTTTTGAAAAGAAAGTTGGTATTTTTAAGAGAAAATCAACAATTATTGAGGAAAGCTAACAAGCCTAAACAATTTTAGCGTATGTTTATTTTTCTCGGCGGAAACAGATATTTCCTAAGAAAAGTCATAAATTCTAGAGAAAAGTTAGAAAGCTTCAAGAACTTCAGGTTATTTGTCTTTTTGGCTGCAATATTTTGACAAAAAACTCGGACATTGTTAAACAATTCACTATCTGACCTTACTTGCACTAATGCGTACCTATATGTATCATCATCTTAATTCATAGTTTTAATGGATTACAAGAAGTATCATTATTACAAATTATATCCAGTTTATGAATAAAAAAGCAATAACGAAACCTTTAAATTGTTCAAACACATTGGAGCTTCCACTTTATTTTTATTTTATTTTTTTGAAAATCAGAACGTATTTAGGACATTAGACGTTTTCAAAAAATTATTTGGCCTTGCTTAGGTTGGATTTTGCTACATTCTAATGACGTCTTTTGACTTTTACGTCCAAAGGAAATATCCATTTAAGGCTGTTAAATACAATCTCTGAATTTAAAATTCAGTAGGCTCATTTTACTCAATAAATACTAGCTTAAAATATGTTTTAGATACGAAGCGACACTCTTTCTTTTAATAAAAGCGTGTTAACAGAAGGAAAAACTGTTTACTTTGGAATTTTTTGCGTGAAATAAAATTTTCGAACATATAGGTTAGTTCTGTTGACAATTAGAAAATTTAATTCTTCGGAAAAATTATTGAACAAAACAGCTTTTCCGTTTGCTTTCACACTTCTATTAAGAAAAGGAGTGCCAATTTGTATCTAAAAAATATTTCATTCTAGTAGTTATTTATCAAAATCAGGTGATTGAATTTGAAGTTTAGGGCTTGAGTTCAATAGCCTGAAAACATAAAAGAGCATATTTTTAAATATTTTTGCCAGTATATTTTGATAATGTATAATATTTGATTTAAATTACCGCCAAAGTTACCGCAAATTACCAGAAATTCAAGGAAATTTCTCATTATACTTCTGAGCCCGTATTTGGATTTTCGCGTCGGGATGCGAAAACATACCACCAACCCAAACGATGTCTGCCAGAAATAGACTGGTTTCTAAGTGTCACTCAGAAAACTCGATGATACCCAATGCAAATTACGCAAATTCTGTAGAATCTGCAGAAAGACATGCACTCCACCTGACCTAGTCTTTATACCCTCGATTCTCCGACCAGAGTGTCAGGAGCCCAAAATTCAACTCACCAAGCCGACGCCAATCCAGTCGCGCGCGAACACGATCACGAGCAGCCCGAACTACTGCCGAATCATCGATGGGTATTTTGATGTATTTAACGGGGTCCCCGGGTACTTTCGACCTTCACGGAACCGCGCCAAACATGGTACGCCGTGCAATCCGGAAAAACCGGGCATCAGTGCCCTCTTCGAACACCTCGAAGAATACCGAATGCCCCTTTCTGTTCTGGTTGCTGCCAATTCCAAGCTCCCAGGTGAAGAATATAACCAATGGCCCGCCGTGTTAATAGATTCCTCGTCTCTCAACTTCTCGTCATCCGCTGCAATCTTTGGAGTAAGGAATTTATCCGTCGCTATCAACTTACCCGTGTGTACTACCGCCTGATCCTTCCCGCAAGCGTCCACTTAATCACCTACTACCAGCCTCCTCGAGCGCCCAACCTGTAGCCACGGTAACCTCAACACTTTACGTTCTGGAAGCGAGTCCCGACTCCGATGACGACGTACTTTTCCTCGCTTCTGAAGGTTCATCCGAGTCGTTTCCTTCATCACCCAAATCAGATTCTAGGCATGCGAAGAAACATCGTATTTTGGACGATGGTCTTAACCAACTTCCACGTTGCAACCAGGGTTTCTGATCCTAGCATCCATGCATCAACCTTTTTCTTGCCTGTGCCTCCCCCTAAATATGCTAAAAGTCATCCAAGCTACGTCCATTGAACTCCTTCCCCCTTCCATTTTGCGACTCGCCATGAACGGCCTGGAAGCTTGAAGGCAGCTAATACTCAAGAAGAAAATTAAACGTCCCACATGGAATGAAAGAACTTAAAGCTTTCCTGACTAGAAGAAAGGTAACTCCCGAAAAAAATAGATGGTAGTTATTTTTCCACACCCTCATCACCCCGCTCCCCCATCCCTAAAGATATCGTAGTAGCCACCAATCTTCTTTAACTCCTCCATCATTCCTTCTTTAACGGGGTACATTGGAAATCAAACAATTAGTTTTATGACAATACTTCATAGCTCACTTTTCTTTAAATGAATTAGTAGAGTTTTACTAATTTATAGTTTAAGAGAGTATTGTGCGTTATGAAAAAGAGGTGTTTTAATTTTAACGAGTTTGAATAAGAAATAAATATACTGCAATCAAAGATACATTTTATATAAGATATATTATTTCAATTGCCATCAGGATTTGTAAAAAACTCTGAGGTGAACAGAACTACAATCTCTGTCCTCATTGTCTTGAGTTAATGGAATCTCACTTATGAAGAATCTTAATGCGAGAGTACTTAACATTTAACTTTTAACGAATATTAAATTGGATTGAAGTTGATCCAAAATGCTAAATTTTCTATATCATGTTCAGCTGTATATTGTATTAAATGTATGTTCTAATAATATATGTACCTTAGTCTATACGACTTATACAATATAATAAACTCTCTCATATATTCGACATCTTGTAGTAATCCTGTCATTGGTCTAAGGACAATTACAGAAGCTAAAACAAATGAAATAGCATAGTTCGACCGTCAAATGCAACTAATTATTTTTAGTAACATTTTGTATAAATCAAATAGAAATTATGCGTCTTGGTAGTCGATATTTTTTAGAAGATGTGTAGATATTTCCTAGATGAATACTTTTTATTACAGTATTTTTATTACGTAAAAACGAAACATGTTCAACACATGTTTAACTATTTATTTCAATGAAAAGAATTGTAATTAATACCCATTCTAAACTCCGTGCAAACTGTGTTCAACCAGCGCGCGTTCCTAGCGCAAGCAAAATAGTAGGTCAAGGCGCCCACATTGCCATCACTGGTCAGATAAACAAACAAGGTGCGGGATTGAGGCATCTTTCGTCGAGCAGCTTGCGCAGCAGCATCGTGGTTTAGTTAGATAATCCCAAAAAGTTTAATTTAGCCAAAGGGAATAATCGCGATAATGTCGTATTTCCTATTCTGTGGATTGATACACTGTGTAATCTTCGAGTGTTTCTCCAATAGGATCAGAAAAATCATGTGGGCCTGATGTCTCTTCATCGAATGCCCTGATCATGTGCCGGAGTGAAAGCTTATTTGAATGCAGTTGACATACACTCCTGTGTAGCGGCCGATCCATGTATTTTTATATTCTCGTGATAACACCTGTCTTGTTTCCTGTGTAAGTAGGCTCACGATCGGCACCACAGCACTGCTGTGAGGATATAGCATGAGCTCCAGCTTTGACCACAGTGAGATAATGTACTTATATTGCACCCAGCTCTTGGATCATCGAAATGTGATGCTCCTTTCGTTGTTCTCTGACAGTACTTCCTATCTTCCTTTGGCATATTTACGTTAATTTCATCCTTCTTTTCATCAAAATACAAACCGCGATGTTCTAGGTTGTCTGAAATCTGAGCTTCTTGAATTGCATGTCTAGATTTTTTGCGAGAACGCCTCAATTTACTTTGATACACAAGTTCAATCTTGTATCCATCACCTCTATATTGATTAAGATCTGCAATGAGGCATGAAGCAGGTCGCTTAGCCTCTCGATCAGAGAACTAAGTCTGATTCTATTATAAGCCCTAGCGAACTGTACAAGTTTCAATCTGGCTTTACTTGCGTATGGAGAACAAGAGAATGGTAAGTAATCATAATCAACTTCAGAATACATAACTCCAGTTGATTTTTTTCCTTCAACAACGTCAGCCTAATTCCTGCTAGTACTTGCTTCTGATTCAGAATAATACTGTTTTACTCTCTTTTGCAAGTTATACTCCTGGGCAGACCTTCTCAACAACCTCTTTTGCAAGCGAGGAGTTGTGCTAACGTCTATCCGCTCCATGCACATTTTGCGGGGTGCTCTTTGATTAGCAATAAGTTCTCGTTCAAACAGTTTACTTTAATTTTTTTGCTTTTATTCTTTCGGTTTTCCTGTCTCTCTTATGACTCTAATTGAGAGACTGGGCTTTCTCGTGTTCAGATTGCCTCCAACCTTTCGACTAAAATCTTTGGAACATCCATGTTCGGTGGATTCTTTTCCCCAATGCGAATTTTTTAAGAAATGAAATATCGGAATACATTTCGACGGATAGGAATAAACGTCAACATTAGTAACTGAGGAGCACCAATCTCCTTTTAAAAAGACGAGTTAGTTTTACTAATTTTACGAAGATGAAACGGCATATCGTCCTCAAGACAGGAAAACTCTATTTGAATGCTGTATACAAATAACTATAGCTTGGAACGAGGAAATCTTCTCATGACCACAACCACAGCTGCAAAAAAACAGCAATCTAACGTTTGACGAGTCACAACGCACAACTCTGAGGATACAGTAGGTGCAGTACGGCGGCAGACGAAGAAAATGAGTTGCCAAAAGACAACAACAAAACAACAGACTTGAATAGTCTATTCAAGACTTTTCCGAGTCAAAACAAATATTTATCGAAATATAGTGAAAAAATGAATAAAATACCGTTTTATAATGTTTTCACTTTGAAAATGAAATTTGCGGGTATTTTCATTGTCATTTTTGTAATCAGCGAGTTAAAGGACGTGGGTATAATTAGTTTCAAATCAATCGGAGGTAAGTCCTTTTCAGAACTGCACCCGTGAATTCATCTGTTTAGTTAAAAATATTATTATTTGGTTAAAAATTTAATTATTGTGTCAAAACTTCAACAATTTTGTTAGTCATCCTTTTTGGTTAATAATTCAACTGGTTCCTTGACAATGCGTGTTTTTTGTTTAAATTTAATTACATTGTTGAAAATTGAACAGTTTTGTTGAAGTCATCCTTTTTGGTTGAAAATTCGCGTTCACTATTCGGTTAAAAATTCATCTATTCTTTTGGAAATGCATGTCGTAGATATGGTTGAAAAAAGCCAGACAGTAATAGTAAGGAGAACCAACGCGGAAGTATTTGCGGTGGAACAGTGTAACAGTTTTCGGTCAACAGTTGGGGGGTGGGGGTCAAAATTGTGAGTGGAATATCTGCGACAGTCCAGATTCGATTTTTGATTGGTTGAAAGACGAGTGTCATTTGAAGTTAGCGCCAAAATAGTCGGGGGCTCTCGGTCAATCTCGGCTCTTGCCGCGAGTACTTCGTGCAACTTCGTGGCTCGTGTAGGTATTCCACTCACAAGTTAAGAAATCTCCCATCGCCCCGCAAATATTACTCAAAAAGTTGTCATGCTTTCGTAGCACACGTTTTGTACATATAACTCCACTGAAAACTATTTAAAACATAAAACTATTTTTAAATAATTGAGAATAGACAGGATAAGAAATTGAAAACTCTTTTATGAGAAGTTAATTTTTTAATATTATTAAAATATTTATAACGCACATAATAAGCATTTTCTTGAAGCGAAAATTCACTTTTAGTCTAACAGACCGAATTCGTGCAGGACGTTTTTCTGGGTTGTTTTCAAGTGAACATTTTTCTTGCGTAAGATGGCTCATTATACAATTCTAATTGATAGCTACAGGGTAACTTGGTTTACTTATATAATTATTCGATAGGAAGATTAGCTGCATTTTGTCGCAAAAATAAAGTGTTTGATTTCAACGATTGTATATATATATATATATATATTCCTTACGTGTACCCACAAGTTCGTCATATCGGGTACATGATAAAAGTTAATAAGTAGTAGAATGTAATTCTTTAAATCATTGATTCAATAAATATCACTTCCCATCTATTTCCTTCCATCTATGTATCTTAAACTTCTGTCTCAGTTAATAACGAATATTTTAAACGGAAACTTTTGCCTCACATAGACCAAAGTTTTGCCAAAATACTTAGTGCTCAAAACTTTGTGTGGGTGATTTCCCTGAAAATATTTGAAAGTCACTCATTCTGATAATTCTCACAAAGTTGATGAAATACCTAAATTTTAACAATATCAATTTGGATATCAATAATTAATTTATTTCTTCGATAGGTTGCGTTTCTCCAGTTTTTTGAATAACTAGAGTTCCAACATTTTTGATATCCTAAATATTATTGATTCATGCTTTTCCCATTTCAAACTGTATATTTCAACATTCAAAATTTGTTTTTCTGATTATAAAAAATCAAACAGAATATAGGAGGATTATCTAATTCGTTCATACATTATATTTTTACATTAAATTGTGCACAAAAAACATGCATACGATTATATTTGACACGAATTTTTTCTTTAATTCTCAAAATGGCTCATCTTACTGGGAGGGTCCATGTACTTTGGCAGAAATAATTTGTTTTCCACTCAATTTTCGGCCAAAAAGAAAATTTAAACTATCATCTCTTAATATTGGTACAGTCACGTTAGCAATGTGTCCATCTATGCGTATTTTAACTCTACCCATGCGATTTTCAAGATCCTCTCTGGGAGCCAATAATGGATACAAAGATTCAAATACGGGTACGATTAATCCAATGATGTGTTCGTGAAGCTCATCGGTTCCCATGTAGTAATAGTCTGGTGCTAAATGCAAACGGACATCTTTATTATATACAGTTTCGTAAACATGAACATTATAAACTTCAATGGGAGTAGGATGAACTGCGTCATCCCTATGTGGCCAAGCTAATTCTGCAAAAAGAAAGATTAAGAAGGAAATTAATTATTGTATTAACTATAGTTAGTTAGTTAGTTGTAATGTGGGTGGGGGGCCCCGGTAGGTGCCCCCTGGCGCTCAAGCTGTGTAGTCTATTGTGCCACACCCGTGTTTATTCTCAAGGCAGTACTCCGAATCCGGTCATCTTCGCCACTCACCCACTCTGCCATTCAGCAGCCTCTCTAGCAGGCCGTAGGAAAGAGATACCGCCAGACTAGGCTGGACGGAGCGATCCCTCTGAGGTCATCAGTTAAATGCACAGATTCGAAGCACTCCTGGTGTGTTACGCAACTGTATGTGTGTGTGTGTTCATGACTCGAAATTGGCCAGCGACCGCCGAGCAAGAGTCCCCCGTAGGTTCCACAAGCACAGGAGTCCCCCGTAGGTGCCACAAGCACAGGAGTCCCCCGTAGGAGCCTTGAGTGCAAAAGTCCCCCGTACGAGCCTCAAGCGCAAAGAAATCGCTGCCTCATTTTCGAGTCTTTTCAAAATTGGCTTCGAACCCCAAGGTTAGGCCCTCAAAAGAGCCCGTTTATCCTTGGTAAGGCACTGGTTTTTTCTGAGGGGACCTACAGTTGGAGGTGGGTACCGAACCACCGAAGCCCCGGTAGAAGTACATAGAAAAATGTGCATTGGTACCGGGCTCAGGGATCGAACCCCAGACCTCCTGCATGGAAGTCTGACGCGCTATCGTCTGAGCCACTGAGGCTTCTTTGCATTAATTATACAATAATTTAAATGAGTTGTTTTCGTTTCATGAACAACAACAAAAAACAATTGGAGGAAGAAAACAAATTTTATCCCGAGAAGAGGTCAACAAGCGCCCTCAAGTATGTATGGGGAACTTTAAAAAAAAAGTGTCATATGGCAGACCACTCGTACGTAGATGATTTATTCTTACTAGCACAACTATACGTAAAGTAATTAATTTTGATTTTAGTGAAATTATGTTACCGAACCTTTTTGTTAAACTGGTTCGTGGGTGGAATGGAGGAGATCTATACTTGGTAATGTGGGGGGGGGGGGCGAGGAAGTTACTGAGGTACAGGTGTAGGGTAGCGGGTAGGAAGTATGTTTCTCGAACGTAGAGGGAAGAGACGAGCGATAGTGGGAGGGTGGAAAAAGAGCGCAATTAGTTGGCCCAGGGTGGCGTTTGCCTTGATGCGTGCGGCGAGCTGAACGTCCAGCTGGTGCATGCCTCGCTGTACATTTTTTTGGCTCGAAGACGGTGGTCGCTAGACCCTCTTGGCCCTGCCTTTCATAAACCGATGCCACGCGTTTAGACCGTCCATGTGAGGATGACGGGAGACATATTTAGTGGGCGGTGAGTGCACCTTTACTTTGTTTGTTTTATTGTGTTGGGGGGGGGTGGAGAGAATAAAGGAGGAGCGAGAGAGAAGCAATCCTATGGATAAAAAGTGGACATTCCGTCGGAAGGAATCGGCGCCCCAGTAGTGTTTTGACGGTGGAGGCGAATCTAGCGTAAGAGGAGCATAAGAGGTGTAAGTCATCCGTCAAACGATGGGTAATATTTACCGGCGGAAACACGTATAATTGTTCACCTTCAAAAATTGAGGCACGGCCCTCTTGATAGCTGGTCTACGTTGACGCGGATCACGCGTCCCTTCCCTTCCACGACGAATCGCGAGTAGATTCCAACCCCCATCAACGTCGAACCCGGTGCCGCCATGTCGTAAGCAGGAATGACGACGCGAGCGGCCTCACGTAACAGTTCCTCTTCTGCGGCACTGCGTAGTTGTTCTTCTTCCGCGAACCTGCGTAATCGTTCTTCTTCCGCGACCCCGCGTAACCGTTCCTCTTCCGCGGCCATGCGTGCCAGCTGTTCCGCGGCCTGACGTGCCCCTCGAATTGGCAATAGCGCGAGCTCGCTTAGCTCGTGCCCGTTAATTCTTCCTTTCTCCTTGTGCCCGTTCCTCAACGGGGAGTGAGGTCAAGTGTTATCGTTGCGTCGAGACTGCCCGTACACGATCGTTACGGCCTGTAACGAGGACACGGTGTGCGCAATTTCCTCTTTTTCCAGAAAATCTGACCCTCGGCAGAGGACGTGTTGACCGAAGATCAGGTTAACGACTGCTCATGGAAAGTTGTCTCTGCCGATGCGCTGATGATCCACGTTCGTGGATCGTCTTGCGCGGTTCGGAAGTGAAGCATTATTACCGCAGTTTTACATCTATTTTCACTGGATGACTTATGTACTAGAAACCGTTGATCTCGATTAACTGCCCGGAACCACCGAAGTTGACTCAGTTACTAGTAATGTAACGAGTAGCGGCGCGGCTGGTATCAAGCTGGATGGTGATAAAGTTTGAAATCGAACTGAAACAGCGAATAGAAAATGGCGAAACTCTACGATGTTGATGAAAATGTCTTAGGAAAACAGCAAACTACTAGATAAAGCGGAAGACCAAGCTTTAAAATGTTTAAGTTTTCCTTTTTATGTCGACGACTGAAGAGAAGACAGAACGCGTGTGCCGCTCGTCTTGAAAATCGTATGAAGACTGAACTTTAGGTCCAGGTCTCCGCTCACGGTAGCCGGACGAGGAGCTCTCTGTGGCGGTGGGAGCGGCAGCAAGCCCGCTGATTGGCTGAAAGATTGACAACGAAGTCGCAACTAAGCAAAGGGGGACTGCTACCCAGAGCCTACTACCTCAGCCTCTACGCGTCGGCACCTAAAATCGGCTAATTCTCAAAACTATAACTGAACATCAAAATAATAAATAATTATCCTGAAATCATGAAAATTGAATAGGTTACTTAAATGTACCCTAGCTTCATTTTCTATCAAGAGCCATGAAGCTAGGTCAAATAGAACGGTCGTTCGTGTTTATTTCTTTCTTAACTATGGTTATAAATTAAAACACCTGAAAATTTTATTATATAATACAGAACCACGAACGACCCTTCTATTTCAAGGTTAGTATCTAAAGAAATACCCCATATCCTAGGCCTATGAAAAGGAAACTCGGATTCTTTTAAAACAGCTAGAAATGAAAGAAAATCTTTTTACCGCTAATTAATCCTAATGGATTGATTGGTGTACGTGTACACATGAGTGCATGTGTGGGCGTACATCAATCTAGATTATTACTTAAGCTTTTTCCAGGGGGAGTTCGTAATGGTTTGTTTAATATCTGTTGTTTCCCTAAATGGGCCTGAGAGCTGGTAAATAATTATTCTTGATAATATTATAGAATTTTTCTATTCATAAAAACCCGAAATTTTGGGTATTGTTAAACATTCAGGAAGTAAAATTAATTCCAGAAAATGTTGGCCCTATGTGCCAGTTGAGCTCCCCGGCTCCGACCAGTGCGTCTGAGGGGTTGACAGGTTGGAGGGAGCGCGCGTGGGAAAGAGAGATACGGAGACTGGTGTACGTGCCTTGGACTGCCTCAATGTTTTCGAAAGAGGCGAAAACACGGCGGTAGCACGTGATCGTAGGATGCTTAAACGTGGACGAAGAGAATTTTCCAGCACTCGCAGGTCAATTTGCACGAGGCGAAAGGGCCAGTATAATAGGATGACTCATTTAGGATGAGCAAACTCGTCGTTCAGAACTTTGTAATATCCTCGATTTGTTACGTAGGACCTTCACTCAAATTGCCTCTTGGAAACTTGAGTGGACGATCATGTAGGCAAATGTGACATACAACAAATAATTGATTACGAAGGGCTGAGCCGCATTTGTAAAAGTTTCCAGATTTACATTTTACGTATATAGGATAGCTCTGTCCTACTACTAAATTGTCTGAACATGCTGTATAGGATCTTCACAGCTATCCTAAATAAAAGGATTGTTCGGGAAAACGCACCTGTTTGGTAAGTGATGTACGAACATAGCGGCCCAAAGAAAGACGTAGCAGGATGTGGGAAGCATCTGCTCATGGATAGGTGCGTTTAAAGACGGATCATCGTACCAGCACTGCCTGTTGATGGCCTAGATTGAATATCGGAAAGCTCTTGATTCACCCCCCGATGGACTTGTCATTTGTCTGTTGAAAAGCTTAAAGGTTCATCCACATATAGTGAGGCGCATAGAGAGATTGATGCCCCTTCGGAAAAACATATCTATTATTATCTAGATAACATCGTGTGATAACTAACAGCATCACCTTTCAGAGATGCGCCTTTCAAGGCGACACCGTGTCCCTCTCCTTTTCTGCCTCATACTGTTTCCACTATCTCTAGCATTCTGCGTTTTACAAGGGTACTTCTGCGGCAAACGTGGATATCGAAAGCATAAGTTCACTCATGTATTTTACATGGATGATCTCAAGATCTATGCTAAAGATGCAAAGCAACTGAATCTAGATCTGAGCATTGTCGAGAAGTACACTCGGGAAAATGCAATGGAAATTGGATTACAAACTTGCGCCAAAATTCAATTGAAGCAAGGATGACTTACTAGCATTTCCGTAGACCCTAAGCTCGTCGACAGAAGCACCATACGACACCTTGGCGCTGTAGAGGTATTCTCTGATGCAAATACAAACGCCTTTTTGGACAGATTTGGTCTTCCAAATTGTCTGCCAGGAATGAAGCATCTGCATCGAACTTCCGAGTACTACTCTATTAATTTTGAGTGCTTCCAGGGACAAAGGACGACCTCAGATCCCTCGACATCGGGTCACGAAAGGTTTTGCACATGAACAAAAGCTTGCACCTTGAGTCGTTTGTTCTGTGATTTTACATTTCACGCCTTCAAAGTGATTGTGGAATTCTGAAGCTCGAACATATTCACAATAGGATCATTCTAAGTACATCACATACAGTCGCAAATGGGCGGGGCCCTCTTCTTGAAATGGTCGGGAAATACGAAGAGGTTGGCAACGAAGCGTTTCTGTACAAAGCAGCGGAGAAGGCAGCTGAAGCACACGGCCTTGACTTTAATGTTAGAAGTGAGCAAAAAGCAACAACAAAGTATCCATCTCGAGTACTCTCTCCTGAAGGCCCGGATGAAGAAAGCACAGGAGAAAACCTTCAGCTAACAGCTTCTCGACAGGAGGATGAACGGAATCTATCACAGAAATGTAAAGGATCAGCCGATTTCGTTTGAACCAACGTTAGCTTTCCTTATATCATCCGGATCGCAGGCGGGTCGGGAGAATTTTATTTTAGCATGCCAAGACGGTTTCATTTTCAATTCACCATACCGTCATGCACGATATTCAATATCTGGTTGTCTAACTCTTGTTGGAACGACGTGCATCTAAAAGCACAATGCTGACTAAGATTGCTTTATCAACATCTCTGTCTCTCTTGCGGCACTAACCTAGATACCACTCCGACAAATGCCCCTAGAGATATAGAGTCAATTGTCGGAAATGGGAGGAGCCGAATATACTGGAAATACATATTCGCAACAATTATTTCTATCCCGTACTCCAAGCCTGACGTAGTTGTCTTTGCCTGAAAAGCATCGAAGACTATAACCACCTATATCATGGTCGTGAGACGTGGTTACAGCATATCTCTAAAAATGTTGAATATCAAGTTCCTCATTGCTATCCAAGCAATTATAGCAAATAAAAAAGACAACTTAAGTTCGCGGTGTTTTTAATAGTTTAAAGTCTACTGTAGAATTGAATAGGCTTACATGCATTTATGTTCAAGACAAGAAGTATTTTAGCGGTTAGGTGCTGCACTTGCCTTTATACAATACACTTATTTTTCATTCGTTTGGCACAGAACTTCATGTAAACAAACTAACTAACGAAGAGCTTCTAAAAATGCAGGAAAAGCGTTATTTCACACAACTGGTCAATTAGAGTTTGAATGTTCGATTCTTGATGATCTGCATTTTCTTCTTCTCTTATGCTTAAACTCTTTGACAATAAAAGATAAGGTTATAAAACAAGGGGATAATATCAAGATAATTAAACCAGAATCATGTTTGTTCAAGAGAATCTGTAGTTCCTAAAATTCAAACAAAGTTATTAGCATTTCAATTAGGTGTCTTGCGCGACATAATTTATTAATTAAAGTCAAGGATGACGTATTTGCTGACTTGAAGCAAAAATACTTTTTTCATAATGGTCGCACGTTAAGAAAATTAATAGAAAATTAAAATTTATTAATCGTCATATTGCTGATTTGAAAATCTCGAGTTACGTTACAGAACTAAACTGTCATGCGTTTGGTTATAATTGCAAATAATCATAATGATTAGATTAGAGGTTAACGAAAAATTGTTGATGAGCTGAACAAAATATTGGTCCGAAATTTCTTGTGATTAATTACCCAATAATTAATTTTCTTTCGGAATTTCGTCTGTCCAATTACAGAATACCATTAAATAGCATTCATAGCCTATATTGTAAAAATTCCTCGTGATGCACCTTAAAAAATTGTATCGTTTATTTTTATATTGAGAAGTTAAAAGATCCAGAGATACGCTCGTATGCATAGTCGAAATCTTAAAGTACTTATATAATAATTTTCTGAATTTGCAAAGTATTTTTGGGGACATTTCGTCATTGAAAACCAAGTCAATGTAGAATCGTCTTGCATATATTCTCACCAACAACAACTTTTTTATTTTTTCAACTATTGTCTTTAGTGATGATGATGATGCTTCTTGAGATTTAGAAAGGGCCGTTTAGAAGTCCTAACAGAAGCGGCACTTCTAGGTATTTCAATTTCTAATACCTTGGAATGCAAGCCTTTGTTTAGAGTAAATTCAGAAATTGCTGATGTTTTGAGATAGAAGCTTTTCAAGTGAAGATTTCCAGCTAAGAATATTTCTTCAGTTGTTATAATTTCAGTAGGTTATGAAGAAAAGTTAATCTGCTTTTGGAAATTGATATGAAGTGAGACCATTGTAAAGGTACCTTGCAATTAAGCAATGTGGCACAGTGTTTCACTTAACGATTCCCTAATTTTGCTTGGTTTGCCTTTTTGGTTAACTGTAGACATGTTACAGGTTTTATTCTTCTCAAAGAATATTGGATTTCAATTATAATAAATGAATTTTGACAAGAGATTTGAGATTTCAAAAAACCTGAGTTGCAACATTATAAAGACAGAATGATAAAATTATGAATAACTCGGAATAAATATTTTCCAAGTCATTGGTTTGGTTATGGAAGTGATTAATTTTGATCCGTCAATTTCACTGCGCTAAGCTGTTTCGTTGTTTTCGCAATGTGAAAGTACGATGGAGAATGCAAATCTTAGGACCTGATTTTTAAAATATGGTTACTTTCGAGTCGCTATTACTTCTGTTAATTATATAATCAAATTTTCACTTGTGTCAGAAGGATTCTTCTTGACACAAATGGTATTCTCTCTCGAATTCACGGTTAAAAGGAATTTCATCTGTCTTAAAAAGAATATTTTTGAAGCAAATATCATCCCTTTGCGACAAGCTTCGCCTAATCTTGCAGCCAAATAATTATGTTTGCCAAAAAAAAAAAAAATTCAAGTGTTTTAAAACAAAATAAACAAGAGAACGGGGCTTTTGTTTCAAGACAAATTTATTTTCGACTGTAATCAGCAAAATATTAGTATGGATACCTTATAGACGGTCGCACTTAATATATCATCTGATGATTTTCTATGGGAAATTATTAAACTACAATTAAAAATATAATTTAAAGTAAGGATATTATTATATTTACCGACAGGGTTAGTCAAAACCAATAAGATGAAATACAAAATTCCAATCTCGCTCCTCATGTCAACGGAATATAGAAAAACCGCTTATGAAGAATTTAAATACAAGTGTAATTAATGAATATTCTTTCAAATGTTTCATTGTTTATATACTACTCGTTATCTCATCTTCACTTCTAAATTAGTGGTCATTAGATCAGAAATCTGTTTCGCCCATTCTAAAGTAGGAACACTACCCCAAATTTATGACATTATTACGTACGTATCCAATTTAGAGGTGGTTTGCTAAAACCCGGTGACATTTTATGATAGGAACAGAGGAAGAGAAGCTAAGTCCGCGTATATAATATATCACTTAATTCATGCCTGTGTTTTCAACCTGAGCAAGTGTTTTATTAGCATTTTTTATTTCTGGAAGTTACAGTTTACACGACAGGAGAGGCGACAGCGATCCGCATGTGCGCAGTACAATTATCAGCCCATAGGAGTATTATGGGCTCCAATCGTACACCGCACACCTGCATTCGCTGTCGACCATGTAAATCATACTTTTTTTTACATAAAATATTGTGTTCATTCAGGAGATAAAATCCTTTTTATCCGAAAGTGTATGCATTAACATTTTTCGACAATGTTATATTATTATATTGCAAACTGGGACTAAGCGGGAAGTATCGGGGTAATCGGCGTGCCTTAATTTTGCATGAATGCGAAATTCGTTTGTTCTACTTGAAAGCTATAGAGGATTGCAGCTAAAAATTGTAAAACATTATTTGTAAAACGTAAATGAAACAATAGCGCGTTTTAAGTAGAGAATTCAGGTTGCGCCGCTTTCCCCATATATGCGCCTCTCAGACTTAGTTTAGGATATAGTGATACCCCCCCCCCCCCCCCCCC